>CM076569.1:497243148-497675702 GCA_034641835.2 Pinus albicaulis
CTTCCTGTGGCGAAGAGAATTATATTGGAGGGAGTAGGAGATAATATTGTCTCTAATATCCATGGGAAAAAGACTCTATATGAGATGTGGCAAGCGCTGACATATTTTCTAGAATAGGAATGACCACAGGAAGTGGCACTCAAGGACAAGATTTGAAACATCAATATGAAAAAGAATGAAACAATTTTGCTATACCTAAGTAGGTTTACACAGTTTTGTGATGAAATTTGTGGGGTCAGTGTTACTGTCCCGGAAGAATATCTAGTATCTATAGCCCTATTGGGCCTTCCCAAGAGTTGACATTGTTATCAATATTCCATAAATGGTAGAGAGGAACTACCATAGTGGGAGCAGTTATGGTCTGATCTTATGCAAGAAGAAATAAGGAAAAGAAACATAGATAAGACCTCCTCCAAGGTTGAGGACAAGGATAATATTTCCTTGGTTGGAAAGGAAAATAAATGGAAATGGAATAAATCCCAATCCAAATTAGATTTGAGTCAAGGGCGTAAGAAGAAATACTTTTCCAAAATCAATTTATTTCACTATCATGAATTTGGGCGCTATGCCATTAAATGTACACATAAGAAGGCAAGAAAGAAGGCCATGAGAGGAGAAGTGAGTGAAGCCTTGGATTCACAATTCGAAATTTATTTTTCCCTCATTGCATGTATGGAAAGCACAATAATGGGTAGTGTGTGGTATCTCGATAGTGGTGCCTCATTCCATATGAAGGGGGACAAATATTTCTTTAATTATTTGGAGGAGAAGGAAATATAGATGCATGTTGAGATGGGATATGACGGGAGGTATAACACGGCTGGGATTGACATAATCATCTTGCAAAGGGAATTAGGCTCCCTTTTCAAGCTCAAGAATGCAATATTTTTACTAGGTCTAAAGAATAATTTGGTTCCCTTCGTAGTGTTGGAAGATCATGGCTACGAGGTGATATTCAAAAAAGGAAAGGAATTCCTGTGACACATCACCATTAGACAAGTGAAGCGGGTCGGAGTTCGGGTGAAGAACCTCTACAGGTTGGATGTGCAGGACTGTGCTTCTTTGAGAAAAAAGGCAGAGAAGGTGCAAAGCTGAGATGCTGGCGAATTATGGCATATAATACTTTTCCATTTGCATCATGGAGATTTGAAGATCATGTAGGAGATCACCACAAGCCTCCCCAAAGGAGAACTAGAGTATCAAAACACATGTAAAGGGTGTACCTTGGGGAAGCACACAAAATCCACCTTCAATGATCGGGATAACAAGGCGCATAAAATCTTTGAAAGGATGCACTTTGATGTTTATGGGCCTTTCTCGACAACCTCCTCTTACAAGAAAAAGTGTTATGTTATATTTGTAGATTATTTATCACTTAAGTGCTAGATTTTATTGATGTAGAAGAAAGACCATACATTCTCCAAATTCCATGAGTTTAAAGCATTTATTGAGAAACAAACTAACATAAAAGTGAAGGCTCCCGAGAGAAATAATAGTGGTGAGTATGAGTTGAATGAGTTTAAAAATTTATGTACAAAGGAATGAATTTGATGGGATTTGATAGCACCCCATAACCCATAAAAAAATGGATTGGTTGATAGGAAGAACAAAAGTATTGTGGGATTTTCATTGGCGATTTTGCATGACCAAAACCTACCTTTTCACTTGTGGGCCAAAGCATGCAACACAACATTGTATTTGCAGATCAGGATTCCTCATATGATTCTTGGCATGGGCACACCAAAAGAATTTTTTTCGGGGAAGAAACCAAATGTGTCACACTTCAACATCTTTGGATTCTTAGCATAAATTGTGTTATATCCCTTGATGGCTAAATTAGGTTCCTTAGCTTTCAAGAAACAAATTTTATGAAAATCTGTGAGTTCTTGAAAGCCCACTATGTTCATTATCTTCAAAAGAATCATTCCACTGAAATCTTCACTCAAAGGCCTCCAAGATTATCCTGCTGATATAAAAGAAACTGTTTCAAAGCCATTTCCCATCCTTTCATAAGCCCCATTTCACCCATTTTTCACTCATTTTCACTTATCCTAACTCATCATCTCATTCCTCTAGAAATCCCCTTTTCTCCTTCATTTACCCTCATTTTCCCATAAACTTACCCTTTAAACCTTGTAAAATACCTTTATAATGGTTTAAAACCCTTTTTAATACTTATCAGAAACCTAAAAAAGGGCTAAAAAACCTTTGTTTTAAGCCTTTTTCAGACTTTTTGAAATATTAGGTCTTAAGCCCCTGAGGGCTTAAGCCCTCTGCCCCTGCTTCTCATATGACCTAGAGGCCTGACTATTCACCATTCCTCGGCCCCTTTCATCCTAACCCTCGGTCCTATCCTATCCCCCATAGGACCGCCTCTTCCACTTCACTTAAGCTCCCTTATTTTGTGATTTCAAACTCCGCACCTTTGTTTTCCTCTAAACCAATCCTAGCCGTTGATCCCCTCCGATCTGATGATGGTCATTCTCCCTCTCTCATCCTCCATCCACCCGACCATAACCCATTTTTTCACCCTCCCAACAAATCCCAACCGTGGATCACCTCAGATCCAACGGTCCATGTGAAACCCACCGATAAACACCCCTGCTAGCCACCTTCCACTCTCCTCCCGCCGTCTAATCCTGTCTTGCCACCTATCCTCCACCATCCCCTTTCGCCGAGCACTTTGTCCCATCGTGCTCCCTTTCCGCCGTAGTTCTGGCTCCCCACGATCTGACGGCCCACGATTGTTGTCGCGCAGATTTTGCCGAAACGGTTTAACCACCCATTTCAACGCAATATGGGCGGTTTTGCTTGGACAGGTGTCATCCATCCATCGTATCGCGTTCACCACGAGGAATACCACTTACCACCCTAATCGCATGCGAATACCACTTCGGTATTGCGTAAAACCACCTTTCGATTTTCTGCACCATTATTTGAATTTCTCCCTGATTTTTCATTTCGCCATGGAAATCCCCCCCTCTACACACTGTTCCTCCTCTGCATCGCTCCATCGCCACTCTCGAGCCTCCGAAAGCAGTTTAACCCAAAAATGCAGGTTTTATTAATGTTTTTTTTGGTTTGTTTGCAGGTTTTAATGGCGGCCTATAATGTACAGGCCCTCCTACAACTGATATCAGTGGCAAAGAACTTCCGGATGACAATCCTTGAGTTCCCAAAATTAAAAAAGGGAGTTGCAGGGTTTGTTTTCAAGTGTTTAGTCAGTGCCTCATGAAAACTAATCAAGAAATGAAACCCTCCAGTGCACCAAAAGAGAAACCCCTGCACACAGAAACAAAGCATCAGTAAAGATGAAGGGTGAATGATTACAGATTTAGTCACAGTGAAAGTTAAAGGTTAAGAGATTAAATCCGAAGATCAAAAGCTTAAACCAGCAGATTAATGATAAAGCACATAGTATATAGATAGATTAATCAAAGTCAAAATAGTCAGCAAAAGTAACAAAAGAAGAAGATGACTAAAGACGGCCTAAAGCCAAATCAGAGGCCTAATCAGATTTTAAAAGGATATAATCAGACAGATCAGCAAGAGAATTCTTTGAATTTCACATCTACAGAAGCAATTACTCCTCCAAAAGAATCAAAATGCCACCTACAGGCCTAAATTACCTCAAAAGACACATAAAGTTACTCCAAGTCAGAGATATTTGTAAAGACAACTCAAAAGTTATTTCTAGCCTACCTAAAAAGTCTAAAAGTCAACAAAAGCCAGTAAGTAGTTCAAAAAGTTAATATAACGCAGAGTTAGACATAAATACATTTTGCCTTGGGCCTTACATGGTCTCAAAGGTCAAAAACATTAAACTTTGTCATTTATGAACCATTAGAGACCCCTTCTTTCACTCCACCTCCTCATTTTATATATAAATATTGTACGAGGAGTTCATTGTTATTGTTGGTTGGATTATTATTGGAGTGTAAAATAGTTGCTGTTTTGAAGTGTTGTTGAGTAGTTGAAGAACACTAGGCTGAGAAGAGAAGTTTTTGAGCTGTAAAGACCTGTTGGACTTGAAGTATGTAACTGGTTTGAACATCAATAATACAAGCTGATTCATGGGATCCTAGTCTATGTTAATGGTGATGTTCTTCTTCACTGTTTTTGTTCTTCCTTATGTTTTACATGCTGTCCATTTTCTCTGATAAAGAACAAAAAATTTAGAGTAGGATTTACTGAAAAGTACCCTATTTCTTTCTGAAAGATTTATCTTTATGTTTTCTTCTGCTAAGGTATGTTTAGAGGATTCTTAATTGTCCTCTAGGTTTATCCAGCTTGTTGCTTTAAGAATGATTCAATAGAGTATAACCAGGAAGGAATGTTGGTGAGCCCATGTCTTTTTGATTACAACTTGAGATATTGTTTTTGAATGTTATCTTCAAAGTTTTCTAAGTAGAGTTAACCTAGGGAAGTCTATGGTTTTCCCTGTCCTCTGGCTAGTCTTTAACAGTTGCTTTGAAAGATCCCTTGAGAGTATGCCAAAAGCAGGCTAGAATTCAAATTTTTTGTCTGATCTTAGGCTATTTTCCTTGTTCTCTTATATGTTTTCTCCTTTATAAAAGTAGTCTTAGGATTACTGGATTGTTGTCTGAAAAGTGTGCATTAATAAAAAATTTTCCAAAGAAGTCTATGGTTTTCCCTGTCCTTTGGCTTGCTTCAAACAGTTACTTTGAAAGGCTTTTCTTGTCTTAGTGAAGTTAGATTTTTAATTGGTTTTAGCTTTGCTTCTTTAACAACATTTTAATGTTTCATATCACAATTCAATCTAAAGATCCTTTGATATAGATGAATTTCCCTATGGAAACCCTTGAAGAATTGTTGTACAATTAAATCCTTTTGTGACTCCATGGCCCAATGGGTTGATACTGTTCCTTGACCTATCTTTTCAGCGGAAACATTCTTCAATCTTCTCTCACCTTCACCGTTCAACTGACCTCTTCAGATCAATGATATCCATCCCAACCAAACAAACAAGTTCTCTGAGCTTCATAACTAGCCTAATATCATAAACAAAGCATAAAGATATATCCTTTGAAAACACTTAATAAAGAGATCCCTCTCTAAATCCAGGAAGGCTAGGTCCTAGGATTCCAAAGTGGTTCTGATGTGGCCCCCTGCAGCATTTATTCTTGCCAATCTTGTAAATGACAGGGAGCCAACATGGACTGCACGATTTTATTAATGTAGAAGAAAGACCATACATTGTCCAAATTTCTTGAGTTTATAGCAAAGCTTATTTGAGAAATAAACTCTGTAGAAAGGACATTTTAGGAGAAATAATAGTGGTGAGTATGAGTTGAACAGAGTTAAAAAATTTATGCAAAGGAATGAATTTTGATGGGGGATTAGAAAACACCCCATAACCCACAAAATGGGGTGTTTGATTTGACAAACATTCTCATAACACCAAAAGTATTTTGGAGTTTCATGGGTGATGCTGTACGATCAAATCCTACCTTTTCACTGTGGACCGTGTTTGGCCACCTGTAAATTTTGGTCTATCAAAAGGTGGCCAAAACATGTTTTCAGCCTTCAAGAAACACTTTCCTGGCCAAAATGTTATCTCTTGAAGCCTGTAGACGATCTCATGCTCATGTCTCAAGGTTTTCACTGTTATTTCTCAGAAACTCAAAATTCTGCTAAAAATTCCATGAGAAGACTGCTGCAATATCCTCCTTCTTTTCCCCTTTTTCCGCTCAGAGACTAACCTTCATATTTTTCATCATTTTCCTTTGTTGTCCATTTTCCTCATCTTTCCTTCATGAAAATTGCCTTGCAGAGTTCCAAACTTCTTTCGAACTCTGTCGAAACCCTCAGAAACCTTTGAAAATCATTGAAAATATGTGTAAAAAACCCATTTCTCTCTTAAGGGTTTAAGCCCCTTGGCCTGAGTTTCCAAACCACTTCCCCAATACGCCCTCATCATAAAAACCAAGCGCCAAACCCATGAAGCGCTAATCGCATCGGAAAGATTCAAAGTGTGCATGTTTGTGAGCCATTTCAAAATGCCGATTGCGATCAGCCCCTTTGTCCTAAACCGCAGATCATATTGTTATTTCATCTACCCCATAAGCCCGCAATCGGGCGCTAAACCATTGAAAAATCCCTTTCTGATCAATATTTTTCTGTGTAAAACTTGAAAACCCATTTTTTCCAAAGTTTGTTTTAAAATGCCAAAATCACGTGTTTAAATAAAATGGGTTGATCAAAAAGACCGATCGCGCAATCACGATCGGAGAATTCACAATGGGTAGATCAAAAAGACCGATGCGCAATCGCGTCAGAGAAGTTACAAATGGGTTGATTGAAAGACCGGGCCCGAATGTTCCGATTGCGATTGGCCCTAGTTATATAAAGCCCCGGGCCCATAGTAATCCATACACCCAGTGGCCCCGCAATCGGGCGCCAGCCTATCATATATATATTCCGCCCGATCCACTCAAAACCTTGGTTTTTATTGAAATTTGTAGGTTTCTTACGAAGTATAAGGGTCCCGCCGGTGCAAGAAAACAAAGGATCTGGACCGTTGATCTAGACCCGATCTAACGACCCGCGCAGAATCGCAAGTTTCAAATCGCATACTTTATATTCGTTCCCCCGATCGACCCACCCCTCCGATTTACTCCCCGTCTTCGATCTGATCTGCAGATCGAACAGTTATCGCTCAATCGCATCCCCTCTTCCGCGCACCCCGATTGCGATCCTCCGATCAAATCCTAGCCGTCCATCCCCCTGATGATCGGACGGACAGCGCTCAATCGCATCGCAATGTTTCAATCGCATCCCCTCTTCCGCGCACCCCGATTGCGATCCTCTGATTAAATCTGGGCCGTCCATCCCCCTGTTGATCGGACGGACAGCGCTCAATCGCATCGCAATGTTTCAATCGCATGTTTTGTTGTGACCTGCCGATTGCGATCCTCCGATTAAATCTGGGCCGTCCACGTGTCCAGATCAGACGGTCCCAGATCACCTCCCATCGTTGCTCATCGCGCGATCGACGGTTCTGTTTTATTCTTCCTCCCGCGTCATTTAAAATTCCTCTCAGTTAATCTCCACCGTTGGATGATGCCATCCGACGGTCCTGCTCTCTTCCTATGCCTCTGAAGCAGTAAAACCAAATACGGAGGATTTTATAACAAATTGTTTGTATTTTGCAGGTTCTCGAATGAATTCTTCCGCCATTTTTGAAGAAACCACAAAGGCCGAGGGTGACGATCCTCTGTCTTCTGAGTTCATAAAGAATCATTCGAGGGGTGTTAGATTTACGTTTTATCAGTGATTTCATGACCCATTGATGCCATTCGACCCTGCTACTGCCCTGCGCACCAGAAGACAAGCAGAAATCATCATTTATTAAAGAGTATCAGTGCCAAAGACAAAATTTATCAGAACCGGAGATTGAAGACCCAAAAACATAGATCTCAAGTAACTTAAAGTGTTTTAGGAAATGACGAAGACATCTGTCGAGCTGAGAAATCCCCCACCGCTATAAGAAGAGGCTAATTGAACCCTCTACAGCTCCAAAGACACCTGCAGTCTCGTTGAGATCAAAGACCGCCGAACAATTAATACTAATTGAGCTATCTTATCTCTAATTGTCGGCAGAACCATTCGAGAAGATTAAAGAACAGTTCAGAAGCAGATATTTAGATCATTTCATCTCGGGAAGAAGAAATAAAGTCACTCCAGCATGACACTGAGCTTCAAAGGATAGCATACTTCCCATTGATTTTAATCTTAAGTGTAACTCAATTAATGCAGGTTAACACCTGTAGATTTCTTGATCGAGGCCCTCAAAGCACCGAAGAGTCATCTTCTGTATTAATTGATCCAAACAGATCTTTTCATAGTTGACCACCGCCTCATTCTTCTATAAATACCTCTATAGAAGATGAGCAAAGGGTTGGTCTCGGGACATCTGAACGCATGTAATAGTCATTCTGGAGCCACTGATGCCCTGTTCTGTAATTGAAAGATACATAAGCTGATATGAGAAGTTCAAAGTTGTAGAGACCCACCGGGCTTGCTGATTGTAACTGGTTTGAACATCAATACAAGCTGCTGATTCATGGAATTCTGAAACTATGTCAATGGTGATGTGTTCCTTACTGTCAATTTTCGTTTTACTTAATGTTTTCACTCTGTTCACTTTCTCTGATAAAGAGCAGCAAACATAGAGTTAGGATATACTCTCCACGATACCCTACTCTTACTGAAAGCTTTATCTTCTATGTTTTCTTCATTTGAATGTCCTCTTTGAAGAGTTTATTAATGCAGGTTAGTTTAAAAGTACTTCCCTGATCTAGATAGCTCTTCGAGATGAATGTTTTCTATGTTATCCTTGGAGTTTATCAATGCAGCGTAGTTTAAAAGTACTTAGCTGATCTAGATTGCTCTTTGTGATTATCATCTATGTTCCCTTATCGAATATGCTGAAGCAGGCTGGTTTAAAAGCACTTACCTGATCTTAAGCTGTTTGAACTGTTTTTAAATGTTTCTGATGGAAAGTACTTCAATGCAGGCTAGTTTAAAAGCACTTACCTGATCAACAGAAATAATTTTGTGTTTCTCCTTAAGTACATGTTGAAAGCAAGCTAGTTTAAAAGTACTTACTTGATCTTAGACTGTGCTTTGTTTTTTCATTTGTTTAAGTCTTTCACTCCTATTTGTTTCACTCCATTAATCACCTTAAGAGATCCTTTGATGTAAATGACTTGCTGCATGGATCCTTCTTGAACTTGCTATCCAATTAAATCCTCCTATGACTCCATAGCCCAATGGGTTAAAGCTGTCTTTGTCTTTTGCTATCAGCGGAAACATTCCTTCATTTGCAGGCTCTTCACCCTTTATTTTGAACTGCTTTCACCTTCACCATGTCTTCGCCCAACCAAAAACAAACAAAACAAACCCATGTTCTTCATAACTAGCCTAATATCATAATTCCAGTCTTTAAAGATCACATCTTTGAACTCATCTATAGAGAGATCCCTCTCTGGATTCAAGAGGGCTAGATCCTTGAATCCCAAAGCGGTTTGATGTTACCTCTGCAGTTGGACTTTGCCAATCTTGCTAATTACAGAGTGATAACATAATGGTGACCATACTGGGGAACTCCTGAGTATTTCTTCGATTAGAAGACAATCATAAGATACCAGATATCCCTTGCTAACTGAAAATTAACTCAGAAAAACCCAAAAATATTTCAGATTGGTATTTAATAAACATGGTAGTGGACCATAACACCTCTTACCTCTGAAAAGGAGCTAAAAACTTCCACTTGGCGACTCCACAATCCTGAACAGACCTTAAGACTCCACTGGGAAGAACCCTCATTACTATACTATCCTTCAATCTCAGTCAGAGGACTGTAGGATTGAAATTTGTGTAAAACAGATTAGTTAACCTCTCAAAGATTGTCATACCTGGTTGAACTTTTCTTTGTTATTTGGGTCTAAAAAATTACAGCATAGTGGCTCCTAGAAAGATTCACACTAGAGCCCATCCTGACCTGGATCCACCTGAAATAGTTGATGACCCAGAAAGCATCCTTTGGAAGTCTCCTAGGATTAAATTATCAACTGTTTTCAGATCACCCTTGAGAGCTAATTCTGTCCCAGAAAATCTTTCAGCTCTACAACAATCACAAGAAGACTTAGTAAATCCTTTTAGAACTAGGTCTCTTGGTGATTTAGATCAGTTAGATTCTGAGTCTTCACCTTCTTCTCCTGAGACAAGTACACATCTTGGTAGTAGAGAGACTACACCACCTAATTTACACTTCCTCCACAATCTAGGTGTCTCTCATCCGAGATCCGCTCAGCAATCTATCCCCGGTCCATCCATTTCTGCTCACCCTGTATCCACTGTTCCAACCACTCCCCTCCAACCCACTTTCACTCTTGTTAATCCACCTCCACCTCCTGCCATGGCTGCATGGTATACCCCCTTAGTTCTTCCTGTACCTTTAGTCAATCTGCCACAGGACTATCTGTCCAAAATTCCATTGTATGATGATAGTGGTGCCACTACTGCATCACAACATGTGGATAAGATGAATGACTGCTTTGAAAGAAATGAGATTGCTGATGATTCTGTCAAAATGAGATTATTTGCTCAAAGTTTGGGAGGAGAAGTAAGAAAATGGTTCAAAGGCTTAGCCCCTCATAGTATTAATGACCTTCAAGGTTTCCATCAATCTTTCTTAAACAAATGGGAAGTGAGGAAGAATCCTCTCCAAATCTTGGCTGATTACAACAATCTCCACAGAAACCCAGGGGAAAGTGTACATGCTTATTGTACTAGATTTAACAGTATCTATAATGCACTTCCCCCATAACTAAAACCTCCGCAAGGCTCAGCTTTGAACAAATTTCCTGAAGGTTTTGACTCTGACATGACCTATTCGCTAAGAGAGAGAGACTTTGCAACTCTTGAAGATATGCAAAGGGGTGTTCTTTCTGTCGAAGTCAATCTAATAGAGAAGAGAGCAAGAATGAAAGTTGAAAAGAGAGTATCTTTTAGAGAGGAATCCACACCTTCCACTTCAAACTCAAAGATGGAAAGAATGATGGAAGAGATGATGAAAGAGATGAGCATAATTAAGAGAACACAAGCAAGCCTAAACCAAACTGCTTCTCAGAATAGAAACCAGAACCGAAATCAAAATTTAAGAAGAAACCAACTTCCAAATAGACCTAGAGAAGATGATCAGCAGATCATTCCTCCCTTTCATCAAAATTATATAAGTGAGACAGAGGAAACAGGTGAGATAGCAGAGGAAAATGATATCAACATGCTAGGGGTAGATAACGATGGCTTTGAGATTCATTATGAAAAGAAACGAGGTCTATACACACCTTATGATGACAACAGGGATGATGATCGACATTGTTATCAAGATATGGAAAATTTCATCGTAGAGCCTCACAGAGAATATGACCTTAGAAGAAAAGCCAGTCAAAAAACTCCCAACACTAAAACCTCTGATAAATCTTCACAAAATAGCACCACAACCAAATGTAAAAATGTCAATCAAAAGGATAAAACAGTGGTTGTTGATTCTGGTAAAGGTAAAGAGAAAGGCAATCCAAATTTTGAAAAGCAGGATGCAGATCTTAGCAGTACTAACACCTCAACTAGTACTCCTGTCAAAACCATGTTATCAAATGTAAATAGAACAAATCAGCAAGGTGATGTTGCTGAAAGACTAGTATCTAGTAAGGCTGAGGCAAGTTCTTCAAAAAACCAAATTCCTTTCAGCCTAGAACAAGAACTTTCAAAGATTAAAATCTCTGTTCCCCTTACTGAGTTAGCTTCCCATAATGTGTACAGGACCCAAATTCTGAAGGCTTTAAACATAGAGGACCAGAATGACACAATAAATTATAATGATGACTAGCCAGAGCTCATTTTTGGTCCTAAAGTTGAAGGGAAATTTCAAGAAGGGATAGTACCTCCATTCTACGTCAGTCTGAATGTTCATGACAAAATTCTACACAATGCTATGCATGATTCCGAAGCCTCACATAATCTTATGCCAAAGGTGATAATGGAAAGGCTAGGACTATAAATAACCAGACCTTACAAGGATTTATATTCCTTTGATTCAAGCAGGGTCAAATGTCTTGGCCTAATTAAGGACCTCTGTGTGAACTTGACTCAAATCCCAGCCAAGTGCCTAGTTATGGATGTAGTGGTGGCCGATGTCCCTCCTAAGTATGGCATGTTGTTGTCTAGATCGTGGGGTGCCAAGCTGCAAGGTACAATGCAGATGGACGGGACATATGCCACTATTCCCGTTTTTAACCAGCCTAGAAGACTATACAGAGAGGCACACATGAAATTCATGGTCAGTAGCCCAGAAAAACCTGAAAACTCTCCCATCTACTCTGTCCATACTGACCTGAACTCTTTTATCCTTTACCATGATGAACCTTCGAATAAGTCAGAACCAGAAGATAGTAACGCAGATAACCTATTAGATGCCCCAAATCTAGAAATGAATGCAGTTCTAGACATGGATGAAAACGAAAGGGAAACTTTCGAACAATGCATTGAAATGACAAACCAAAATGAATATGGCCAAGATGGCCAACAACAAACGCCCCATCGAGTTCATCTCCATGAAGGTCCTGAGGAACGAGGCCCAGTACAACAACTTGTTGACCTTAAAACAGAACATGACGCTGAAACAGTTGGCGAGCAAGTCAATACAACAAGATTAATCGCCGATGAAGCTCAAGAAACACCTAACTCACAAGTATCAAAACAGTTTGATGCATTTGAAGATATTAATGAAACAAATGAAAGTCTCGACCCACAAGTCATGTGCCCACGGCTCTCGAAACTTGAAACTCAGGAAAACAACCTTCAATATGGCGAGGAACTTGAAAATGAGACACAAATTCGACTAAGTGCTGACATACCACCACAATCAGATAGCATGTTAGTTAGCAAGATTACCAACCAAGGCGAAACCAAAAATAATCCTCTATGGACCATGTTCTTCGATGGGTCATGTACTAAGAATAGTGCTGGCGCCGGTGTTTGGTTAACAAACACCGAAAACGGCCATACAGAAAGTGTTTCGTGCAAATTGAATTTTCGATGCTCTAATAACATTGCCGAGTATGAAGCTCTCATTTTGGGCTTGCATCTGTTAGAAAAGCTAGGAGCCAAAAGAATCCACGTATATGGCGATTCGGAATTAATCATTAGGAAATTTGATGGGGAATACACTACTAATCATCCCAGACTTAGAGCCTACCAAAATGACGTCCTGGATCTGTTAAACATTTTCGAGGATCCAAAATTGATTTTTGTCCCAAGAAAATAGAATATTGCCGCTCACAATTTAGCTTTTACAGCTAGAACGTGTTTAGCACCATATGAAAACGAGGACAGCACCATTCAGGTAAAATTTAGGCCAGCCATACCCGATAATCAAAAATATTGGTAGGTCTTTGAGAATGATAAACAGATAGAGGATTTCCTGCTCGGTAAGAATGAGTTTGAATCATTCAATTCAGATTCTACATCCGATGAAAACTGTCTAAACGAACAACCCCCTGAACAAGAACAACCATCTAGTCCTACAGATATTTAACATACAATTTTCATAACTTGAAACCTTATGTCAAAAGTATGCAATAATTTTAAAACCAAGGACATTGAGGTATTAACACCGAGAGACAAGAACATACCTTGCAGAACAAGAAAATTAGGAAGACTGCTTTGATTTTAATGACGTGCTAAGAAACCCCAGCAGAGAACATACGTATCTGATGAAATATCACAATATAAAATGCATGATCAGTCCTAAATGGATTAAATTAGCTAGAAACTTGCCACCGTACACAGCAACATTGTGACCATGTTTAAAGAGTTTTGTTGGAAGACATAGTGAGTGTTGTCTTTAGCTACAACCCACCGAATGGAGAGACGAGAAGACACAAGACTGCTGATATGTTGTCTCAGGAGTGGAAACTCACCTGGCAGTTATTCTTGTGACTTGGATGGACTTGCAGAATCAGTGTTGGCTGACAATATGGATGTCAGAGGTTGTCTCAAAAGCAACCCACTTGATGAAGATGATGACAACTTACTTGATGAAGTTGTGCTTGAGAGAATATGATCCTGATGAAGAAAATATGGTGTTTCTACAGTGTGTACAGAAGGCAATAAAGAAAGGAATTTAGAATGTGCTCAAAGTATGATGAAAAAGAGTATGTCTCTTGGTATACGCGGATTGGCCTAGGGGAAGTCGCGTATGCACGCGGAAAAGAACGTGCCAAGTCGCGTATGGGCTAAAGCGCTCAAAAAGTGCAAAACCAAGGGTAACCACCATGGTATTGACCTATTGTATTGGGTAATGATCCGCCTAATTGACCCCGTCCAGGTAGTTTTGGGCTCATGGTATTGCTGGTCCGCGTATTGAAAGGGGCCTGTGGTATTGAAAAGGAAACCTACATAAGGAGAAGAACTATCAGCAAACCATGAGGTGGTGTGTATGTTCTCTAGCTGAATGGTCACTTTCTCTCAAGTATATCCGAATGGAAAGGGTTACACTTGAATGATAAATCAATGTATGATGCAATGTTCCATAAAGGGGATTCTGGGATCCTAATTGCTCTTGTATTTACACAGATTCCATTGCGGAAGGCTTAGATCACGGATGAAAGTAGCATTCACGAATATCCGTCTTGCCAAAAGGCATATCCACCGAATATCCCATCCGATGACAGTATGTCTGCACACTGAAGACCCACACGCTCATCATTGCTGGGAGGAAGCGCGTATACACGCAGCTTCAGCGAAGAGAAAGCGCGTATGCGCAATAAAATATACACTGAGTTATACGCTGGTTTGTATGGACGGAAGCGCGTATACACGCGACATCACTGAAGGGAAAGCGCGTATGCAAACTAGGGCTTGCTGAAGCAAGGTATGAAATATCTGATTCAAGCTCGCTATTCGATTCCACATTTGTATCTGTTGATGATGTATGTTTGTGCTTAAAAGCATGGAAAGGGTTCGGTCTATGATGAATTGTGGCCTGCAAGTTGTGTTCTATTGAAGTTGTTGGATCCAGTGTGAAAATTGATGAAACGTGGTCCAAGGTGGTGCTGGGTCCAAGGTGGTGTCGAGGGTTGTAGCCTTTCTTACCGGGGTTGTGCCCCTTCCGAAAGAGAGAGACAGCTGCTCGGTAACCTAGACTGTGGGGTCGTATTCCTTCCGCAGGGGGCTGGTAAATGAGTCAAGGGGTTGGAGCTCCCTTCCAGGAGAGGCTGGTAAACGAGCGCAGGTGGGTGCCTGCGTGCTGGTCAAGTCTGCGCCAGCACATATGTTGTAAGATGTTTTCTCTATAACAAAATATTGAAGGCTGAGCAACTGCAGCGGTGGTTTTCTCCCGACTTGGGTTTCCACCTAAAAATCCTGGTGTTCATGTGTGATGCTTTGTGTGATGATTTATTCTGTTCTTACTGCACATGTTTACTGCTTAATGAATATCCGATGAATAAATGAAGGAATGATTTAAGTGAAGAATTAATGACATAAATAGATATCTGTGTATACGCGAGTTTCGTAAAGGGTATCCGTGTATATACGCAAGTCTGGTTCAGGAAAGTAGCGTATGCATGTTAGAAGCAGGAAAAAGTGAAAGTTTTGAATATGCAGTAAATACGGATTCACCCCCCCCCTCTCAGTATTTTTCCCAACAATTGGTATCAGAGCAGGTCCTTGTGGAGAAGCTTGATCGCTTAAAGGAGATCCGTCGCAATGGGAAGTCAAGAAGGAATAATGTCTATAAAGCCACCTATATTCAATGGAAGCAATCTGATATTCTGGAAGGTACGTACAAAAGCATATCTACAAAGTCTTGGTGCAGATGTATGGGCAATCGTGGAAGAAGGTTATCAATACTCGGCAAGTATTCCTACTGATGCAGCTGAAAGAAAGAAGTATGAAATCAATGCCAAAGCAGTGAATGTCTTATTGGGAAGCATGTCTGAATCAGAATTTGCTAAAGTGATGCAGCTACATTCAGCAAAAGATATATGGGACAAAATCATTCTGAGCTATGAAGGAGATACAAAGGTAAAAAATGCAAAACTCCAAACTCTTAGAATTGAATACGAAAATTTGAAGATGCATAGTGATGAAAGTGTTGCCAGTTTCTTCCTTCGTCTAGATGATGTTGTCAATCGAATGAGAAATTTGGGTGAAACTAAAACTGATACTACTCTCGTTGAAAAAGTCTTAAGATCCTTGACTCCAAAATTTGACTCTAAAGTCTCCGCTATTGAAGAAAGGCAAGATCTGCAAACTCTTACTATTGTTCAATTACATGGGACTCTGACTGCTTTTGAAATGATACAAGGAGGTCCTTCTCAAGTAAGAGAAGCTGCGTTTAAGGCTTCTACAAAAGGAAAGGAAAAGGAAGTTGTCAAAGAATCCAGCTATATTTCCGATGAAGAAGAAGAAAATTTCGTAAGAAAACTCCAACTAGGAACTGGAAGATTCAAAGGTAAGCTTCCCTTCAAATGTTTTTAGTGTGAAAAAGTTGGTCATTATGCTGCAAAATGTCCTTATAAAGGAAAAGAAGTCGTTAGAAGGAATGAGAACAGATCTAGCTCTAAGAAAAGTTACTATACTAATGAAGATAGTGATGGGTCATCTAATAGTGAGGAAGATTGTGAAGAAGATCTTAGACTTCTCATGGCCTTTGAACAAAGGGAAGAAAAGGATATGTTTATGGATGCTCTAGAGGAAAATGATTTTCTTGAAGAAAATAATCAACTCAAACTTCGCTTAGAAGATTGCAAAATTCTCTTAGAAGAACAAAAGGTGATCAGAGAGACTGTTGAAAAGCAGCTTGAAGAAGCAAAGAAACACATTGAAAAGCTAGAATGTGAAGTGGTAATTCAAAGAAAAGAAGTAGAGAAAGCAAAGACCTTGAATCTTAGATTTGCTAAAGGATCTGAAACCTTAGATGAGATTATCAAGGTACAACGTTCTCCTCTTATAAAGACAGGTCTGGGATATACCGGAGAATCTTCTCAAACTTCAGCACCAAACTATCTAAAAGCAGTTACAGGTGGTTTACTACATTCATCCACTCAGCAAGGGAATAGAGGATCTCTACAAGGAAAGCAAGACCATCTCAATTCAAGGAACACTAACAGGGATAGCTTTCAAAGACACTACAACCAACAGGTAAACTCAAATAGAAAATTCCATGATCGCAGAAATTTCTACTTCAATGGGCAATGTTTCACTTGTCACAATTTTGGTCATAAAGCTATTCAATGTGTGGCATATAAAACCATCATGACAAGAGAAGCAAGAAAGAAAAGGTTGGATACTGAACCAAAGAAGAATACCTATAAAAATTTTTCTCCTCTTCAAAGTGAAGTCGAATGTACTTATTGCAATAACTTTGGCCATGCAGAATCTGAATGCAGGAACAAGATCCAGCCTAAAGAACATGTTCCCTCAAGCTCCAAAGTGTGGAAGAAGAAAGAACCGCCGGTTGAAAATTGTGGGATAGCATTATTTGTAGAAGGTGAAGAAAATCAATGGTACATCGATAGTGGGTGCTCAAGACACATGACAGGTGACAAAAGCAAACTTCATACTTATAATGCTCTAGAAAAGGAAAATAAAGTTACATTTGGAAATGATACTCCTGCTGTAATTAAAGGAAAAGGGTCAGTATTTCTAAAAGAAAAGGTGAAGGCTAAAGATGTCATGTATGTGGATGGATTAAGGCATAACCTGTTAAGTGTTAGTCAAATGTGTGATCAAGGAGCAGAAGTGGTCTTCAGTTCCAAAGATTGTGTGGTTCGTGATCTTGATACAGGTAAAATCATTATAAAAGGAAAAAGAAATCCAAGCAACCTGTATGTACTAAATGGCATAGATCAATGTTACTTGAGCAAATCTTCAGAAAATTGGCTATGGCATAGAAGGCTGGGGCATCTAAGTTTCTCTCAAATCAACAAAGCAAGCAGACTTCAAGCTGTTCGTGATCTTCCCAAGGTCAATCTTCCGGAAAGTACCATATGCAAATCTTGTCAATTTGGTAAGCAAACCAGAGTACGATTTAATGCCAAAGAAGGATCATCAAGTAAGCCTCTTGAACTCATTCATACTGATATATGTGGACCTATGAGGAAAAAGTCATTACGTGGGGAAGAATACTATATCCTATTTATCGATGACTACTCCAGAATGTGTGAGATCGCATTTATTAAACACAAAGATGAAGCTTTTGGAAAATTTCAGAATTACAAAGCCCTGGCAGAAAATGAATTGGATTCAAAAATCAAGTGTCTTAGATCTGATCGTGGTGGAGAATATTCATCAAATGAATTCTTTGAATTTTGTGAACAACATGGCATTAAAATACAATTCTCTGTAGCAGGCACTCCACAACAAAATGGTGTAGCAGAAAGAATGAATAGAACAATTGTTCAAATGGCTAGAGCTATGATGGCTGACTCTAATGTTCCTGACATGTTCTGGAGTGAAGCAGCACGTACAGCAGTTAACATTCTCAACAAAGCTCATGTTCGGGTAAATAGTGACAAAACTCCATATGAACTCTGGTATGGTAAGTCTCCCACTGTAAAGCATTTTAAATTTTTTGGAAGTAGATGCTTTATCAAAAATAATGATGAAAAGCTTGGCAAGTTTGAACCTAGATCAGATGAAGGGATACTTCTTGGTTACTCATCTTCAAGCAAAGCATTCACATGTTACAATAAGAGGCTTCAAAAGGTTGTTGAATGTATTGATGTTGTTATTGATGAGTCTCCTGCAGCTCCTAAAGAAGAAAAACAAACAACAAAAGAAGATGATAGTGACATATGGCCTTCTACATCAGATGGAAATGATATAGACAGTGGATCCAATGAAGAACCTGAAAATGATCTATCTGAAAAAGCTCCATCCAGATATGTTCAAAAGAATCATCCCGAATCTCAAATTTTGGGAGACAAGGAATCAGGTGTACGAACAAGGAGAACTCTTGCGGGATCTTCTAGTAATTTGGCACTTCTATCCACAATTGAACCACACAATGTCAATGAAGCTATCAAATATGAATGTTGGAATAATGCCATGGATGAAGAAATTGAGCAAATTGAAAAGAATGACACTTGGGATTTGGTACCAAGACCTCATGATAAAAATATCATTGGAACTAAATGGATCTTCAAGAACAAGTTAAATGAGAATGGGGATGTTGTAAGAAACAAAGCTAGACTGGTTTGCAAAGGGTATACTCAACAAGAAGGTATAGATTTTGAAGAAACTTTTGCTCCTGTAGCTAGACTTGAAGCCATAAGAATGTTTCTTGCTTTTTCAAGTTATCAACAAATCAAAGTTTATCAAATGGATGTTAAATCTGCTTTTCTTAATGGTGATCTAGAAGAAGAAGTATATATAGAACAATCGGAAGGATTCATTTTGGGAAATGATGAAAATCTTGTTTGTAGACTTAAAAAGGCTCTATATGGTCTCAAACAAGCTCCAAGGGCATGGTATTATCGTCTTGACAAATATCTTCATCAACAAGGATTTTCAAAGGGGTCTGCAGACAACAACTTATACACAAAAGTTGAAAATGATAAACTATTGATTGTAGTTGTATATGTTGATGATATCATTTTTGGGAGTAATGAAGAATCTATGAGTCAAAAATTTGCTTCTGTCATGCAGCAAGAATTTGAAATGTCTTTACTTGGGAACTAACATTCTTTCTTGGCTTGCAAGTGCATCAAACTGCAGATGGTATATTCCTATCACAAGCAAAATATCTTAAGCAAATTCTGAAGAAGTATGGCATGGAAGAATGCAAACCTGTAAGTACACCAATGATAACCGGATGCAGTCTCAGCTCTAATGATGATTCTCCCACAGTGAATCAACCAGAATACAGATCGATGATTGGAAGTCTACTTTATCTCACTGGGACCAGACCAGACATTATGCATGCAGTTGGGATTGTTGGACGATTCCAAGCTAATCCAAAAGAGTCTCACCTTCAGGCTGTCAAAAGGATATTCAAATATCTACAAGGAACTCAAGACTTTGGGCTATGGTATCCAAAGGATGCTGATCTTACTCTTCATGCTTACACTGATGCAGATTGGGCTGGAAGTGTTGATGATCGGAAAAGCACTAGTGGTGGTGCATTTTACATGGGGCCCCGGTTAGTATCTTGGTTCAGCAAGAAGCAAAATTCTATTGCCTTATCAACAGCTGAAGCAGAGTATGTAGCTGCCGTATCTTGTTGCACTCAACTCCTATGGATGATGCAAACCTTGCAAGATTTTCAAATCAAATGTGCAACTCCTATCTCCATTATGTGTGATAATACAAGTGCCATCAGTATCTCAAAGAATCCTGTTATGCATTCGAAAACCAAGCACATTCCCATCAAATATCATTTTCTATGTGAACAAGTGCTTGAGAAAAAAGTGAAGTTGGAGTATGTTACCTCCAAAGAACAAGCTGCTGATATCTTTACCAAACCTCTGCCCAGGGAAGCATTCGAGTATTTAAGACAAAAGCTGGGAGTGTTCTCTGCCAGTCAAAAGAAAAAATCTGCATAAATTTTAGAAGATGGCTTGGGATACGCGGGTTTCCTGAAACACAGTCGCGTATATACGCGAGTTCCTGCACAGAAAACCGCGTATGTTTGGTTGCTGGAAATTTTTGGTGGGTTCAGCTTTCCTCAGCACAGCTGCAGTGCTGTTTGGTATCTCTGATACTGTTTGACATCTCTGGTGGTGTTTTAGTTCTCATAATTATGTTTCTAATGTTTTGATGAAGATGCCTTGATGATTTGATGGTGGAAGTTTTCAGGATGCACAAACTAAGGGGGAGCCTTAGTCATTTGGAAAGATTGCTTGGTTGCACAGATTCAGGGGGAGCATTAGCATTGCTGAGTATAATGCATTGTTGGCATTATGATGGTTCTGTTATATGATCTCTCTTGAGGTCTTCTTGGTATTGGTCATGAAAAGTCATATTTATATTTTTGATGAAAAGGTCATGTTGAGACCCATGATGTAAAATCTGTAATATTCAGTCATGTATGAACTTGTCAAATTTGTAAACCCACTTGGTTGGGTAGCTGAGTCAATTTTTGTAAACCCACTTGGTTGGGTAGCTGAATTGAAATGTGTAAACCCACTTGGTTGGGTACTTGAGTCTCATATGTAAATCCACTTGGTTGGATATTTGATGTAAGTATGAGTCTTTGGTGATAGGAAGAGTCGTGTACCTTATTGAAAATTATGTTTGAAGTTTCAGCATGAACTCAGGGGGAGCTTGGCCACTTCAGCACATATCAGATCTGCAGAATGTTTCTTCCACAGAAGGGGGAGAGTGTTGGTTTTTGATCCGCCCTTTGCCCTTGATGTCAAAGGGGGAGAGTGACATGGTGTTTGAATGAAGAGAAGATAATGATGTCACATATTTGGGAGAATGACATATTTGGGAGAGTGACATGGTACCTATCTGTTGTGGTAACCAAACACCATCGTGATTGCCATCAAGTCCAAAGGGGGAGATTGTTGGAAATATGATGCATAGTGTTGTCCTTGATGGCAACCCACTGAATGGAGATGAAGACATGCGACTGTTGACATGTGTTGTCCTTGATGGCAATCCACCTGATGAAGTAATTCTTGACTTGATGGACTTGGTAATCTGATGTTTATTGACAATATGATGCTGAGTGTTGTCCTTGAAAAGCAACCCACTTGATGAAGATGATGACAACTTACTTGATGAAGTTGTGCTTGAGAGAATGTTCCTGATGAAGAAAATATGATGTTTCTACAGTGTGTACAGAAGGCAATGAAGAAAGGAATTTAGAATGTGCTCAAAATATAATGAAAAGAGTATGTCTCTGTGTATATGCGGATTGGCCTAGGGGAAGTCGCGTATGCACGCGGAAAATAACGTGCCAAGTCGCGTATGGGCTAAAGCGCTCAAAAAGTGCAAAACCAAGGGTAACCACCATGGTATTGACCCATTGTATTGGGTAATGATCCGCCTAATTGACCCCGTCCAGGTAGTTTTGGGCTCGTGGTATTGTTTTGGTCCATGGTATTGAAAAAGGGGCTCATGGTATTAAAAAAGGATAAACCTATATAAAGAGATGAAATTCATTATGCAAATCAGGGGTGTGGGTGAAAGATGTCTGAGCTTGAATGAATACTTCTCTCTGAAGTATATCTGAATGAAAGGGTTACACTTGAATGATAAATCTGAATGTATGATGCACCAATGATGAAGAAGGGGATCTAGATCTGAATTGCTCTTGTATTTGCTAGATCTGATTATGGAAGGCTTAGATCTGTGATGAGGCGAGCATCTTGGCGAACATCTGTCTGAAGCAAAAGGGTAGATCTGAACTAAATATCTGATCTGATGATGTATGCTGCTCTGTAATAATTGAAGATCTATACGCTACTTCGCCGCGGAGGAAGCGCGTATATACGCGGCTTCAGCGAAGAGAAAGCGCGTATGCGCAATAAAATATACACTGTGGTATACTACCGGTTTCAGGACGGGAAGCGTATATGTCGACACCGGCTAGCTAAAGCGCGTATGCAACGCGCAGTTTGCTGGGTTGCGGGCAAGGAACATCTTTATCCGTTTCTGCTATCTGATCTGTGTTGATATGAATCTGTTGATGATGTATGGTCGTGCTTAAAAGTATGGAAAGGGTTCGGTCTGGAAATATGATGAATTGTGGCCTGCAAGTTGTGTTCTATTAAAGTGGTTGGATCCAGTGTGAAAATTGATGAAACGTGGTCCAAGGTGGTGCCGAGGGTTGTAGCCTTCAGTCAGGGGGTTGTATCTCCCTTCCAGGTGAGGCTGGTAAACGAGATCGGGGGGTCGTAGCTCCCTTCCAGGAGAGGCTGGTAAACGAGTCAGGGGGTTGGAGCTCCCTTCCAGGAGAGGCTGGTAAACGAGCCAGGGGGTTGGAGCTCCCTTCCAGGAGAGGCTGGTAAACGAGCGCAGGTGGGTGCCTGCGTGCTGGTCAAGTCTGCGCCAGCACATATGTTGTAAGATGTTTTCTCTATAATAAAATATTGAAGGCCTATAAATCGCAAGGGTGGTTTTCTCTCACTCTGGGTTTCCACCTAAAATCCCGGTGTTCATGTGATGTCAGGTGATGATTTATTCCGTTCATCGCACATGCTTTCATCGCTTATTGAATATCTCGATGAATAAATGAAGGAATGATTTAAGTGAAGAATTAATGACATAATATATATCCAAGAACCACGCGAGTTTCGAAGAGATCTCGCATAACGAAGAATAAGTCTGTCTGTGTGAAAGTAGCGTATGCATTTTAGAAGCAAGAAAAAAATGAAAGTTTTGAATATGCGTAACACCATTCACTCCCTCTCGCATTTTTCCCAACAGAGTTTTCCGATGTGTTTGCCTGGAGCTATGAAGATTTAAAAGCTTACGATACAGAAATCATCCAGCACAAGATCCCTTTGAGAGAAAAACAAAAACCTTTTAAGCAGAAACTGCATCGAATCAACCCAATACAACTGCCTCTAGTCGAAAAGGAAATTAAGAAAATGTACGAGGCAAGAATCATTGTGCCTGTAAGGTTTTCAGATTGGGTTTCTAACCTTGTAGCTGTGAGGAAAAAGACAGGAGAAATCAGACTGTGCATTGATTTCAGAAACCTTAACAGAGCTTCCCTAAAAGACAATTACCCTTTACCCAAAATGGAGCACATCCTACAAAAGGTAGTTGGTTCAAAGAGGATTTCTCTGTTATATGGTTTCTCATGATATAACCAACTTTTAGTACTCCCAGAAGATCAACTCAAGACAGCCTTTACCACTCCTTGGGGCACCTTCATGTATGTGAAAATGCCTTTTGGACTAATGAATGCTGGGGCCACTTTTCAAAGGGCCATGGACATTGCATTTTTAGAGAAAATAGGACACTTCATTGTAATTTACCTTGATGATATAACAGTTTATTCCAAAACCGATGAAGAGCACCTCAAACATCTAAGAAAGGTCTTTGAGAAATGCAGGAGATTTGGGCTATCTTTAAATCCCAAAAAGACAATGTTTGGCTTGCAAGAGGGTAAGCTCCTTGGCCACATTATATCAGAAAAGGGGATTAAAATAGATCCAAAAAGAGTTGAGGGAATACTACAGATTAGCCACCATAGGAACATAATAGAACTGCAGTCCTTTATTGGAAAGATTAATTTCTTAAGGAGGTTTATTCCCAACTTAGCAGAGCTCCTTAGAAACATGAATAATATGCTCAAAAAGGAAGTAGGAGTGAAATGGACTGTAGAGGCCAGAAAATCCTTTGAATTAGTAAAACATGCACTCACCCAAGCACCAGTCTTGATTAGCCCGGATTTTTCAAAAGATTTTCTTATTTTTTCCTTTGCCTCAGAACATACAATAGCTGTAGTTCTGTTGCAGAAAAACTCAGAAGGACAGGAACAGCCTATTGCTTTTTTCAGTAAGGCTTTAAGGGATGCACCCTTGAAATATAACATAATGGAAAAACAAGCCTATGCTTTAGTAAAGGCCTTAAAGGATTTCAGGGTGTATATTCTTCATTCCCACACCATTTCCTATGTACCTAGCATTGTGGTAAAAGACATCTTGTCACAAGACCCTGATGGAAAGAGAGGAAAATGGATAGCTGTAATATTAGAATATGATTTGGAGATCAAACCCACCAAACTCATCAAAGGTCAGGGCTTGGCTCAATTAATGGCTGAATCTAATCTACAAGCCCTAGACATTAACATGATAGATGCCTTGGATGAGCAGGAAGAATTACCCCCTCCCACTATGGAAGAGCAGTTCCAAAACTCACCTTGGTACGCCAACATCTTGTATGTACTTACAAATCTTAATGCTCCTCCTGATTTATCAAAAACTAAGGCAAGGTTTTTAAAGTTGAAAGCTAAGAATTATTTCATTTTGAATGAATGTTTATACTGGAAAAATGCTAATGGTTTATTGCTAAAATGTTTGCCTGAAGTTGATGCAGAGAAGATCAAGCATGAATTCCATGAAGGAGGGTGTGGAGGTCATCTCTACTGGAAAACCACAGCCAACAAAATCCTTAGAGCTGGCTATTATTGGCCCACCCTCTTCCAAGATGTCCATAAAATGATAATTGCCTGTCACAAGTGCCAAATTTTTGAGGGCAAAAGAAAACTCCTTCCCTTACCATTAAAACCTATCATTGTTGAAGCTCCTTTTCAACAATGGGGCCTAGATTTTATAGGAGAAATCCGTCCTGCTTCATCTGCCCAACATAAATGGATTCTTACAGCCACTGACTACTTCACAAAGTGGATAGAGGCCATCCCTACCAGGAATGCCACAGATTCTGTCATTATAAAATTTCTTGAAGACCATATCCTTTCTAGATTTGGATGCCCTAGGAAAATCATTACTGATAATGTTGCTGCTTTTGATTCCAAAAAGATGATTGATTTTTGTCACAAGTATCAGATTACATTGGGTCATTCTACTGCTTATTACCCTAAAGGTAATGGGCTAGTTGAATCATCAAATAAAAGCTTGGTGACCATCATCAAGAAGCTACTTGAAGAGAATAAAAAGTCATGGCATAACAAGCTGGTGCATGCATTATGGGCAGATAGGTTGACCACAAAGAAATCCATTGGAACCTCCCCCTACCAACTTGTTTATGGAGCAGATGCAATGTTTCCTACCAGCCTGGGTGTACCAGTAATAAAATTAGTCCAAGAAATTCAGTCAGAAGAAGACAGTATGCTAAGAAGGATTAATGAGACAATACATCTCCAGCAGACGAGGGAAGAAGTTTACAACAGAGCTCAAAAAGTGCAATAAAACATCAAGAAGTTGTTTGACAAGAGAGCTAAGGCTTGTGACTTCAACATTGGAGATAAGGTACTCAAATGGGATTCTAGAAGAGAGGAAAAAGGTAAACATGGCAAATTTGATAGTTTGTGGCAAGGCCCTTATATCATTCAGTCCACCATTGGTCCAAATGCCTTTTTTCTGCAAGAGTTAGATGGCACAGATCTGTTTGGGGGTCCTGTCAATGGCAGGGTCCTTAAGCATTACTACTGCTGAGTTCAATTTTCAAGTTTCATTTCCATTGTAAATATCATTGCTTCATTAGTTTCATAAAAACAAAAAGAAAAAATACGAAAACAATAAAAGATAGAAAAGAGGGCAGAAATGAGAAAAAAAGAAAAAAGAAAAAGGCAAAGCCCCATGCCAAAAAAGAGAAATAAATCTGAAAGTGTGCAAGCTCAAATGCCACTCCTCAAAAAACACGCTTCTAGTTAGTCAAACTGTTTAATCTTGACTAATTAGCTTTAAATTTTTCTGCTGATAGGATAGTGAATTGGATTTTCCAAACTGTTTAAACTTGGCTTATCAGTAGATAGATTAGGCTAGAAAAGAAAGATTCAAACAAGCCCAAAACCTGAACCTAAAGTTTCCAAGCAAGAGATGACTCAAATCTGTTTTATTTTTATGAGTCATAAAGTTGTAAATCTGGTTCTAATCAACTCAAAATCTGAACCAGAAAGAAAGAAATAACAGCTCAAACAAATTCGAACCAGAGCTGAAATCAAGGAAAGCAAGTGGCTCTAACAAGCTCAAAACTCGAGCCACAAATAAGAAGAAGGATGCTTCAAAAAAAAAAATTATATTTCAAACCTTCAATTTTTGATTTTTAATAGTCTATGTGCAGCTTGTTTTTATGCCATAGATCACAGCAAGTCAAACAGTTCAATCTTGGCTTGACTGTTTTTGAATTTCTGTCTTAGAATCTAGAGAATGAAATCTGTTGGACAGTTTAATCCCAACAGATAGTAGATTAGGTAGAGAAACATCTGAGCTCAACTGTTTAATTTGAGTTCAGGGAGAAATAAGGGGTAGAATTAGATTAGATTTCCTGTTTTCAAAAGAATAAAATGTTGAAAAAGAGTTTGCCAGTCCAAGTGCACTCTAAATGAAGAAAAAATGTTAGATCAGTAGGATTGGGTAGGTAGAAAGCCTGTGTTGATCAAGATTCATTGTTTTTCAATGCTGCTAACCTTTTTTCAGCCAGAATAAGATCATTTCAGCAAAGACAACAGCCCAAAGAACGAGGCATTGATCAGCCTCCCAGAGAATGCAGTTCTGAAGTTCTTGATGCCTTCAAGAAGGCACCATCCCCAAGTGGAGCCACTGTTGGCCACCTGTAAATTTTGGTCTATTAAAAGGTGGCCAAAACATGTTTTCAGCCTTCAAGAAACACTTTCCTGGCCAAAATGTTATCTCTTGAAACCTGTAGACGACCTCATGCTCATGTCTCAAGGTTTTCACTGTTATTTCTCAGAAACTCAAAATTCTGCTAAAAATTCCATGAGAAGACTGCTGCAATATCCTCCTCCTTTTCCCCTTTTTTCCTCTCAGAGACTAACCTTCATATTTTCATCATTTTCCTTTGTTCTCCATTTTTCCTCACCCTCTGTTCATATAAAATTGCCTTTGCAGAGTTCCAAACTTCTTTCGAACTCTGTCGAAACCCTCAGAAACCTTTGAAATTCACTGAAAATCTGTGTAAAAAACTCATTTCTCTATTAAAGGTTTAAGCCCCTTGGCCTGAGTTTCCAAACCACTTCCCCAATACGCCCTCATCATAAAAACCAAGCGCCAAACCCATGAAGCGCTAATCGCATCGGAAAGATTCAAAGTGTGCATGTTTGTGAGCCATTTTAAATGCCGATTGCGATCAGCCCCTTTGTGATAAACCGAAGATCGTATTATCATTTCATCTACCTCATAAGCCCGCAATCGGGCGCTAAGCTTCTTTGAAAATCGTATCCGATGGACGTTTTTCTTTGTAAAACTTGAAAACCCATTTTTTCCAAAGTTTGTTTTAAAATACCAAAATCATGTGTTTAAATAAAATGGGTTGATCAAAAATACCGATCGCGCAACCGCGATCGGAGAATTCACAATGGGTAGATCAAAAAGACCGATGCGCAATCGCGTCGGAGAAGTTACAAATGGGTTGATTGAAAGACCGGGCCCGAATGTTCCGATTGCGATTGGCCCTAGTTATATAAAGCCCCGGGCCCATGGTACTCCATACACCCAGTGGCCCCGCAATCGGGCGCCAGCCTATCATATATATTCCACCCGATCCCACTCAAAACCTTGGTTTTTATTGAAATTTGTGGGTTTCTTACGAAGTATAAGGGTCCCGCCGGTGCAAGAAAACAAAGGATCTAGACCGTTGACCTAGACCCAATCTAACGACCCGTGCAGAATCGCAAGTTTCAAATCGCATACTTTATATTCATTCCCCCGATTAGCCCACCCCTCCGATTTACTCCCCGCCGTCGATCTGATCTGTAGATCGAACGGTTATCGCTCAATCGCATCCCCTCTTCCGCACACCCCGATTGCGATCCTCCGATTAAATCTGGGTCGTCCGTCTCCCTGATGATCGGACGGCCTGCACTCAATCGCATCGCAATGTTTCAATCGTATCCCCTCTTCCGCGCACCCCGATTGTGATCCTCCGATCAAATCCTAGCCATCCATCCCCCTGATGATCGGATGGACAACGCTCAATCACATCACAATGTTTCAATCGCATCCCCTCTTCCGCGCTCCCCGATTGCGATCCTCCGATTAAATCCGGGCCGTCCGTCTCCCTGATGATCGGACGGCCTGCGCTCAATCGCAAAGTTTCAATCGCAGTGTTTCAATCGCATGTTTTTGTGTGACCTCCCCGATTGCGATCCTCCGATTAAATTTGGGCCGTCCACGTGTCCAGATCGGACGGTCCCAGACCACCCCCACCGTTGCTCATCGCGCGATCGACGGTTCTGTTTTATTCTTCCTCTCGCGTCATTTAAATTTTTTCTCAGTTAATATCCACCGTTGGATGATGCCATCCAACGGTCCTGCTCTCTTCCTACGCCTCTGAATCAGTAAAACCAAATACGCAGGATTTTATAACAAATTGTTTGTATTTTGCAGGTTTTCGAATGAATTCTTCCGCCATTTTTGAAGAAACCACAAAGGCCGAGGGTGACGATCCTATGTCTTCTGAGTTCATAAAGAATCATTCGAGGGGTGTTAGATTTACGTTTTATCAGTGATTTCATGACCCATTGATGCCATTCGACCCCGCTACTGCCCTGCGCACCAGAAGACAAGCATAAATCATCATTTATTAAAGAGTATCAGTGCCAAAGACAAAATTTATCAGAACCGGAGATTGAAGACCCAAAAACACAGATCTCAAGTAACTTAAAGTGTTTTAGGAAACGACGAAGACATCTGTCGAGCTGAGAAATCCTCCACCGCTATAAGAAGAGGCTAATTGAACCCTCTATAGCTCCAAAAGACACCTGCAGTCTCGTTGAGATCAAAGACCGCCGAACAATTAATACTAATTGAGCTATCTTATCTCTAATTGTCGGCAGAACCATTCGAGAAGATTAAAGAACAGTTCAGAAGCATATATTTAGATCATTTCATCTCGGGAAGCAGAAATAAAGTCACTCCAACATGACACTGAGCTTCAAAGGACAGCATACTTCCCACTGATTTTAATCCTAAGTGTAACTCAATTAATGCAGATTAACACCTGTAGATTTCTTGATCGAGGCCCTCAAAGCACCGAAGAGTCATCTTCTGTATTAATTGATCCAAACAAATCTTTTCATAGTTTACCACCGCCTCATTCTTCTATAAATACCTCTGTAGAAGATGAGCAAAAGGTTGGTCTCTGGACATCTGAACGCATGTAATAGTCATTCTGAAGCCACTGATGCCCTGTTCTGTAATTGAAGGATACATAAGCTGATATGAGAAGTTCAAAGCTGTAGAGACCCACCGGGCTTGCTGATTGTAACTGGTTTGAACATCAATACAAGCTGCTGATTCATGGAATTCTGAAACTATGTCAATGGTGATGTGTTCCTTACTGTCAATTGTCGTTTTACTTAATGTTTTCACTCCGTTCACTTTCTCTGATAAAGAGCAGCAAACATAAAGTTAGGATATACTCTCCACGGTACCCTACTCTTACTGAAAGCTTTATCTTCTATGTTTTCTTCATTTGAATGTCCTCTTTGAAGAGTTTATTAATGCAGGTTAGTTTAAAAGTACTTCCTTGATCTAGATAGCTCTTTGAGATGAATGTTTTCTATGTTATCCTCGGAGTTTATCAATGCAGCATAGTTTAAAAGTACTTAGCTGATCTAGATTGCTCTTTGTGATTATCATGTGTGTTCCTTTATCGAATATGCTGAAGCAGGCTGGTTTAAAAGCACTTACCTGATCTTAAGCTGTTTGAACTATTTTTTTAAATGTTTCTAATGGAAAGTACTTCAATGCAGGCTAGTTTAAAAGCACTTACCTGATCAACAGAAATAATTTTATGTTTCTCCTTAAGTACATGTTGAAAGCAAGCTAGTTTAAAAGTACTTACTTGATCTTAGACTGTGCTTTGTTTTTTCATTTGTTTAAGTCTTTCACTCCTATTTGTTTCACTCCATTAATCACCTTACGAGATCCTTTGATGTAAATGACTTGCTCCATGGATCCTTCTTGAATTTGCTATCCAATTAAATCCTCCTATGACTCCATAGCCCAATGGGTTAAAGCTGTCTTTGTCCTTTGCTATCAACTGAAACATTCCTTCATTTGCAGGCTCTTCACCCTTTATTTTGAACTACTTTCACCTTCACCATGTCTTCGCCCAACCAAAAACAAACAAAACAAACCCATGCTCTTCATAACTAGCCTAATATCACAATTCCAGTCTTTAAAGATCACATCTTTGAACTCATTTATAGAGAGATCCCTCTCTGGATTCAGGAGGGCTAGATCCTTGAATCCCAAAGCGGTTTGATGTTACCTTTGCAGTTGGACTTTGCCAATCTTGCTAATTACAGTAGGCAGATAGTGGACCGAATCATGCAACACAACAATATATTTGCAGAACATGAGTCCTCACATGATTCTTGGCATGAGTACACGAGAAGAAGTTTTTTCAGTAAAGAAACTAGATGTGTCACACTTCATGATCTTTGGATCATCATTTTATTGTCATGTTTCCAAGGAATAAAGGAAAAATATATATCTGACAACTGAGTTGGGCATATTTATGGGTTACACTAATACACCTCACAACTATCGGGTGTTCCTGTCATCTCTTAGGATGTCAATTTTTCATAGATATGTGAAGTTCTATGAGGAGAAGGAAATGAGTTTTTATCTTGAGAGGGAGCTTCAATTGCATGTAGATAAAGAGATTTTGACTCTTGGTATAAATTCCTAGCACTAATAATTACACAATGAAGCTTGGATAATGCTTAGATTGAGTCCCAATTTAATGGTGATAAGTAGTGGTATTAGGAGGTGTTATGAAATATTCATGCACCTATGAAGTGAAAATTTGTGTTATGTAGAGCCTTAAATAATAAGTTGTTAGCATGTGATAATGGTTTAAAAATAGGTTGTAATGGTCCCAACAGATGTGCATTGTGTAAACTTAATGTCAAATCCATTTCTCACTTATTTATCTCTTGTCCTTATGCAACCAAGGTTTCTTCTCAAGTGGTTTTTGATCTTCGGCCTGAGGCATTGTGGCAAAAATTGAGCTTACTGGAATGCTTTTAGGATTAGATACATGATGTAGAAGTGAAACAATGTTATGCAACTAGATCATAAAATAGAAGAAAAGATAGATCAACGAATTCAAAATTAGCCTCTTCAAGGGGGAAACCTCCTTTACATCACATAAATGAAAAATTATTAGATGATTCAAATGATAACACCTCCTTGGTATATATAGGAGTCTAAGGGGTAACAATATAAGTAGAGCCTACATAATAATAATAATGTAAGGGCACCACAATAACAATAGTTGGATTCTATGGGACACAACAATAACAATATAGGGTATACATGAGAACAACAATAACAATAGGGGGTTACACTAACAATAAAAATAAGGGGGGTACATTAGTATTATAGGGACCTAGCATGCCCCTCTCCTTCAAAAAAATTTTGTCCTCAATGCTTGAGTAGTTCCAGATGCTTCTGTATAAAATTTTCATCCTCCCGTGTGGAATATTCAACAGGTAAGTTCTTCCACTTAATGAGATACTCTGAAATTGATCAATTTTATAGCTGGTGAGTTCTTGTTTTTGTGATTGCTTCAGTCTCAAGTGTGATTTTTCCTTCTTCATCAAGTTATAGAAACACTATCTGAACTGGGAGCTTTTCACTGATAACCATCTTTAAGCATGAAACATGGAAAACCGAGTGTACTCGGGAAGATGCAGGCAACTCCAATTTGTATGCCATAGTATTAATAATTTGCAACACCTTGGAAGGACCATAGTACTTGGGTGCTAATTTATTATCCTTATTAGCTTGCTTGAGGGACATTTGTTTGTATGGTTGTAGCTGTAAAAATACCCAGTTTCCTACATCAAAAATTATTTCACTGTGATGTTGATTTTCCTATTGTTTCATTCGATTCCGATCCAGAGTGAGGTTATCCTTTAAGAGTTGGAGAACTTGTTGTTGATGCTCAATTTGATCTTTTACTACTTGAACGTTATAATTTTCTCTTAAAGGTTATGTGATGGATGGTGGATGATATCCATAAGGTCCATAAATGGGCTCATTTTTTCTACAATATGGAAGGAATTATTATACCACCGTTCATCTAGAGGTAACCACTTGACTCGTTTTATTTGTTTATCAGATACAAAGAAACGAATATATCCTTCCAAAAATTTGTTCACTATCTCAGTTTGTTCATCAGATTGAGGATGATAAGAGGAGATATGAGCTAATTGAGTACCAAGATAAGAAAATAATTTTGTCCAAAAATTTCCAAGGAAAATGGGATCTATATCACTTACAATAATCTTCGAGTTTCCATGTAGCTTTTGAATTGTTTCCATACATGCAGTAGAAATTGTACTGGCTTTAAAAGGATTTGATAATGCAAAAGAGTGTGCATACTTGGTAAGTTTATCAACTACCACCATGATGATATTGTTTCCTTCAGACTTGGGTAAACCTGTGATAAAACCCATTGAGACCTCCTCCCAACGTTGGCTTGGAATGGCTAAAGGTTGTAACAAACCCGGGGTCGTAATTGTCTCAACTTTATTTTGTTGGGAAAAAAAGAATTCTGCCACAAAATTTTGAATATTAGATTTAAGGCCATCCCAAAAAAAATCCTTCTTGACCCTATGGTAAGTTTTTAAAAACCTTGAGTGCCCTCGTAAGGGGGAGGTGTGCAATTCTAAAAGAATATTTTGTTTGAGTTGGAAATTCTTACAAATATATAAGATATATTTGTACCATAATGAATCATTTTTCCAGCTAAATGTGTCATATGTGTTGGAATCTCGTTGCCACTTTTGAATGAGTGTCCACACCTCTTTTTCTTTCTTCCCCTCATCCCTTTCTTCAGCTATCCAATTAGGTTGGATAATACAAATGACACAAAGAAATGCTTCCACATCCTCATCTTTTATCGAGAGTGGATTTGCAACAACATTTTGCTTCCCTTTTTTGAAGATGATTTCAAAGTCATAACCCAACATCTTTGTGACCCATCTTCGCTGCTCTTTTAAAGATAATATTTGTTCCAAAAATTATTTAAGACTATCATGATTGATTTTTACCTTGAAGTTGCTTCCCATTAAGTAAGGTTTCCATTGCTTTAGTGCATGTAGTATTGCCAACATTTCCTTCTCATAAATAGGTTTGTGTAAGTAATTTCCTTTGATTGGATAACTTTCAAAATCCATGGGTCTTCCTTCTTGCATTAAAACAACACCAATTCCATTTCTTGATGCATCATATTCCACAATAAAGGTTTTTGTGAAGTTTGGCGTAGCTATGACTGGTGTTTGACACATTGCCTCTTTAAGATGTTCAAAGGCCTTAGTTGCTTCCAGAGTCCATGAAAATGAATCTTTCTTCAGTAATGTTGTTAGAGGTGTTGTTATTATCCCATAATTCTTAAAAAACTTGTGATAATACCTTGTCAACCTGAGAAATCTTCGAAGATTCTTTAATGTTGTAAGGTTTTTCCATTCCTTAATGGCTTTAATTTTGTTACGGTCTACCTTAAAATCCTCATGAGATACAATATGACCCAAATATTCCACCTCCTATACTCCAAAGAAACATTTGGAGGCTTTTGCATATAATTGTTTCTCCTCCAATAGTTTGAGCACCCTGTCAACATGTTGAACATGATCATTCCAATACTTGTTGTAGATTAGTATATCATAAAAAAATACTAACAAAAATTTTCTAAGGAAGGGTTTGAAAATGGAATTCATCAAACCTAGAAATGTGGAAGGTGCAAATTTAGTAAGGCCAAAAGGCATGACCAAAAATTCATAATGAGCCTCATGAGCTCTAAATGTTGTTTTCGGAATATCTTCGGCCTTCATTCTAATTTGATGATATCATGAACGAAGATCCAACTTGGTAAATTAAATTGCTCCATGTAATGCATCCAATAATTCATTGTTGATCACTTGGTAGAGGACTACCATCTTAATGGATAGAAGAGAAACTTGGAGACTTACAAGTCGAGCTATTTGGTTGCGGGCGGTGGATGACAATACCAAGTTTTTCCATAAATTTTCTAATGGTCGTTGTGCTATTAACACGATCCCATTTGGAGAATGATGTTGGTAAGAAGTTCGATCTTTTCATCGATTGGCTACTCTTGATTTGAATTTCTCCTGGATGGGAGCAACTCTTCTATTTTCTTCCAAGGTTGTAAATATGTTGCATAGCTTAGTATTCCCGAGATTTGGAGACTCGATTGGAATTCCTACATATCAGTCCTCTCATAATCCCATATTCACATCATTGAAGGAGAGGATGAGCTCATTTGGACACATGTTTTTCATGGTGTTTACACTCCTAAGGATGGTTATCAAATCGTTTTCTCTGATCATAAGCCACATGATTTGGATTGGTGGTGGAGTAGTTTATGGAAATTGAAAGCACCTCCCAGAACTAAGCTTTTCATGTGGATATTTCTCCGTAATAAGGTTCCTACTGGGGATAATTTACTCAAGATATATTTCCATGGACCCTCTTGGTGTTGTTTATGCCATCAGGACTCTGAATCTATTGATCACCTGTTTCTCTTCTGTCCTATCACATTTTCTTTTCGGGATCATATTCTCGCACATCTTCACATCTCTATCAGATGGCAAGGTCTAAATGTGCAGGAGGCTTGGCAGGTGTGGTGGTATGCGGCTCAGCCTACTAAATCTTGTAGCCTTCCTCTTCTTATCTGTTGGAGAATTTGGCTACAACATAACTATATCATTTTCAAAGACAAAGTCCCATTCTAGCTCCATGTTTATTCCCTCCTCATCTCTACCTATAACAGTCTTCCTAATGATGATCACTCCTGCCCTCCTCGATCGATTATTGTTGAATATGTTGATAAAAATCACCCTTGGGCTTATTTTTATGGATCTTCCCAACAATTTGGTTGTGGAGGGGGTGATATATTGTACCTAAATGAAAACCATTCATATAAATTGAAGATGGGATTGGGGGATGGGACAAATAATTATGCAGAACTCATTACTCTTCGACACCTCCTTCACTTTGTTGTTGAAAAAGGCTGCCATCCCATTTAGATTTGTGGGGATTCCAAGCTCATCATTAATTGGTTCAATCAAATTTCTACTTGTCATGTGCACACACTCCGAACTATATTGGAAGAGACTTTACATCTAAAATCACGATTTGACTCCATCATTTGTAAACACATTTATAGGGAAAAAAATCAGATTTCTGACGCATTATCCAAGGAGGTCGCGCACTAGCCTAGGGGTTAATGGTTGATATTAGCGCAGAATGGATAGGAGTTCTTCCAGTACTATCACCGACCATATATGGATCTGCACTAGAATGGGGTTGTCGGGCCCTAATTTTTTACAGGTTTTTACTGCATCTTTTATCATACTATATATCATTCTGCACTTATCATTTGTATATTTTCCCAACAGACATGTAATTTTTCTATATTTATCATAATCCTTACGAGGGATAGATACTTGATAGTTTTTGGACTTGTGGCAACAGTCACATTTTATTTGCATATGCTTATCTAAGCATCTACAACATGTAATTTTATATCTAATAATGAAAATTACAATTTTCCTTGGGGAAAAAACAATTCATCAATGATAGGAATGGGAAATTTATCTTTAACAGTGAGCTTGTTGAGCTCCCTATAATCTAGACACATATGTCATGATCCATCCTTCTTGTGCACCAATACTAGTGGAGCAGACAAAGAACTTTGACTAGGTTGAATTATACCGGCCTCTACCATTTCTACAACCATATGTTCAATTTCACTCTTTTGGGCATAAGGATATCTATAAGCACTACAAGGAAAAGACCCTCTAACATAGGTTATAACGGAGGTTTTTAGTGTTATAAAATTGGCCAAAATTGTTAAAAAACATTTTCTACAACATATGTTTTCAGTAACGGAGGTTTTGGCGGAGCTTTTAACAGAATTTCAACACAACTAAAAAAATTGGGCGGCCGAAGGCTCTTATAGATGTTTTTCTCATCGGTGCGGTAATCAACTGTCAACGCACCAGTGCGTTGCACTGTGAACGCACCGGTACTGTAAACCTACCAAGCACCGGGACGGAAAACAAATTTCGGATGCCCCGGGGCATTTAGCAACGACCCAATGTGTGTTAAAGGAACACAGCACTAGTGCATGCAACACCTATCAGACCGCCCGGGTGGTAGTCATCGATAAAGTGCATCGGGCATTCTAATTGGTATTGGTATTTGTGCGGTGCCCATAGGTAGTAGAAACACATCGGTGCGTAGTATCACACAAACGCATCGATGCGCAGTATCACCAAAATGAACCGGTGCGCAGTATCACACAAATTCACTGAGCATTCTAATTGGTATTGGTATTTATGCGGTGCCCATAGGTCGTAGAAAAACATCGGTGCGCAGTATCACCAAAACGCACCGATGCTTAGTATTACACAAATGCATCGAGAGTTTTAATTGGTATTGGAATTTGTGTGGTGCATATAGGTCGTAGAAACACACCAGTGCACAGTATCACCACAACACATCGGTGCTCAGTATCACACAAACGCACCGAGAGTTCTAATTGGTATTGGAATTTGTGGGGTGCCCATAGGTCGTAGAAACGCACCAGTGTGTAGTAGCATACAAACGCACCAGGGCACAATAACTAACATGCACAAATGTTCATTTTGTATTTTTTAGAAACATCGACCTGTGACAGTGCAATTATTGTGATTTTTTTTAATTTATTATTCATCAAAAGACGACACATCTTATAACAGTATTCATATCAATTAAATTTTTATTAGTGCATTTGAATGTGATGTTTGGATTAATTTGTTATATCATATCATCATATTTCACATCTCTTCATTATACTATCTAATCATCCATATATTTAATCAGTGGTGTAACATTTCACAGCGACAGTGGAGAACACAATAGAATAAATTAAAACGTATTTTATTATATATATATATATGAATAAAACACTCTTTGTCATACAAATGGGACATTTATTGGTATCCCTCTGTCTTTCAATTGGGACACTATGTCCGTTACATTAAACAAAATGTCTGATTTCACAAACAAATATTTCAAAAAATACAATGCCTTGCTTTGATATCCAAACATATTGATCATCATTCTTCGCTTGAATTGTTGTAATTGCTCAAGATACTTCCATGACTCGGGTTATTTTGAGGAATGTTTTGTGCACGGTGTTGATTGTTTTCTTCTTCTTCAACTTCCATCTACAAACATAAAAACAAAATTTAATGAGTGTATATACATTGGTGAGAATAATGAAAATTGCAATATTAAATAATATACATCAATGTAAATCGAAAAGAAATGACATACCATAGCAAGAATTGACTCATGAACTATACACATTTTTTCAAAACCAAATTTCATGCCATATTTAAACATTTCATTTGTTGGCGCAGTTCCATACTTTGTTTCTTGCAAGTTTTATACCCCATAACAAATCATATATTTAATATAAAATATTTTTTTATTCTATTAATTATAGACGGAGCTAAGTAAAACAAGATCGATAGATGCTTACAAATTCCACAATTAATTTTTGATATGCCGACATATACTCACAACCCATATATAACCCAATGTCAATCAATTCGTCTGATGGTTCTTCTTTGTATGTTAGCATTTGTTTGAAGACATTCAATGATGATTATTGTAAAACAACTTAAAATATACAAAAATGAAATCTAGTTAAGTTGTTATAAGGAAATAACAATTACTCACAAACTTAGATATCAACCATTTTCTTCCTTGTCGTCATGTTTTATGTGCTGAATGAGTTCCATTTTCTTTTCTTTTCTGCAAGAAAATACTTGAAAATTAATTTTTAATGCTAAATTGTTTATCTGTTGTACTTAATCGAAAAATTCAATGATTACATATTACATTTGAAGCACGTTGTTGTTGAGATGGCTCCTTGTGTGATGCAATTATGTCCATTTCTTTGACCATCTCCTTGTACACCTTTTTGGACATTCCTACTACCATATTTCTGATATAAGCTCGTTCATCCTTTGAGATTTTCATAATCTTCCTGAAAATGTAACATGACAATAAACTATTTAATTTTTATATTGATATATGAAAAGTAAATATAACATTAAAAGTGATATTTATAAATGATTGCTTTCTAGTAATATATACATATAATTCTAAAAAAAAAAATTAAAGGAATATTACTTGTTCATTCCTTCTTCTTTGTTGTTGTACGTTTTTGCTATTAAAACTCTAACATGTCTCATTAATCAATTCTTTGGAAATTCATCATGTAGTTTAGATAAAATTTGGTTCTTGGAATCATTGGATTGATTTTTGTATTGTAAGTTGAAAGAACATCTATAAATTTGTTCTACTTGATCCCTCATAGTTTTGTAAATGCTTTTCCCCCTTTCGTTAACCTCCAGCACCACTCTAGATGAGCTAAGGAGAAATTCATTTTCATTTGCATGTTCTATTTTTTTTCTTTTCTTAAAACAACATTCCTTTTATGAGTTGTTGGTCCTTGTAGAACATTAAACGTATGTGAATTAATATATTATTTAAAACATGTTATCTAATATTTTTAAGTATATTACTAATGAAAATTAAAAAAATAAACTCATATTGGATCAATAGTATTTTTTCATTCACTTGATTCATCCTTCTACAATTTTTCCATCAAGCTTTTACGCTCTTCTGGTCCTAGATCAGAAATAATCCTATCAATATTTGTCATTTTGTGGCTCTGCATGATACACAGTAAATAATACATATTAGTTAAACTTACATATAGTTCAAATTTAATAATTTTTGTAAAGAAATTACAAAGAAATTGCATTTTTTTTCTTTTCTCGATGTGCTATTAGTATTTTTGTTACTTGATCTCTTGTCATCCATTTCTTTATCAATATGAAACTTGTACCATACCATTCATTAATATATTTTATAAATAAATCACAAGCAATAAAACGATGCGCCTTTCAAGAAGTATGCACTTACGCCTGTGTGTACTTCTTATAAACACACCGCCAAAATAGTAGAAACACCATATGGTGCTCTTTGTCAACAAGGAGAACTAGTGAGTTATATGTTAACCAGCGCACCAATTAACGTAGACAAATTAATAAAAATCCTCTAGTGTTATTTTTTGTAGCATATGATGTCGTGGAGGGGGCAGTGCGGCATGTTCTTACAGACGCACCGAGAAAACAGGGAACCACCGTATTATGCTCTCTATCAACAAGGAGACCCAATGCATTATATGTTAACCAATGCATCGATTAACACATAAAATAAAAAATAGATTTTATCAAACAGTACAAGCACAGTGCGCTATTTTACACACGGCGCACCAATTAAAAAAAAAAAAAAATTTAATTCGCGCAAGGGCCGACATGGATTGGAATTCGACTATGCAAGTTGTCCTGCAGGTTAGATTTCATAATCCTATATATAGCAATACAAACCCTATAAATCTAAAATGAAAAGCCCTAATTTTGAAGTCACAGAAACAGGAAGAAGCAAGGGCAGAAACAAAAAGAATCAAGGGTGTAGCGGAAGAATGGATTTTTTTTTTGTTTTTTTTCCTGAAAATGAACAGTAAATTTAATTTTTTTACTTACTACGTAAAAAATATTGCAGAAAATGTAAAAAAAAACAATAAAATTTAATCACCAGATGGTTTGAAATTCTATGCCACAGGGTTTGAATCACCAGAGTTTTGGAATTTTGATTGTTTGAATAGTTCTATTTGAAATTATTTCACTGCTCCACAGTGCTCTCGTGCTCTCTTGCTCCAGGTATGTCTCGTGCAAATCTCTCCCTGAATTTTTTTACAGAAATAATGAAATAATGAAAAAATTTTACTATTTAAAGGATTGTTTTATGAAATTGTATTTTCGAAAATATTTTACCGACCATTTTTCAATTTACCGTTTTTTTTTTCACTTTAAAAAATAAAGTTGTGTTTTTTTAATTTGCGGTTATTCGACACTGGTGTGTCAATTAATAACACTGCACCGATGTGTAGTAACTAAAACACACCTGTGCGATTCTCTGTACATTAGCACCAATAACAATAAGTCCATTTTTAAGGCACCGAAATTACTTTTAGGTGTGTACACCAAAAAAATTTGGTGATTTTGCTCAAACGCAGGGAGAAAATATCATAATTATATTGAATAGAAAATTCTTCAATATCCAGCTCATTCCATAATATTTCTCAAAGTCCATCGTGAAGTTCTCCCTATCCATATCGAGATGTAATATTTACTTCAGATTTTATTTATATTTTTATTATCTAATTGAATTTTTTTTATCCATGTTAATCAGCTTAATAAAATTAATGTATACAAATTTGCAGGTTCATGCAGATTCAGAATCAAGTTCAAATGCATAAAATATTCAAACAACTCCAAAATGTTGGAAGCTCTTATCAGGAGCAGCATACCGCAAGGCGCATTTGGTAGATGAAAATGGACAGCCGCTTCACCCTACCAATTGTAACATTACATCTTCTAGCCACATTAATCCTAGGACAATGATGGTAATAATAATTTTTTGGTATATTAATGTAATTATTTCAACATCAAACCAATTAATCTTGCATTGTCAACGTGCTTACTAATTGATATCATAGATTTTTTACTAATCATGTTCAAATATTTTTTTTTTAATTATTAAGATTATAGTGATGATGGGTGACCTACCTACCATCTTCTGCTACACCCCATGACAATGTAAAATCGAGAGAAGGTTGAATTAAGACAAAATATTGGAGAGGAACGATACCAAGAATGGTTTAATCAACCACCTTTTCAATTCCCACTAAGTCCAGATTCACCCATTAGGAATGGCTACAAAAATAGTAGTTCTTCACAAGCTGGAAATGTAGGCAATCAAATAGAGGTGGGTATGGATGATTACTTAAGGGATACGAGTGCCATGGAAACAATGTTGTTATATGCATTCTAGAATGATGATCAACTAGTGGATGATGCTCATATTGTTGATACCTTTTTAGAGAGCCTTAAATTTGCTTCCACCACCCCTCTCTTTGGACCTGGCGGTTAGTCAAAGTATACCCAGTTGGGGACAACGATGTTAATGTACAATTTGAAAGAAAATTTTGGCTTTTCAAATGCATTTTTCTCGGAAATTTTTAGGTAAGTTACCATAAATTCCTCCCTTATATTTTGAGAAATATAATCACACAATGAACATTACAAATGGTCAATTTTATGAACATTAATAATTATATCGGCATTAATGTACATATAATATTGTCCATGATCACCAACTATAGGTTATTCAAAGATAAGGTTCTTCCGAGTGGTAATGTCTTGCCCGATATATGCGAAGAGGCAAAGAAATTGTTGAAAATGTTGGTTGTTGAGTACATATCATATCATGCATGTCCAGATGATTGTATTCTATATAGAGGAGAATATGCAGATAAAGAGATATGTCCAAAATGTGGGCATGATAGGTATGAAAAATAAAAAAAGAAGAGTAAATCATGTGGTCCTCCTTTTAAGATATTGAGGCACATGCTTATAATCTCAAGGATTCAAAGGCTCTTTTGTTGCAAAGAATTAGCTATGTTGCAGGGAAGGCATGCCTCAAACAAAAGTGAGTTGGGATTTATGTGAATCCCAACATATTCAACAGCCATGAAGGATATAGAGGATACATGGCCTAAAAAATTCAAGGATGAAGTACAAATTCTACGACTCAGGATAGCCATGGATGGCATCAACCCATATTCCCTCCAAAACACCAACTATTATGTTTGGCTTGTAGTAGTGATCAATAAAAATATCCCCCCATGGTTTTCCATGAAGAATGGACATGTTATGTTGGCTCTCATAGTCCCTATTATAAGACAAGTGAAGAATATGGATGTCTACTTACAACCACTGGTAGATGAATTGAAGGAATTATGGGATGGGATAAATGTATACGATGCATCAAGGCCCATCGCAGCAGAGACGATTTTTACGTTGTATGGCATATGTGCTTACACGACACATGATTATCCAGGCTTGGGAGTTTTCTCTATTAAATTACATGTTTATTGATTTGTTTATATACGTAACAATATTATTTCGCATATTAGTTATTTAATTCGTTGTAATTGTTCTAATCTTCATGATATTCTTTAACGTGGCATGCATATATATTGTATACAATAATCTCGCAGGTCTTGTAACAAAAGGGTAATTTGGATGTAAATGTTGTGGACCTTCTATGAAAGCTAGATGGTCCAACGATCTAAGAAAGCTAGTGTATGACTGCCTCAGGGTATTCTTCCCAGAAGAACACCCTTACAGAAGAGAAGCATTCGCTTTCAATGGTAAATGAGAGAGAACCCAAGGCCTCCAATAACGACACCAACTGAATGGATTAGAGAATATGAGAGAGAGAGAAGGAGTTCATAGAAATGTTCAATTCAAATGGGGAGCCTATGTTCGATGATCCAGAATTCCTCGACACATATGTTGAGAAATTGCCCATTGGGATGAAAAGTAAATCTATCCTTTATAGCCTCCCATATAGGGAGCATATTAAGATTACCCACTTATTAGATCCCATGCATATATTTAAAAATGTTTCATCTTCTTTATGGAGGCACATATCATTGAAACAAAGTGACACATTGGCTGTTAGGAAAGATATAATTATTACTTAAAAAACTAAAAAGAAACATTGGCCAAGACGATTAGAAAGTACAGGATCAGAGGCAGGTGTTGGTCCCTCTAATTCATGGTATTTCAAAGAAGGTGATGTCCCATGGATTTTTAAAAAAATATGATCTTTCTTTAGCAAATGAAGTTATAATGGGTGTGAGGGTGCCATCTTCATACCGGTCTTCACTACGGTGCTACCTCACCATGGATGACCATTTTTTGGGATTGAAATCGCATGACCATTTGAATCTTCGAAGAGTACGTATAATGTCAAAATCATGATTTTATTATTTTTATATTAATAAATTTTATCTCATGCAAGGATCATAAAACATAACTAATTTTGTATATTATTTCATGTGTTTATAACTTTGTAGTGTCATTTGTTCATGCCTGCGTGTGTGAAACATGAATTCCCCCAAGACCTAGGATGTGCCATATCTAAATTATCTACATTTGTATGTTGGATCACGTCAAAGGAGATTCATATGGCTAACATTCCACGGTGGCATCAAGAGATAGTTGAGATTCTTTGTATGTTTGAGAAGGAACTACCGGCGAGTTTCATGGACTTGTAGGTTAATCTTCTAATCCACCTAGTAGATGAGGTTGAATTAGTCAGAGATAAATACGGTGCAACCGGTCGTTACCCATGTGCTGAAGAGGATGCACTAAACATAGGGTTTAGGTGCACCCACTTGGTAATAATCTATTTATGTACATTTTAAACTTAATAATGCACCTTTGAAATGTAATTACATCTATATTTCATATTTTAACTGTTGGGTTATTATAAGACACATGACACTATGATTTTTTAACTTTTTTATAGGTGCATTTTTTCCCATCTATGTGGGCATATGGACACCATTTTTGCACAGAAAATGCCGATGATGGACACATGACACAAGACTGTGGAGTCGAAGTCGAGTTCGATCAATCTAGTCAATCTAGCCACTATTATCAAAACCTAGTACGAGGGATGTTAGGTTATGTTGGAAAGATACAAGAGATCATTGAAGTGGATTTCTCTTCTTTCCAATGTGTTATTTTTAGGTGCAAGTGGTGGGACAACTTTGATCGGAATAATGTAAAGGAAGATCGCGATAGTAGGTTGATATGTATCAACTCTAGAAAGATGTGGGATGAAGCTAAGGAGCCCTATGTTTTCCCTAAACACTGCAACCAGGTGTTTTTTACACATATGTGTTGCAGGATAGGGATTGGTGGTTAGTATTGAGACATGACCCTAGATCAAAACATATTTTTGAGAACAATAGTGTTATCATGCCAAGCGAGCTAGAAGATAATGAGGGTGATCATGAGAACTGAGAGTGATATGGTACATGTGTTATTTCATCATTTATACTTTTTAAGATGGGTTTTTATAAAGAAGAGGACTTAATTACCTTATAACTAAGACTTTTTTTTTCGAAACATTATAATATGTATTTTGAATTAATTGGTAATTTGCATTGGGTTAATGTTAAAATCATTTCACTTGATAATTTGCAATTGTGTTGATCTCGAAAACAATGGTGTAATGTATAGAGTTCTTTTTTTTTGTATGTAAAATCATAATAAATTAATGATAATTCTAAAGTACATGAATTTATTTGCAATATTTTCTAAAATTTATTATGCTACAAAAATTCATATTATTTAATATTTATTATTTTACAATTATTTATATTCATACTAATTACAAGTTTACAATTATGGTAATTTAACAATATTTACGGTATACATTTTACTTATGGTAGTTATGGTTCAAAATTGACAATTAATTTACAATTTTACAAATTTACAAATTTACAAATTTTAATAAAATTGAATGATGACAATACATATAATTATAATTATAATTTTAGAATTTCACATTATTACAATTTTAGAATTTTATATACAATTACAATTACAATCATTTCACATTAAGACAATTACAATTTCACAAATATTTTGCATACAATTACAATTACAATTTTAGAATTTTACATACAATTACAATTACAAATACAATTACAATCATTTCACATTAATACAATTAAAATTTTACAAATATTTTACATACAATTACAATTTTACTACAATTTTAGAATTTCACATATAATTACAATTACAATCATTTCACATTAATACAATTAAAATTTTACAAATATTTTACATACAATTACAATTATAATTATAATTACAATTTTATATATATACAATTACAATCATTTCACAATAAATTAAATATTACAATTACAATTAAAATTTTACAAATATTTTACATACAATTACAATTAAAATTACAATTAGAAATACAATTACAATTTTACAATTTTACATACAATTAAAATTAAAATTCCAGTTACAGTCACGACATAATATTTAATAAATATCATGATTTTATATTAAAAATAAACATCACGATCATGATAACCATCGTACAAACATCATATTCGACTAAAAAACAAATTCAAAATCGCTAACATCATCTAATCATCGTGATCATGATCATCTAACAAAACACAAGCATTGTATAACATCATCACAACGCAAACATCAAAAATACATATTATGTCAAATAACTGCTATCACATACACATATATCTGCAAGATGCACATTAAATGAACATATCTAACATGACCTAACAATATACACATCATGATGAGCACCAGCATGTAAATTAAGTACATCTGCAACATGAACATAAAATACATGGACCATATATATATATATAATGTCAAAAATAGACAACTGTAATATAACTACATATAAAATTCAAATATCAGTTGGTGGTACATCAATAGTAGTACTAGTCGAGGCCTACTCAATCGATGGTGCAGCCTCGACATGCTCAAATAGATGTCGATCATCACGTGCCTGCTGATCTGGAGGTGCCTCATGCTGATCAGATCAACTGCCTACTCATGATGACTAGTGGACGGTCCAGCTTGCTGATCTATGGATGGTGTGGCAGCCTGCTCAGTCGATGGAACTGCGCCCTCCTTAGGATCAGGTGCCTGCTCATGATCATGACTGTTGGAAGCTACAGGTTGTTCATCTTCGATACGAGGTGGAGGAGGGGGTGGAGTACTAGTTGAACGATGATCACTCCCCTGATCATGATCATTAGATGATGTGTTGCTTGACTGTCGATGTACTGCATCTCCACCACGCCTACATCGACCAGCCCTCCTCGCACATGCTAGTAATCTGGTAGCTCCAACGATATGCGGAATCAGGGTCAACATATCACGGAGCATGTCTCTCCATATCGTTGTCAGCCTATCATCAACTTGTATCTCTCTGATAGTGACCGGCCTGACTCCCTCCTCCACTAGGAGTCGACAGAGTTGGTCACCCAACTCCATCCTAAATCGAGTTTCAAGCCTACGCCACACACCCGCCGGTACCTGCACATAATCATGAGGACCAGGTCTGTCACTGGCTTGATTCTCCGCATCTTCCATCTCCTCGTCAGCAGGATCTACACCTGGATCATTTGGTGGCAGTGGCATCTCATCGCCAACAAATGACCCAATATCTACAAAATATATATAAGTACACAACAATAATTAGATAATTTCATTAAACAATTTAATAAAACAAATTAAAGAACATGTTAGAATAAATTTAAAGAAAACACTAATATTACCTCTCTCATCCGGCGGCTCATCATCTATGAAGAGGATGTGCCGCTAATCCAAACCAGCATACAGACATGGCACCAGAACAAAGGCGTGATCATCAACACTGGATAGCAACTCTAGTGCATCATGAGATATCCTGGCGGAAAAGTCAGACTCGCCCCTCTTGGGCATCATCTGGCCCCACATCTCCATCCGTACGTGCAGCATCAGCCTACGATGTTTTCGAACAAAAGTAGGCCTTGTATCTGGAAACCTCTTAAAAAATAAACAAAATAACTCTGAAGCAAAAGGGAAGTTCACCCTCCCTTGTGCCTGAGAATGACATCTATCTAATGCTTTGCAAAACTGCCGCAAAAAAATCGCAGACCACCTCACAAGTCGTGGCATCTATAATAAAGAATCAACATAAAATAAAAGTGGTCAACTAATGCATTGTTCATCACTAGTATGGTGTGCAATGGTCGACAGCAGTAGTGAGAGGCACCTCACTTCCTCTGCACCAAATGAAGAAATACGTAACTGACCACCAGAGACCTGAAAATCTACAGGAGAAAGTATATCGGCGCTAATGTATCCCTGGGAGTACACCAACTGACTCCCTCTTGCATAGCTGACGGGGAACTCTAGGAACGACAGCAAATCCTGCCCTCTCCTAGATAGGCTAATAATAAAATGTATTTCCTTCTCAGTGGGCACGTACCACTGGTTAGGACCAACCCGGAAAGCCTGTCGGTGGGAATTCCACCTAAAGATGAGCTGTCGCAATAACCCATTATGGCCCTTCAGGGATGTAGCCTCCTCATAGAACTTGAGAAGGCCTACCTCCCTTAGGAGAGGGTGGGTGGTTGTCGTAATAGGGTGAGGGTACGTAATTTTCTCCCTCTCTCGTGCCTCCCACATGCGAACCACGTTATACTGATCCGCTATATGTTCTTAATGTTCCCTCTCTTCTCTCCTTTGACGTCGCTGAATGATTCACATATTAAATATATTTTTTTATTAAATGAGACATGTATTTGAATATATATATATATATATATATATACAATTTTTTTTGAAAAAAAAAAGCAGTCGGTGCGCCAAAAAAAACAGTCATGCACCGGTACCGGTGCGTCTGTTTTTATCGTGCACCGCTCGCAGTGCGCCTGGAAATTTGCAGCGCACCGCACAACATGAAATTTTTTTTCTCCTGCGATGAGTTGACTAAACTATCCATCCCAGGGTAGATAGTTATGTCAATGCACTGCCCAACATTAATTCATGGTCAACGGTGTGGTCGTTTAACCAATCGCACCATTGACTATGTACAAGTTCAGGAGGGCAGTGCGCTGACCAAACTACTCGCCCTGCGGCGGATAGTTTCGTCAGCGCATCGTCCTCCTGGCATCATTACACGGTCAACGATGTGGTGGTTTAACCGACTGCACCGTTGACTATGTACCAGTGTTGGGAGGGCGGCGCGCTGACCAAACTATGCGCCCTAGGGCAGATAGTTTAGTCAACGTAGTGCCCTCCTGACATCAGTACATGGTCAACGGTGTGGTCATTTAAATGACCGCATTGTTGAATATATACCAGTGTCTGGAGGATGGTACGCTGACTAAACTATTCGCCCCGGGGCACATAGTTTGATCAGCGCACCGCCCTCCCAAACTTGGACATAGTCAACGGTGCGGGCAGTTAAATGACCGCACCGCCATTTATGTTTTAAAAAAAAACGTGGTGCGCATTTTCGGTACCACACCAGAACTAGAGCGGTGTCTGTTAGCACCATTCGCGGTGTAGCCTGTAAATTTACAGGCAGCACCACGAACTGGTGCGAGCCGAACACCTCGAGCACACCGCGTAGGAATTTTTTTTTAAAGGTAAATTTTAAGTTTTTTTAGAAATCTAATCTGCTAAAAATTTTAATTATGGAGAAACAAGTAAAATACATGTACATTTGGGCGTCGAGGAGGCATATTTGCTGAAGAATTTGCAAAACTAAATTTGCCCACCGTTTTCCAAAATTCGAAATCTAGAAGGTGGACAATGGATGGTAGCTGTGCGTGCAATGGGAGCACCGATGGCAGGGAACTTCACACAAGGGAAATTCACACCGGTGCTTGAGAGCTCTAGAGCACTAAAGAAGTGAAAATGCGGTTTTTTTGGCCTTAATTTTTTTTTATTTAACCCTGTTCTGGTGCGCGAGTTTTTGAGGCGCACCGGGCGGTTTTCGCAAAGCGCATTGGGCCTGCTTCTGTTTAGCGTGGGTTTTTATGACGCACCGGGCCTGAATCTGTGTAGCGCACCAGTGCACTAAGTAATGAGACGCACTGGGTGGGTTTGTATGGAGAGCACAGTGTCTCGATGCACCAATTTGTAGTACGCATCAGTGCTTTTATAGTTAAATGCACTGGTGTGGTTTATGATTTTAAACGCACCGGACAAAAAACATCCGCAAAAACCTCCACCCACCAACCTCCTCTAGAAACCTCTACTACAAACGGATATCTGGGCTATTTTTAGAAGGGGTTCCTAAAAAACATCCGCTAGAGAGTCTTTTCCTTGTAGTGAATGTTTGATGTTTGTAGGAACACTGCCTAGAATCAAATGAATAGCATGATCATGATCATGAATAGGTGGGAGGCCTTTGGGAGTCTCAAATACCTTGGAATGATTGTCCAAGACTTTTTGGAGATCTCGAGAAATAGATGATTTCGATGTTTGAACCTCTAATGAGCATGATTGTGAAATTACGCCCCATTGTTCTTTCTTCAAAATATTTTCCATGCCATTAGAGTTTATTACCTTTCCAAGTTTCACTGCGATACCCCTTAACTCAACTTCTTTTCCTTCCCAAAAAAAATTCAAGAAAAGTTCTTGAAAATTAAAAGTTGTCATCCCCAAAGATTTTAACCATTGGACTCCTAATACAACATTAACACCATCCATTGGAATGGAAAGCATTGGACTATTCAATACATATTTCCCCATGGTTAGCTTGATATTATGGCATTTTCCAGATCAATTTATAGTTCCTCCATTTGCAACCATCACTTGAAACTCTAGTGTTGGATATAGGAAGAAATTCAATTCCTTGGCTATCTTACAATGAATAAAATTATGGGTACTACTTGAATCAATCAACAATATTACCTTTTTATTCTTGATATATCTTTCTATCTCGAGAGTTTGAGGAGTGGTAATTCCTGCCAATGCATTACAATATATATTCGGATTCATTCATTTTTTCTTTGGGGTTGGTTATTGGTGTATATCCTCCTCTTTTTGATGTTTCTTGTTCATTTTCTTCCTCCTCTTCGCAATTTATGTATGATAATTTATTCTCAACACATGTATGACTTTTAGTGTATTTTTTTTCACAACTGTAACAAACCCATTTTTCTCCTTTTTTCCTCCAATTATTGTGGTGTCAACCTTGTAGGTTGTGGAAGGCTAGGAGTAGCAACACTTCCACCTTTATAGTTGTGAGTGGTAGGCTTCCTTGTTGCCATAATTTTGCTTTCAACTTTTCTTGCCACCCTGAATATCTTCTACATTGAATCAAGTTCTCAAAGGAGAACCTCATGTTGGATGTTATCCCTTAAAGTCCTTATGAAGACATAAATCCTATGCTCCTCTAGAATATCAATTACCCTGATATTCAATTTTTGGAAGTCCTCAATGTGCTCCGCCATTGAACCCTTTTGTTTGAGATTTATCAATTAGCAAAAAAAGGTGTTTCTCTTTGTATCCTCATATTGTGCTATCATTTCTTCTATAAAAATTTACCAAGTGACAAGTAGTTTATGAGAACAAAGCCATCGATACCAAACTGATTGGGTTCTAAATATAAAGATGTAATGTGTACCTTTTGTGTGTGTTGCACATCATAGAGATCAAAATATTACTCCATTTGTAGTATCCATGTTACTGGATCCTTGCCATCAAACTTTCTCATATCAATATTGGAATGTGGTGGGTCTTAATCCCAACACTGGAGTCTCTAAAATCATAATTCATTTTTTTTCCTCATCATGATCTTCATGGATGACCTTGTCACCACTGGAAATTCTTTCTTGCAACAACTCTATTAAACCTTTTTTCAAACCTTCCATGTCTACTTTTAAACCTTCCATATCCCCTTTTAAAACATCCATGTACCATTTTATTTTTTTCTCTAAACCATCCATCTTAACATTCATCACTCCCAATTCATTTTTGGTCACACTTTGGGAGAGTGAAATTTGTTGCACTTGGTCCTATAACTTTGATATATCATGTTGCATTTCTTCTTATTTTTCATGTGTCATATTAGAGCTTTCTGGTTGGTTACGGGGTATGTCCATTTTTTCGTTTCAAGAGATATTTGAATGAAATAATGATATATATGCTTCTCTATGCCCTTTGAATCACTTCAAACTGATTTTTCAAACAAAATTTATACAAATTTAAAAAAATATACACACTTTTTTGCTCATTTTTTGGAGTTAGATATTGAAACTGTTGTATCTATGTAATTTTGACTCTCCAAGTTTTGAAATTTTGTCTTGTGGTAGCCTTCTGAGTCTTATTTCCAACGTCACAAGTCATACCAAAATTGGATTCTTCAAGCTAAAGTCGATCTCTCATGATAACCCGATTATGGATTGGTTCATTAGAGTGAACCTGTAAGGAATGTCATGTATCATTGTTTCAACCTTCGGCCTTGAAAATGATACACGAAAAACTACAGTTCGTGCACTTTCAGACCTTTTTACGAAATTCAAATTTAATTCTTGTATAGGAAGTTATGACGATTTCCAAAGGTCACATGTTTGAGACTGAATTCTAGAGCATGCAAAAACCCTAAATTCTTCGAACCATATCTCAGAAAATATAGCGAAATGAGATATGAAATTTCTACAGGAAGTTCATCAAGATTTTGACTCCGCGTGATCGCAATTTTAGCTTCTGAACATTCGTAGACAAAAAAATATAGCGAAAATGTCAAGATGTCATGTTTGCATCAGCAAACCCTAGAATCCAAAGCCCTGATACCAAATGTTATGCAACCAAATCATAAAACTGAAGAAAAAAATAGATCAACGACTTCAAAATTAGTCTCTTCGAGGAGGCAACATCATTTACATCACATAAATGAACAATTCTTGGATGATTCTAAGAGCTCACAATATAATCAGAGCCTACATAACAATAATAATGTAATGGCACAACAATAACAATGTGAGCTTCTGTGGGACACAACAATAACAATATGGGTGATACATGGGCACACAAATAACAATAGGTGGTTACACTAACAATAACAATAAGGGAGATACACTAGTATTATGAGGACCTAACAAACAATTTGGTGCACTTCTTACTGTGTTTGTACATAGTTTATGGTGGGTTCATAATTCAAGAATCTTCCAAGATAAGGAAATTCCTTTTGAAGTGATAGCAAGTTTGATAATGACGTTGTCCAAGAAATATAAGATGAAGCCAAAAGCAAAAACATTAGAGGAAATTTCAGCCTAAAAGTGTCCATCAAATTTTCATGTAATTTCCGTGTCATAATATTTAAACCAATCAAAATCCTTTAAATTTAAAAAGATGTACATGTAAATATTTTGGAGGAAAAGCAGAAAACTATTATATTTTTTAATTGTGTTTTTGAATTATATCCTTATAGGTTTACTCATATTTCAAGTGTAGACACTCTTTGGATACGAAATTAAATTTCACCTCCAACGAGTACCTATTATGCATATTTATGAGAAGAGTTGCATTGATAAAAATTGAAGATGCATTAGATAAAAATTAAAGATGCATTAAAAAAACGTGTTCAACGCAATTTTTTAATGCATCTTCAATTTTTATCAATGTGGGTCTTATCATAAATATGCATAATTGGTAATCGTTGGATGTGGAATTTAACTCCGCATCCAACGAGTGTTGAACACGTTTTTTAATGCATCTTTATTTTTTATCAATGTGGGTCCTCTCATAAGTATGCATAATGGATACTCTTTGGATGTGGAATTTAATTTTGCATCCAACGAGTGTCTACACTTGAAATTTGAGTAAACCTATAAGGAGAAAATCTAAAAATACAATAAAAAAATAGTTTTCTTCTTTTCCCTCCAAAATTCATAACTCTTATTTTATTATTTTAACTATTATTTTATTATTTTTCTTTAGGAGACCACTTTTACGCTGAAATTTCCTCTAATGAGACTAGATCCCCCATCATGTCTTTGTTGAACTATGATATCCCCTAGGGATTCTTTAATAATGTTAGTCAAGGAGGTCTGCCATCATGTGATGTTGAAGTTCTTCACTTAAATTTGAATCACTTCCTTCACATTCAATACTCTCTTAGTAGATGCATTAATATGAAGACAAAATTCTCTGTGCATTAGACTATTCTTTCCTTTGCTTTGAAAAAATGAGTGTCAAAATTGTAGATCCCAGGGGACTCAAGGAAAATAATTTATTAGGCTTTGAATAAAGTTAGGGTGGAGAATGTTTTTCTTGGTCTCCTATTGCAGAATATCAAAAGTTTCCTTGGATCTTTTCAATGGATGTCATTGTCACAAGTTCAAAACTAGAGGGGGGTAGAGTATGTATGTCTTCGTGTACTTAATAGTCATATCGTTGAGCGGAGGTGGGTCCCTTGTCCCACAAACAAAGGGGTCTCATACACCAATTGGGTGTCTGGCTTGGTCGTGACCTTAAAATTGGATAATAATAATAATAGTGCTATCAAAATCAGACTAGAACTGGTTGAACTAACTGGTTTGATTGTTTTGAGGCCTTAACTAGTCTGATCGGTGGCATAGAACTAGAAAAGGCTAATATAGTACAAAACTCGTTGATTTATATGGAATCAACCAATTTTGTACGAAACCTGTCGATTTAGTATGGAGTTGGTCTTTTTTCACTGAATTAGATGGTTCTATACAATGTGACTAAAGACCCTTGAAATGCAATTTTCAAAAAGAAAGAAAATAAAAACAGTGATTTATGAGGGGTGCAAACTGATATTCAACCTTAGGGTGTTACTAATGTTATGTAATTAATGGTAATGTTAAATTATTAAAGTAAAAGGATAAAGGAGTCATCAATTTACTTAATTTTTTAACATTACCATTAATTGTTTATGAAGTTTGAGAGTGGTTCAATCCTCATTGGATTTCATATGGAGAAAATTGAATTTTAAATCCCACTCAAACTCTATCAGACTTGACAATTTTCAGGATATCAAGATTTGGGGGATTGTAGGTTTCCATTGGATTCAATCATGTATGAGGGTTTGGAACATGCATTTAATCAAAAGCACCAAACCCTCTATTTACCTCGACGTTGGATATATTGAACTCCTCTGTCACAACCTTAGTAAAAAGTACTCAACACTCAAACAAAATTTTAATTTGACATGTTAAGTTTTTTCTATCTTATTTTAATGTTTAGAGGGTGATATTGATTATGAGAACAATGATCTTAATGATATGTAGGTATTTTCTGTAGCATGATTATTTTTCGACTCTTGAGGCCATCTACAACCTCTTTGTTGATGTGATTTTGGTTCAGAGATGGATTGCACTCATTGTTATTTTGGATATATGCACCCTTGATATATATATATATATATATATATATATATATATATATATGAGAAACTTTGCATATCTATGTATAATGGTTTGGATTCATATGGATGCAGATGAATATATATATGTTTTTTTCAAAATTTGTATGTTTATCTATTTTTCGGTCAACCGATTTTTTCCTAGTTTTTTTTTTGTTGGGGCCAACCAGTTAGCTGACTAGTCCAGTTCTGATAACATTGGTCTATCATGAACTCAATCAAAAAGCAGATGAGTTTTCTAAAGAAACATTGACGCTGCAGCTTGGCTCCTTCAGCTTCTATGAATCTATGGATGGTCAGGAAATAGAAGGAATGGAGTTCCATTTGTAAGGTTCAAGACCCCTTGCATCTGTTTCATCCATGTTTCTGTTTTCAGCGGCCACAGATAAAGTTAGCTATATGAGTTTTTTTCTTGATATCTTTGTAAAGTTTTTATGAAATCAGAGATTCTGTTTTGGTATGTAAGGAGTGTTGGTCAACATGTCGATAGGACAATGTCGGATAACAAGTTTCAGGCAGAACTTACTTTTTTGAATGATAGTCAAAGATCTCAGTCAGATCTCTTTTTTTTTAATTAGTCCTTTGAAACATATATATTCACACTCCTAAAACTAAAGATTAAAAAACAAAAAATAAAAACCATCACCTATGGAACTTCCTAGGCTTCACATTTTAAGGGTCCGGCGGCCATATGAAGGACAAATGGAGTTGCTGCTCGAGAAAAATGAGTCTAGTCATAAAAAAATTGAGCAGCTGCTATTTAAGAGCTTTATTTTGACAGCTTAAGAGTTTGTCGATTACAGAGTATTCCCACTGTGCAAGTATCTTTTTGCTGACTTTCCATATCAAAACATATGATGATGGGATTTGAAACTTGGATACAGGGACACACCCCACAAAGAAACACCCATCTACTGCATCAATGTTCTGTTTCACTCTCCAGCATTCCTGCCAAGTTGTCAGCCATGTTTAGGTTTCTATTGTCAACTCCGATCTTAGGGCCATTGTCTCCATTTCTCCTTTGTTTACATGCTCCCCTTTTTCTAGGGAGCTACCACTGAGAAAAGAATGAAAGAGCTCATAGCATAATTCTTTTTGTCCTGTAGACTCTGTTAGAAATGCTGGGACATTAAATACTTTAACCACTGAAATGTGTGCACTGACTGATGTATCTCAAATAAGGGAAGACCAGTCCATAGTCCCACCTTTTAAGTAGGGACAACAATAAGATACTTAGAAAGGAAGGGTAATAAAGTGAAAACACTAACCGAGGACTCTCTGGTTCCACACTTCTTTCAAATTCAAATTTTAGAGAGATCAGTGGCCCATGTTGGCCATGTGGTTGCAATCCTGCTTACAATTTGATCATAGAATTGATGCAGGAAAAATCATAAATCAAGCTGAGATACAATTACACTGCATAGTGCAACACACTTTCTAATGCAGCAGCCAGTTTACTCATTCTTTTCGAAAAGTATCCGTTAGCCATTAAATGGAGATCATGTCATGCCAAATATAAGCATGTCGATTTTTACTATCAACTCATGAATTGACTTCCCCATTTTAGGGTTTTAGGCACTTCTTTATTCAGTTGCTACATCTCAGATCTTCAAATGATGTTACTAGCGCAAATGCTATCACCAAAACCCAGAATATCATTAAGGTCAGGGGTGTACACTGCATATATCTCGGTCACTATGCACGCTCATGCATGCTATAGCCTATACTGCTATCAGTGTCACCAGTAATCCCCACATGAACATGATCCATACTTGAAATGATGGAAACGGTTAGCATCCCTTACAATTATTTCTCTCTGGACAATCTTGGAAATGAATTTAGTGGCATTGTGGCAGTCACCACAGACTCGAAGGTTTTTTGTGATCCTGATAGGGGTACCAGGGCTTGTGTTTATAAGGCCAAAAGCTATGGCTAGCTTTTCACTGTGACTATGCAGCATGTCTTCCTTTGCCTCTTCCTCCACATCATGCAGTACAAAATTTGTGTCCGGGACATACCCTGCTTCCTCCATCTGCTTAGCCAAGTTATTCAACATTGCATATATTTTCTCAGATTGAGGGTGTGACTTGTCTCCCACAATGAATGCATGGACTTTGTTTTTCACCTCAACCAGGCTGCAGCCTGGCCTCTTTTTAATGCCTCGGTCTTTCATCAGTCTCCTCACCTTTGAAACATTATCCCACCTGCCTGCTGCAGCATAAATATTTGACAAGAGTACATAATATCCAGCTTTTTCAGGCTCCAGCTCAAAGAGGCGTTCTGCCACATATTCTCCTACCAGAATATTATTGTGAATTCTGCAGGCCCCAAGTAATGACCCCCATACACTAGCACTGGGTTCATAGGGCATTTTCTCTATTAAGTTCTGTGCGTCTTTCAGACAACCTTTACGGCCAAGAAGATCAACCATGCATGCATAATGCTGCACTTTAGGTGTGATGCAGTAATCTCGACTCATGCAATAAAAGTATTCCCAGCCCTCTTCTAGTAACCCTGCATGACTACAAGCAGACAAAACACTAACGAATGTGATGGAGTCTGGGTAGATACATGTTTGTTGCATTTTGGGAAAAAGACCAAGAGCATCTTCACCTTGCCCATGCATACCATATCCTGCTATCATTGTATTCCATGACACAACATCCCTTTCAGGCATGTTGTCAAATATTTGGCGTGAATTATCTATACTGCCACACTTGGTATACATGTCAATAAGGGAATTCCCAACAACAACATCTGACTGAAATCCACTTTTAATTACAAAAGCATGAATCGCCTTACCTTGTTGTAGAACTGCTAAATCGGCACATCCTGATACTACACTTACTACAGTGACTAAATCAGGTTTAAAGCTTTCCTTCTGCATTTGATTGAGGAGTGTCATGGCCTCACCGGCATGTCCATTCTGGATATATGCGGCAATCATTGCATTCCACGAAACAACATTTCTATTAGACATATTGTCAAATAGTAAACCTGCAATCTTTACACTTCCACATTTTGCATACATGTCTATGAGGGAAGTTTCTACAGCTATATTCAATCCAAACCCACTTTTGATTATGTAACCATGAATCCACTTACCTTGATGTAGAGCTGCTAAATGAGCACATGCTGGGAGCACACTCATTATTGAGACAGAATTTGGTTTTATGCCTGTGAGCTGCATTTGATTAAAAAGTCTCAAGGCTTCCTGGAATTGTCCATTTTGCGCATACCCAGCAATAATTGCATTCCAAGAAACCTCATTTCTTCTAGTCATTTTCCCAAACAACTGGTGTGCAATAACTATATTCCCGCATTTGGCATACAAGTCTACAAGTGCAGTCATCACAACTACATCGAAGTCAAATCCTCTTCTAATTATGAATCCATGGATGCACTTACCTTTTTGCAGAGCAGCTAAATGAGCACATGCTTGTAGCAAACTCACCATAGTAACCGAGCTGGGCAAAACATCAGCCGATTGCATCATGTGAAAGAGTGTCAAGGCCTCCTCAGCATATCCATTCTGAGCATAACCACCAATCATTGCATTCCATGAGACCAGATCAGTTTTAGGCATCTCGTCAAACAACTCACATGCAACTGTCAGACTCCCGCACTTGGCATACATAGCCACAAGAGAGTTCATAACAGAGACATCTGAAACAAATCGACTCTGAATTATATGATCATGGATCCACCTACCTCGTTGCAGGGCTCCCAAATGGGCACAAGCTTGAAGCGCACTCATTACAGTGACCTGATCAGGTTCGAGGCCTTCCAGTTGCATTTGATCAAACAATGTTAAAGCCTCGCTATCATATCCATTCTGGGTACAACCAACAATCAATGCATTCCATGACACTACATCTCTTTTACACATTTTGTCAAACACATGTTGTGCAATATCAATTTTTCCACATTTGGCATACATAGCAACAAGAGAATTGCCCACAAATAGATCCAACTCAAACCCGTCACTAACTATATCATCATGAATCTGTCTGCCCTCTTGCAAATCTGAGAGTTCTGTGCATGCTTTCAATACAAAGGGGAAGGTAAACTTGTCTGGTTGTATACCAACTCGTTGCATCTGGTAATAAAGTGCAAGGGCTTCTTCACAAGGTCCATTCCTGGCATATCCTCTGATCAAAGCATTCCACAGGAAAACATTTCGTTCACGCATTTTATCAAAAACTTGGCGCGCAAACTCCATATTTCCACATATAGCATACATGTTCACGAGCTTGGTAGCCACAAAAATGTTTTGGTTCATACCAGCCGTAATCGTCTGGGCATGGACTTGGTCGAGTGATTTAACTTCCTTACATGCCTCCAAGAGAGTAGCATATGCAGTAAAATCAAGTGGAAAAGGATATTGGTTTCTAGACAAGATGTTTGAGTTGCTGGGTTGCATGGTCCAGTCGTAGTTTTGCCTGTGATCATCACAAATATGAGTTATGAAGCGCAGATAAATAAGTTTGTGACTACTGGTTGTGTGGGTATGATGATGAGAAATCGAGGCCAACTGCATTCGTAAAGCCATCAAGAGAAATGCAGAAAATTAGCATGAAAGCCCTGTTCAGGTAGGTAGCTTCATTTGTGGAATAAAGTGCAATCATTTGGAATAAACAGCATGTATTCAGACAGTACATTGTGCAACCTACCGATTTCATTTGTAAGGCAGGTCCAGACTACTGAATGCCACATAACTGAAGTGAGGTTTGATTATGATACTCTTGAAATCTGTTTGAAGAAATCTCTGGTTTTCTTATTTACAGTTTTAACATTATAACCTACCATTTTCAAGGAGTTTTATTGGTCATTTTATATTCTGTATGTCCTTTACAGGCATATTTTTCTGCCATGTTGCTAAATGACGGGTTTTTAACATAGATTTTGGAAGCTCATCACATGGATCGGTCCCCATATGATTTTTGTTTTTTTTTGTTTTTTTTTGGTTAAATAATATAGGAAACATTTTTATTATTAAAATATAGTTTTATTAGTTGTTGAAAATCTTCTCAGGAAAATTATGTAACAAGTTTAGTTTATTCAAAGTTGGGATGAACACTCCACTCATTAGGAATGAAAAAGCTTGATGACAATCAAATATAAGTGTCGAGGAGACTTAAATATATAAGGAAACGTAGTAATTACACTTAGTCTCAGTGGTCAAAATAATAAATAATAAAAAATAAATATTGCAGTATATTGAAATTCTAAAAAAATAAAGGAATAGAGTAAATTAATTAAAATTAAAAAAGAAATTTAGTCAAAATTTAGGAATTATACCAAATATTAAATATATAGATAAAAAATTGTGTGTATATATATATACATGAGGATTTAAGGATATGATTAAATTAATAAGAATAAGTGAGAGAAGGGGGGGTTTATTCAAAAGAACTGAAGAAGAATAATGAATTAATTAATGTGCATAAATGTAGAATTAAGATTAAAGGGTTAGATTAGAGGTAAGGAAACGATAAAAGTGAAGAGTTAGGGCAAAAAATCAAGGAGAGGAACTCGGGGTTGAGAAAAGGAGAAAGGAGGTAATTGGAGGAAACAAATTCAATGAGTGAGTTGATGGATGACAGACTCCCAAGGTTGGTTTAGCCTATAGCCATCTTCTCTATTAAATTTGTTGGGGTGTTTCTCGATTTCGAGAGCTTCTCGAATGATACAAAAGTATAGAAAGGAACAGAGGCTAAGATTTTTGCTAGATCAAAATAAATGTGATGTTTAGAATTATAAGAGTGCTCAACTATGGCAAACATTGACAATCGATGGTGTTTAGTATCAACAATGTGCTCTTTATGATGAGTTTTGAAGGGTCAACCTATCTTATCAATGTAAGACTTTACACCTGTTATATTACAATTTCTCCTCCTCCGTTACGTTATCCACAACTCCTCAATGTTTTAAAGTTTAATTTTAACTCTAACCTTTAATATATTTGAAGTTATGATATAATGGGTGATCCGGGTAAATTTCTGATATCCTTTTAACCAAGACCTTTTGCTTCGGCTGATGTGTTAGAATTTCATTTTATCAAAAGCATTAATGAACACATATGCAGATATAATTAAGAGGAAAGCATGTCAACAATCACACAACAAAAATGCAAGAGGTTTAATAACAGAGTTCGTCCAATGTGGACTACGTCTCCGGGCCTCGGTGTCTCGATGGTGTTGGCTGCTTCATTTGGTGTTGTAAATGGTTATGGTTTACATAGACGTTGTTGACTTGTCATACAAGGAAAAGCCCTCAACATGAGTGGCAAAGTCTCTCCACGAGACATTCTATTACAAGGAACTCTCACTCATCACAAACCTCCTATCAGCTTGACAACTTCACACATGGTGACAAAGAGTATCCCACCATCAAGGCAACAAAGGGATCTCACAACATAAATCACCATCCATGATAAGTACATACCACATCAATACACATAAAAATTTCGCATCTTACATCAGCAGGAATCAACAACAGTGAATAAACATGAAGATTCTACATCATACATCAAGTAGGAATCGACATGACATAAAGCATCCTACAGCAATAATCAATGAAGTACATGGCAATAACACTTCATATACCTCAACTCTAATGTTGGCTGAATAATAGGTTGCTCAATTGATGGATCTAAAAGCACCATCGCAAACGTGGTGTCGAATGACAAGAAATTGATTGTCCACATGTTAAAATCTAACATCGTCATCCCATGCTGGAAAATGGTTGAAACATCAACACCTCTGTTGTAGAAACTAACACCGCCATCAGGTTCATGTCGCCGAGAGGTGTAAAATCCATATAAAATTTGTCCAATTTGGACACCGGGAAAATTTGGCCCCTCTGGAAATGAGGCTCAATCATGGGTCCACTGCCCCTGCCCTGCATCTGGCTCGTGGTTCCACCTGCATAAAAAAATATATGCCTCGAATTGCGTCCCACTCCTTCTCTACTTGGGCGCATTAATGAAATGACGGGTTTATATGGTTGTGGGTTGGGTGGAGTATACAAAATGAGTCGTTGGCTCAACGGTTGAGACCCTATAATGATGGGGAGGAGGTCGGGCGGTCAAACCCAAACCCCTCCCAAAACCGATGCATATTCGGTTTAAAGACTAATGTGCATATGGTTTTGGGGGGGCCTGACCCGCATCGGGCGGCCCGCCCCAATGACGTTGTAATGGCATATGGAGTGGTGGCGTGGGCCGGGTCCACCGGAGGTGGCCCGTCCACCCACCCACGTGAATGGTTTTAAATTGCGACATATGGGTGCAGGTCCGGCGAGGTCATGGTCGTCGGCCCTTTTAATAATAATGTTTTGTTATGTTGGTGGGGGGGCGGGGGTCATGGCCCACCCCTCCATTTTTTTATATTTTTTTATTTAATTTATAAACAACTGCATATTTTTGAAATACCGAATTTTAGGTGGTAGTACACATTTTAAGTATCCCACACTTTTTCCCGGAATCTGGCCGAAGCTGACCAGAATCCGATGGTCGGATTTTTGCGAAATTGCATCCTCCTTAACCTGTCAAGTCATCTAGTCAACCTTAGAACTTTGACCAGCTCTAACTTTCGCATATGAACTCGGTTTGATGAATTGTTTGCACCGTTGCGATCAGGACGACGAGATATTCAACCTGAAACTGATTTTTCCACATTTCTACCACTTTTATTTTTGATCTTTCATAAGCCCTCTTTGTCCTGTGTGTGTCTCTGGAGCCACCTGGATCATTCCTCCCTACTGAGGAGCTTTTGGTCCCCCAAAAGCATCAACAATAATTTGCAACTGCTATGTACTATGTCTGCACCACAAGTGTCCTAAAAGGTCACCCTTCCTTCACCTTCACCTTTGTCCTTCAGAGCCATAAGCGATGATCCGACACCTGCATCCTCTGCAAACCTGTAGTAAATCCCCTTGAAAATTACATGCTCAAATATGACCAACTATGACCCAAACATTTCCATACTTTCCACGAGTTTACATACTCAGTGGTCAAGTTTAGATCGAATGGAAATCACACCCCAACTATCATTACAAGGCCAAAAACACCATTGTCGCAATGCAAGTGATGGGAAAACACATCATCACTTTTACAAAAGAAATGCAACACATGATTTACAAGACACGGCCATGACACACTACCACATCTAGAAAAACCATTTCTTACTCAACAAAGTGAACCACGATGAATGTGGTGGATTTACTTGTTGAACATTTTCACTGACTGGTTTCTGCACGGACGCTTTGTCCTTCATACGTTGCTCTGGATGGAGTCTCCAACACATGGCTTTTTGATGGTCACTTCAATCACAATAACTGCAATGATTCTTCTTCCTCCATACCTGCTTAACCAATTTCTTTCCTTGTTATGGAGAAGGCTTTTCATGCCTCATCCTTCTGTGTGCTACCTTTCTTTTCCATCACTCAACAATGACATGGTTATGTAAACCACAAAAACAACAAGTTTTATTATGACATGATTAGCAACATGCTTATAATCAAAATGAAATTTCGAATATCGAGACTTGTTATACCTTTCCTAGCGGTCTCTGGTGCGATCATGGTGACGAGAACTTGTCTCAGCTCTTCTATTGAAATATGCATTGTCATAAGATGATGGTGAAGTGTTCCCATCATTCTATCTCCTCGATAGTTTCATCAATGTCGTGGAAGCTTTAGACACCTTTGAGAATTCTCCTTCAGTATATCCCAAACATGCGTAGCAAGGTCTCTGCACAACCTCCAATGGTTGAGTTATGCCTTGGCCATGAATGCCAAGTCCTCGTCCTTTGTACCCCATCCTGGTAAGGAGTCTCATGACGGTTCTTGTAATGGGGACCTCCACATTTCCAACATAAATAATAGCATGCGAAGATGAAACTGAAGAATGATCCCAATTGTTTACCTCAGATGTCGATTTTGAAACAGGTGAAGAGAGCTTCTCTAAGCATTCATTATGCTTCACTTCCTCCAATGTGTCTATCGCGGTTTGTAGTTGAAGCTGCAATCGCTGCTTCTCCTCCTTCCCTTCTTGTAGAAGTTTCTTTAATGCATCATGCTCTGTTTGTAGACTTTGGTCGTTGCACTTCAATTCTTCCAATGCCTTTGTCGTGGCTTGCAATTGAAGCTACAATTGCTGCTTGTCCTCCTTCTCTTCTTGTAGAAGTGTTTTCAACTCAACATTATCTGTTGCTTGTTTCTCATAAGCTTCATACAACATGTCCTCTTTCTCAGACACCCTAAGCATGGTCTCATACATGTCTTTGACATCCTCCATCGTTGCACGTTCAATGGTTCACGCTTGCGATTCACATCAGCAAGAAGACCACTCTGATACCACTTTATCCGGGTAAATTTCTGATACCCTTTTAACCAAGACCTTTTTCTTCGGCTGATGTGTTAGAATTCCATTTTATCAGAAGAATTAATGAACACATATGCAGATATAATCAAGAGGAAAGCATGTCAACAATCACACAACAAAAATGCAAGAGGTTTAATAACGGAGTTCGTCCAATGTGGACTACGTCTCAGGGCCTCAGTGTCTCGATGGTGTTGGTCGCTTCATTTGGTGTTGTAAATGGTTATGGTTTACATGGACGATGTTGACTTGTCATACAAGGAAAAGCCCTCAACATGAGTGGCAAAGTCTCTCCACAAGACATTTTGTTACAAGGAACTCTCACTCATCACAAACCTCCTATCAACATGACAACTTCACACATGGTGATAAAGAGTATCCCACCATCAAGGCAGCAAATGGATCTCACAACATAAATCACCAACCATGATAAGTATGGCTCTGCGGCCTTATAGACCTACAGTTCTTCACCTTTGGGTCTAGTATGGCTCCCAGCTTCGCGAAGATAATTGCTAGCCCAGTTCCATCCGCCTCCGAGAGTCAAGCTCCTGCCCATATTGTAAGTGAAGCCCCAGCTCCCACTGTGCAAGTGGTCAAGGCCTCACTGGATGAAGCCTAGAAGTTTTCTGAAAGTGACTTAATCTGTCGGTTTAATGGCTTTTGGCCACGGTTGACAACTCTCCACAGTTGGATATCGTAGGTATGGAAGCCTGTCATTTCTGATGAAATTAATATCTACCCCTGTGCTAAGGGTTTATTTATACTAGATTTTGAAAACTCTAAAAGCAGACAACGCATTTTAGATTCCGGCCCTTGGTTTTGGGAAAATTTGGGCCTATTCATGAAGCCATGGAACCCATCATTTGATCTCTCAACATTAGTCATAACCTCAGCACCAGTTTGGGTCAAGTTGCCAAACCTACCTTTGCATCTCTGGAATCTCTCCTCGCTAAAAGCCATTGGAAATGTAATTGGGAAATTCTACTGCAGGTGCCTAGAAACATAGGAATATGTCAGAACCACCTATGCACACATCTGTGTAGAAATGGACTTCAACACCGGATTCCTAGTTGAAATAATCCTAACAAGAAAAGACTATGTATGAAACCAGAAACTCGACTATGAAAGTGTCCTCTTCAGATGTCTATCTTGCTTTGAGATAGGCTATCTAGCCAAAAATTGCCCAAAAGTCTCCCAGAAAAATTCTGCCAGAAAGAATCACCATAGATCTACATGGTGGGAAGGAGCACAAAAGGAACATTACACTGTCATCAAGGAAGAATACTCTCTAGAAAACTCTGAATCGCAAGAAATCAGGCAAGAAAGAAACAACCCTCAAGACAAGCAGGGGGAAAGCCCCACCCAACAACAAAAAAGCGAACTCGACAGCCCCTCAAGCATCAACAATTATGAGGATTCGAATACCGCGCAAAAGAAATCTTCATTTAGCAGCAAAGCAGATCTCCCAGATCCCAGTGTCCTAAGAATCAGAAGAGATGAAGGAGGTGCAAGATAAAGGAAGTTGGAAGACCGTAGAAAAAAAAAAAAAAAGCTACAACACCAATCTCACCAAGAAAGACGAGAAGCCATACAATTAAGAACTAAGAAAATTATAGGTCCGATAGACCAAAGTTTGGTCTCAGTGGACGTTAACCACCATTATCATCATTATCACATACCACATCAATACACATAAAAATTATATATCTTACATCAGCAGGAATCAACAACAACGAATAAACATGAAGATTTTGCATCATATATCAAGAAGGAATCGACATGACATAAAGCATCCTACAACAATAATCAATGAAGTACATGGAAACAACACTTCATATACCTCAACTCTAATGTTGGCTGAAGAAAAGGCTACTCAATCGTTGGATCTGAAAACACCATTGCAAACGTGGCGTCAAATGGCGAGAAATCGACTGTCCACATGCTGAAACCTGACACTGTCATCCCATGTTGGAAAATGGCTGAAAAATTGACACCTCTATTGTAGAAACTAACACTCGCCATCAGTTTCATGTCACCGAGAGGTGTAAAATTCATATAAAATTTGTCCAATTTGGACACTGGGAAAATTTGGCCCCTTTGGAAATGATGCTCAATCATGGTTCCACTTGCATAAAAAAATATATGCCTCGAACTGTGTGCCCTCTCCTTCTCTGCCTGTGCGCACTGAAAAAATGACGGGTTTATATGGTTGTGGGTTGGGTGGAGTATACAAAATGAGTTGTTGGCTCAACGGTTGAGATCATGTAATGGTGAGGAGGAGGACGGGCGGTCAAACCCCGCCCCCTCCCAAAACCGGTGCATATTTGTTTTAAAGACCAATGTGCATATGGTTTTTTTTGGGGGAGGGGGGGGGTGCCGAACCTGCATCTGGTGGACCGCCCCAACCGTCATTGTCTTGTAATGGCATATGGAGGGGTGGCATGGGTTGGGTCCATCGGAGGTGGCCCGCCCACCCATGTGAATGGTTTTAAAGGCGGCATATGGGTGCAGGTCCGGCGGGGTCATGGCCACCAGCGCTTTTGATAATAATTTTTTGTTATGTTGGTTGGGGGCGGGGGGGCAGGGGTCATGGCCCACCCCTCCAATTTTTTTTATATTTTTTTATTTAATTTATAACCAACTGCATATTTTTGAAATACCAGATGCTAGGCGGTAGTAGAAATTTTAAGTATCCCACATTTTGCTCGGAATTTGGTTGGAGCTGACCAGAATCTGGTGGCCAAATTTCTACGAAATTGTGTCCTCCTTAACCTGTCAAGTCATCCAGTCAACCTTAGAACTTTTACCAACTCTAACTTTCGCATACGAACTTGGTTTGATGAACCTTTTGCACCATTGCGATCAGGACGACAAGATACTCAACCTAAAACTGAGTTTGACACATTTATGCCGCTTTGATTTTTGAGCTTTCATAAGCCCTCTTTGTCCATTGTGTGTCTCTGGAGCCACTTGGATCAATGGGTCAACTTCACATGGATGTTGACCCTGTTAACTCGACTCTTCTTAAATCTAATCAAATAATCGTAAACATTGATCAATGACTAGTTTTCTTTCGTCAGACCCTAAAATATGATATGTTTAACAAATCATTTCCACCCGATGAATTATATGAAAATCTAAATTTAAAAGATCTGATGGTCACTCGAATAATTTACAAACATGATGCGGCATCGGGTGTGAAAGCGCTTTCCTTTTAATTAACTTTCTCACACACGATGCTGCAAAACCATGAGATTTTCTTTCATCTGATGGCTCTCATCTGTCGTCGAGTAGGAAAGAGAACGTGTGATAATATGCCTTTTCCCACTCGATGAGATCTGATTGTTTGTTACCTCTCGAATATACAATCAAAATATTATATCAGGTTCAAACTCAGGTGGAAGTTAAAGCCTACAGCCGGACCTAATGGATGGGATGACACACATGTTCTGAGTAGCATTTATTTTCGCTAATTCAATTACGACAAGTGTACAACTTCTTAAATGCTATGTTCATAATACTTTTCCCTCCTCCGCCAATTTTAGTTTATATTCTCATTGACTGGAACCATTCTTCTTGCATGTTGCTCCAATTGGAATTGTGTGATTCCACTCTTATACCTGCACAAAACTCAAATTGGAACCCGACCCTATTGTTTTACCAGTGCTAAGTAAGTACTCAATCTGTTATTCCTCTGTTATACCTCATTTCTGAGCCAATTCACGTTTATGTTGAAGAAATGTCTCAAGATTCGTCAAAGGATGTCTATATTGACGAATTAGCAGGAATTAGGGATACCCAAGTTTGTAATACAGATATTGTAACTCTAAAACGAACTCTGAGTCTTTTTGTGAATAAATCTCAAGATGATGTTTTCTTAATCCAATCAGAGGTAATATCAACCACCTTGCATGTTGTTCACATTGACCTCGACTCCATCTTACTCCTGGCCAATTTTTTTAACTCTGAAACCAAATTATCACCTCTCTAGTCCATGACCAGTTTTTTCTAGAAATTTATGAAGTTACTTTTGCTAAGATGTTAAATTTACTTGTCACGGGGTTGACATTACAGACAAAGGGTTTGATAAGGAGTTTGTAACTTGGGTAGAGGAGGATAAATTCCATTTTTTGCAAAGTTTGCTTAAAACTCTAGCCCAAAACTAGAAATTAGAATTCCATTTACCTACCAACCTACTAAAACCCTTCTTTTAGACCTTGACTTGCCTCCTTGTTGTGATTTTTGGCCTCACCGACGATTCCAATATGGATGAAGCCATATTCTTAACCACTTGTCTTATAATGCCCCATCCTAAAGAAATAACTATTAATTATCCCAAATATCTGGCTAGGGTCACAATCGTTGACCTTAGTACAGTTGGCCCTTTAGAGCCTATAGACATTGCACCTACCTGATACATTTGATATTTTTCAACTATACCTCCTTTTTCATGTCCAAAAAATTGATATATTTTATCAAAGATAAAAATGAGTGAGAAATGGAAGTCTACCATTGGACAAAGGTTATATATCCTAGTCGAATTTCTTATGGCTATACACAATTTATTTATTGTTTCTCTTTTCACTTAAGGGTGAAATTATTAGGAGAGGCCCAATATAGAATATCAGAGGAAAAAAGAAAAATTATAAGGTTAACCGAAGAAGATAACATAGGCAGTTAGTTCATTTTCCGAGACTACTTGGTTATTAGAATTTATGGCTTAAAAAATGAGCCCTACTGCCTTCCCAAATTGATCACTCCTCTAATATTCGCTTATGAGGTGTAGTAGGCCTGGTAAAGAATCCAAGTAAAAGTGTGAAGACCTAACCTAGATCTTTTAACTAAACCTAGAATTATCATTTAAATTAAACACAATATGAAGGAAAATAGCATATTTATAGGTCGAAATTTATTTGACGATAACATACAAGTAAAATTTATTTGCAACATATTAACAAGTGTGGCCACCATTGTATATCACATGTTGTTTTTAAAATACCCCATAGATGGTCAATTTTTTTTGTAAAAGTAATGAAGGGTATAATATCACTTAAGTATGCAACATAGTGATATTTTGGCCTTTTGTTTGATAGAAAAGGGTATGAGTTTTATTGTAAATCAAAGAAAACATGTCTACTCTCTATATGTAACTTTTGGGGGTCCAAAAGTCCTTCAGTTGGGAGGATTGACACACGAGGATCCAAAAGGCTCAAAATTTGAAGTCCTCAAATCTAAGAAAAATGACACCAAGTCATGGAGCTCTATGAGAGCTTTCCAAAAACGTGAATTAAACCTAAAAATGCCTATGTATGAGGAAGATATGGCCTAATGAAGTTTCATAGAAACATGCAAAATAAAGTATTGACAGTGCCAAGTGGCACCAACCAAAAGGCACCACATGGAAACCTCTGGATTCCCACATGTGGCGTGTGTTTCCAAGTGATGTGGACCAATCCACGAGTGACATGTGGCCGAATTACCAGGTGCCATGTGGCATCCCGTGGTTGGCCACTTTGGCCTACCAATTAAAACAAAATTAATTTTAATGACTAGGGGTTGAACTCTTAACCTCAAAAGAGTCACACGAATGGTTTAAACATTGTACCAACAGGGATTATCATTAAACGTAGTGGGTGGTGGAAATATTTATAAAAATATTTTTTTATGACACCCAAATAGGGAGGAGACCCATGGGTTTTACCTAGAGACCCCCTAATGACCAATGCCTTATATGATGTCTACCAACCAATACATTAATAGTGGGGCTTTGTAAATCCCGCCCAATAAACATTATATAAACCATGTGCATTTGTGGTTTAAGAGGTGGTTGAGGCAGACACAAACCGCATACGAGGCACTAGAGCTGGTAGGTGGAAACATGAGAGGCCCATGCATTGAAACCTAGGTGAACTAGGCTTGTGTGGCCTAATTTGAGCACATTTTGTAAGGGGGAGAATATTCTCCAAAATATTTAGTCTGAGTTGCATGTTTTCAAGACAAAGGATCTGAGAGGAGTCCAAAGGCGATGGTGACAGAACCATATGAAGTTTATAGTAATTTTTCATGATTTTTTGAGACGAGTCCACTGGTGCATACATAATTTGGATCTGAGCACTAGATCTCAGGGCTCATGGTTGAAGTCCATATGTGTCATTAATGCTTGACACACATTTCGATATAGAGATGTTCCTTTCAGAAGCTGGTTGTGTTTATAGTAAAAAATTGCAGAATGATGAGACATACTTGCTGATGATGTGTTTACTGAGTTTTGAGCATTTTATTGAGTGCTATGGCATGAAAACCAATGTAAGTCTCATGTATTGTTGATTTTTCCCTTTTCCATATTTATAAAAGGAATAACATGTATTTGCAAATATGCTTGAGTCTAAATAGAAAATTCAAAGAGGATCATTGCCACTTGTTGTGAGAGTCTAGCCTCTTTAACTTGGAGAAAGGGAGAACAGTTTATGCCACTTTATGTGAGAGAGTTCAACCCATTTGAAGGGAGAATAGTTATTCCACTTGTTGTGAGAGTCAAACCTCTTTAACTTGAAGAAATGGAGAACAATTTATCCCACTTGTTGTGAGAATTCATTCATTTTTTATTTTCAAAGGATAACGACTCTTTGTAGGAGATACATTGCCACATGAGTGAGAGTCTATTCCTTGTATCGACAAAAAATATCCTTATTGAAGAGTAGCTAATGAGCGACTATGCAATTGAGCGAAGCTCGAAGACAACTCACATGTTGTGGGTGAACTTTGTTATCAAGTTCTAATGCATTTGTCCATATTGTCATTTCTTCATGTGTGTTGCACTTATGGTTATTTCATGTTCTTTATGAATTCATTTTAAAGTCATCGAAATAAAGATCCTGGATTAATACTAGAGGTTGACTATCAGTAAAATTCATAAACCTCTCCCAAAAGCACCCTATTATGTGTGAATTTTAATTTTTCAGTGTAAATTGGATATATATGCAAGGGAAACACATGTATGTAGGGAGTAGTGTCTGTATTCCTTATGTCAAAACAATAAAAAAAATATATGAACTTATGTAATGTTTTTTGAAGATTTCATCATAGAGAGAGAGAGAGAGCATCTAAAAATACATGAGAATAGTGAAATGAGGCGATGGCTTGCATTAGTGGAAAAACATGCTACAACACTTAGTGACAACTCAATTCACCATCTTAAGAGCAAGTCATAATGAACATAATTACAAATAAAATAAAATAAATGATCAAATTAAATTAGTTCATTAGTGGCTCCATTCCTAATCTAGTGATAAAACACTAACAAATTAAACACAAATGATAGAAATCCTTAAAACACAAAATGAGATTGTAAAAACCATGCATATTGAGCTCAAGATCAATTATTAAAAACAATATTGAATGAACATCAATAATTCACATGTAATTCCCCAGATGTGGGTGACATGCCGCGAATGTGTGAAGCCAGTTCTTCCCATGCACAGGCTGACGATGTCTTGCACAACCAACTTTAACCTGATGCGGAACCTCCTCTCATCAATCATTCACATGGGAACTTTGTTGCACCTGATCTTCTGCCATACACTGAATCACATGCAATCCCAAGTGAACTGTCCCAACTCGCATATGCGAGCGTGCCACAAAATCGCACAGCATCTACGCTCGTTCCACGGGTCCTCAAAAGGCGCGATCTATCCTCATTCTGCCATCCCTTCGTTGCTCTAGTCAGCTTCCAGAGCCTTCTCCGCCTCCTCCCTTACCATTTCGTTGTTGCTTCATTTTCCCCGCGCGCTCCCCCTACTGCACGCTCTCCCTCATGCGTGCCACCTTAGTGGTGCTAGTCTGCAGGGTGCTTCTCCCGATGATTCCCTCCAGGCTGCGAGCCCCCCGTGGCGTCACCCTTGGCTGCACACCTCCCTCTAGAATTCCCCGCTTCTTTGGATTCATCCCGTTGCGCGCTTTCTGAGGCAGCCACCTTGCTGCGCCCCCCCCTGTTGCATAACTCTCTGTTGCGTACCCCCTCGCTGTGATTCTCTATTGCACGCTCTCCTGTTGCGCACTTCACCGCTTCTAGACCGGTCTCCCCCTCTCTGCTTGTTATCCCCCCCATGGCTCTGCGTCAACGCCAAAAGACTATCAGGGGTATCCAAATATGTGTGTTCTCGGGTCGCTATCAACGCGGACATGATCACCGTTTAGAATCCATTGAAGGCTCCTCTTCTGGCAGCCATGACAGGGAAGCACCACAACGGTCTGAGCGCACCCAAGATGAGATCACCTTAGCTCCGGAGAATCAGAGGGGTAGAAGAGGCCCCAGGAAGTCCACCATTATGCACTCTGAGTCGCCCACTCCTCGAAAAATCGAGCCTCTCCAGGTTCAAGAGGCCCCAGAGGAGGAAACAGACGTGTGGATCATGGATTTAGACTGAGTCTAGACGAGAGTTCCAGATGCTGAGTACCCAGTCACTCCTATCATCTGCGCAGCCACTACAAAGCCCCTGTGTGTGCTTTCTGCTGAGGAGGAGGCCATTGTGCAGGAATATGGATGCCACATGGAGGAGGAGGCCATTGTGCAGGAATATGGATGCCACATGGAGGAGGAGGACCTTGCTACAGAGGATGATGAAGGAACACCATGACTGCGCAGTTGCTCGGTTATTTTTTTTTCTGTTATTTCAGCAGATACTACAAATCTTTTGTTTTTATATGTGCCATAACACACTTTGTAAATAATGACTGTTTGATGCTATTAAGGGGTTGGTTTCCTCCTAGAAGGCAACCCCAAACCTGCGCTATTTTGAAATCCTCTAAGGCTGGGATTGGTTAAGCACCGCTTACCATCTCATCCCAATGGCTATGTAAAGTTTTCTTTTGATATAATATAGTTTAGCCTAACTTACAAAAAAAAAAAAAATCACATGTAATTATATAAATATTATACCACACTTAAATCTGTATTTTTCTCTTAAATGCATTGTGTGACTAGATGAAAAGCTTTCTCCTCCCCACTAGGCTTTGAACACACAACCTAAATTCTACAAATCTACAAGCATAATTCTTAATTTTATAGAAAATGTATACTTAATAGAGTTATACAAAATTGTGCTTATATATTTGTTATTGGTTCCCCTCCTTTTGTGTTGTAGGGACTATAGTAATCTATTCTTTCTTTCCCCAATTAACTCAACACAGACATTGATGAGATATCATTGTTTTAAACCAAATTTTAATCAAAATCATACATTGCATTTCACATTTTACCCTATGTTTAATTCAGCGAGACCTTACTTGGCCTCTTCCCGAGGTAGATACCCACATTATTTGACTCATATTTTATCATAGAACATATGTTTCATTAACAATTTTTGACAAATAAAATAATGCTAGAGTAAGTCTACCATTTATTTTCTAACCATTTAAATGTTTTTCTATGAGTGGTCCATCAACCTTAGTCTTTCTTTCCACCATTTTAAGCTTTCCACTTCTTTACAAGATTTTTGATATATAGGATTTCACCACCTCATAGCTTGAAAACCTTGAAAATCCTAGCAAGTAAATACGAACTGTAGCATCCTCATGTAATTTTTGTTTCATTGAAGGTTACACTGGTGGCTACGAGACTTCCAAAATCCAATGCTCATGTCCAAACATCATTTTTGCGAGATGAGATCTCCTTTTGTATGCATGTATATTGATGGCTATGGGCTCAAGCTATTTTCCTCGACTAATTGAAAAGTTGTTCCTTTACTTCATGCAAAGATACCCGTGTATAAATCCTTTATACAGATCTTCAAGAGCATGATTTCCTCCTATTTAAGGGGACAACTTCAAAGTGAGAACATGTATCTATAGGACCAAATTCAATTGTTAAATGATTTTCTCAACAATAAAATTTTGATTGTTAAATTTATAGAATTTCCATTTTTTTACAACTTACAAAATTTTTCTTTTTTTTACAATTTTGAGAATTTAAGATTTTGAATCAATACATGAATTTAATTCTTAAAGCTATAATATTTCATCTTTTACAAGAACTATCTCTGAGAAACTCTATTCAAACTTCAACCATTAACGACTAACACAAAATTATGCGCAATTTCCTATAAAAATAAATGATTTGAATTTCAACCAAAATATATATATATATCACAAATCAATTTATTTATGAATAATTACAATGATATATTACATTAAACAATTACAAATAAAATACCTATATTTTTAGCATTTGGCTTGCAAGGCTACTATCAGCTCAAAGTTATGAATAATGGGCAGCCATCTATGGTCAATAGGAAAATCATAAGTATCTTGCACAACCCTATTCCTAGGAGGCACCAAATCCTTTTTATTTGTTTATAGGATTAAATCCTCTTTATTTGTTTATAGGATTTTTTTTTCTTGTAGAATGGACCATCATGGATATAGAAAACATGTTTGTTTCAAAATAAAATAGGGTTTATGACTGTGTCCATATGGAGTTCGCTGAAAACAAATACATTTTCCAATCAATTAAATATTTAACATAAGTGGTTGTGTGATATTTTTTAAAATTTTTAAATGTTGTTGACATATAATTTTTTTTTAATGTAATTAAACCATTACTTTAACCAATTATAAAATAAATTACTAATTATATCAAATCCTACATTCAATTATACATTATTAAATAAATTATGAATTATAACATTTCTAATTTAAAAATTTACCCCTAACAAATTACTAATATGTTATTTAAAATTGCTAAGATTTATGTAATTAAATTTTATTTAACTTTAAAAATATAATACGTTTCCATTTTTTTAATAATGATAACAGTTACCTCTTACTAACCCAAATATTATTAAAGTCATATAAAATAATTTCAAATTTGAAACATTAAATAGCATATATAAATTATAATGCTTTTCATTTTTTTAAAAAAATGTTTTAATCACTAAACTGATGTTTTATAGATCTCTTTTCTAATTGGGTTAAAGATAAATTACAATCAATTACAATATTAAATAAAAGAAAGATCTACCCATAGGTTTTTGATAAATTAATTATTATATCAGTGCTGTAGGGTTTTAAAATTTTCTGCTGATTGTGTTACATTTTCTGCAACTCCATTTTGCAGTTTTACGAGGATTCCTCGGTTGCAAATTGTTTATTAAGATTTAAGTTTCACTAAATTATCAGCAAAGAGACCGCATAGCGCAGTGGATTAGCGCGTTTGACTTCGGATCAAAAGGTCGTGGGTTCGACTCCCACTGTGGTCGCACTACTCTTTTCCCAAATAGGGTAACTTTTGAACTTGAAATACGGAGCATGAACACAGAAATCAGGGCTTTTGCTTTCCAATCTTGTTCAACACAGATAAAACGCAGACCGTGAACTCAGAGATCGGAGTTGAAGCTGGCAATCTGTCGTTTTTCTTTCCAAACTTGATATACAGAGCATGAACGCAGAAATCGGACATTTTTCTTTCCAAGCTTGTTCAACACAGTTAAAACGCAGAGCGTGAAGTCAGAAACCGGAATTGAAGCTAGCAATCTGTCGTTTTTCTTTCCAAACTTGAAATACAGAGCATGAACTCAGAAATGACTTCAAAAAATAGGGAACTTGAAATACAGAGTATGAACTCAGAAATCGGACATTTAGCTTTCCAAGCTTGTTCAACACAGATAAAACGCAGAGCGTGAACTCAGTAATCGGAGTTTTTCTTCCCAAACTTGAAATACACAGCATGAACTCAGAAATCGGACATTTTTCTTTCCAAGCTTGTTGAACACAGATAAAACGCAGAGCGTGAACTCAGAAATCGGAATTGAAGTGAGCAATCTGTCATTTTTCTTTCCAAACTTGAAACACAAAGCATGAACTCATAAACGACTTCAAAAGTTTTTTTATGTAAACATTTTCCGAGCTTGAAACACAGAGCATGAACTCAGAAATGGGGAATTGAAGATAACAAACTCTCATTTTTTTTCTTTCCAAACTTACACAGCATGACTCAGAAATGCGGAATTGATACTAAAAATCTGTCGTTTTTCACGATGAGATTTAAAAATAACTTCAAAAATAAACTGAAATTTATGTAAACATACGAGACTTGTGCAGGGATGCAGTAGACCCTTTTAACCCGAGCATTTCACTTTCTGAAATAAGTGTAAGATATTTTTCAAAAAATAAAAAGAAATTTATGTAAACATACGAGATATATGCAGCTATGCAAATTACTACAGTTCTGTGGGTCCTTTACAAAGCTAAAGTTCTCTGGGTGTTTTTCTTTGTAATAGAGCATTTTCCTTCCAATTTATAAGTGTAGGATATTTTTCAGAAATTTCAATATCAGCTCATTCTCTTTTTTCTAAACTAAGTATAAGATGTTTTTAAAAACATTATGTAAACATATGAGATATATGCAGCTATGCAAATTAATACAGTTCTGTGGGTGTTTTACAAAGCTGAAGTTTTCGAAATGTTTTTCTTTGTAATTGAGCATTTTCCTTCCAATTTATAAGCGTAAGATATTTTTCAGAAATTTCAATATCAATTCATTCTATCTTTTATGGTAACTCAATTAAAACTCAGCATGAAGAATAACAATCATTCCTTTTAATTACATGAAATTAAATAAATTCAATTCACAAAATTAACTCTCAATAATTACATGAAATAAAATAAATTTAATTCACAAAATTAACTATTATTAAAGGTTGATAATTAACTCCAAAGATGGGAGTGGATGGATTGTTTAACTCTTATTAGAAGTTGATAATTAACTCCAAAGATGGGAGTGGATGGATTGTTTATTGGACTAGTTAAACAAGTAGTCATTAAAATAAGATCTTTGAAAGTGTTAACATTTAATGGATGTTAAAGTTCCCTGTATAAGAAAGAAGAAAGAAGAGGGTTCACTGGATCAGGTAACTTTTTGAGATGATGTTAAATTCTATTCAAAATTTAAAAAATGACAATTAGTGTTAACTAATGTTAAATATGAAAGATATTTACGTTTTTATGTTTAAGAAATTTATGAAATTTTATTATGTAATTAAATTTTATTTTATGATTATATTTTATGAAGTTTTATCATGTAATTAAATTTTATTTTATGATTATATTTTTCATATATAAAAAATATTTTTTTATTTAAAATTTTATATATATATATAATATATTGAAAATTATGGACAGCTAAGATCAAAGAAAAGAACAAAACATAATTTAAAAATCATGTGTCTCACTTTCAAATTGTTGTGAAGATCATGGAAAACCAAAATTAAAGAAAAAACATAATCCCACTTTTAAAATTATAATGTTGTCTCTATTGATTCATATTTTCTAATAAATTACTTAAATATAAAGTTATAATGTCAATTAACTATTTTTTTAAACATTTTGATTTTATATAACATTGATTTATATTTTCTAATAAATTATTTAAATATAAAGTTAGAATATTAATTAACTATTTTTTTAAACATTTTGATTTTAGATAAATGTATTTTTGGATTAATCATATTATTAAGATTTGGTTCACGTTTCGAACCAACTAATGTGATTCATCCTCAGGACAAGGTGAAGAAGCTAATCAATATTGTTGAATAAATAGTGTGGATGCATCATTGACCGTATTATTGTTAAAAACTAGCCGTTTAAAAACTAGAACCAACTAATGTGGTTCATCCTCAAGACAAGGTGAAGAAGCTAATCAATATTGTTGAATAAATAGTGTGGATGCATCATTGACCATATTATTATTAAAAACTAGCCATTTAAAAACTAGTTATTAATGGATTAGTTAATTAGTTATTAGGAAGAATATTAAATATTTTTAATTAATTTTTTTTAATTGATTAATTAATAGATATTATAATAAGATATAATATATAATTTTTTTTTATGTAATCTATAATATAAAATAGTTATGTTAGAGATTTAATTATTTAAATATGATGCATAGGGATTAAAAAAAAAAGATAATATATAAGAAAAATATCAAGGAGAATAAAATATAAAAGACTAGAACAAAAGAAGAAAAAGGAGTAAAAACGAAAAACAAGAACATGTGAAAATTAAGCAAGGCGGACACAAAAAATTCATCTAAAGAGAGTTGGAGTCCAGCGCTTACTTGACTTCCAACCATCATCCTTTTTGAGATTTTTAGCATGACGCTCAATCTCAAGGGCTTCCCTAAGCTTCCTATGATGGAAGTGGTCAACCTTAGCAATGACTTTGGAGTCTTCAATGCACACATAGTGACAAGATTTCTCCACATGTTCTGCACAAGTGGATATGCAAGATCGATTGTGCCTAATGTCTGCGACATGCTCTTGGATTCTCTGTCTAATGGATCTGTCAATTTCGCCAATGTAGGGCGTGCCACATGAACAAGGAATCATGTACACACCGTTCATGTCTTTAGCGTTGATATGGTCCTTGATAGATCCGAGAGAATGTTTAATAATACAAAGGGGTTTGAATGAGGAGGAGACATTATTCCTTCTAAGGACATGGGCAATATTGTCTATGGTCCCTTGGATAAATGGGAGATGAACCTTGGAAAGAGGATCCACACGAGTAGATTTGTCATTTAAAATTTTATAGGCCTTTTGAAAGGCGCTATGGCCCTCAGATCTACTATACCCATTATTTTCAAAAACCTCAAGAAGATGGGATTTCTCTGACTCCAAGTGGTTGTCGTCAGAGATTCTAAGAGCATGGGTAGCAAGAGTGCAAAGAAAACCAAATTTCTTAACATGAAAATGATGAGAACCAGTGTGAAGATACTGTTCTGTGTGCGTTTTCTTGCGAAAAACTTGGTGGGAAATAAAACCATCATCCCTTCTAGAGAGAAGGATAACCAAAAAAGGAAGCGAACCATCAACCTCAACTTCCATGGTGAATTTGATGGAATCTGACAGGGAATTTAGGTGCCCAAGAAACAGATCTAACTTCTCCCGACCATGGGACCAAATGACAGAAGTGTCATCCATGAATCTCTTCCACTTCCTAGGGCGAAATTGAGCCGAGGCTAAGGCCTTTGATTCAAAATCTTCCATAAAAAGATTAGCGACCGCAGATGAGAGAGGGGATCCCATAGCAACACCACAAGTCTTCTCATAGAACTCACCTTGAAAACTGAAAAAGGTCAAGTTGAGGCAGAGGCCCACCAACTTAGAAGTGTCCTGGTCCGAGATCCTCTTAACGACATCAATGGCTTCCTTGATGGGGATTCTGGAAAATAATGAAACAATGTCAAAGATGACTAATAATTCCCCAGGTTCCAACTTGATGCCCTTCCATTCCTTGATGAAAGAGGTATAGTCCTTAACATAGGAGTCGGTGAAACCCACAAGGGGTTTAAGCTTTTGGGCTAAGAATTTAGCCAGGTGATAAGAGGGTCGTACTAAGAGGGTGTTACCTATTGTGTTAACAATAGGTCTCAAAGGGGCCCAAGATTTATGAATTTTCGGGAGGCCATAAATCCTGGGTGTGAGGGGATTTCTCTCAATAAGCTTTATAGAGAGAGGATTAAGAGAGGGATCCGACTTAATGGCCATGGAAATCTCCTTAGGAATAAATTTAAGGGGATTCTTTTTAAGCTTAACGTAATTGCCACTATTTGAAAGATGGTCTGACATTTTGCTAACATAATCAGATTTATCCATAATGACAATGGCACCACCTTTGCCAGCCTTGAGGATGACAATGTTGGGGTTGTCCCTCAGGGATTTTAGGGCAAGAACCTCAAGCTTGCTCAAGTTTATTTTGGGAGGCTTAGCCTTCCTAAGAATAATGGAGCAATCTTGCCATAATAGTCTCCTTAACATTATAAGGAAGATCCTTAATGCCATATTCAATGCTGCAAAGAATGTCATCAGTAGGAATCTTCTTCGAGGCCAAGGCGAAATTAAGCCCCTTATTAAGGAGACTGAAAACAGAGAGGTCAAAATTTAAGCTAGAAAAGTTAATGATATTTTTAAAATTAAGTTTGTTAATATCATTAGTAATATTATTAATAAAATAATTATTAATACCATCAATGGAATTAATAACAATACTATTAAAAGAACCATTAATATTATTGTTATTAATGTTGTTAAGATGAACGTTATAAATAGGATTATTATTATTGTTTTTAAGAGTATTATTATTATTGTTACTAATAATATTAGAAATATTACAATTATAGGTATTAATATTGTTTTGGTTAAGTTTGATTTCATTGTTAATTTTATAATCAATATTATAAATGTTAATGTTTTTATTATTATAAGAATCAATGTTCCATATTGGATTATTATTAGAATAGTTATGCAAACCATCGGATCGGATTAGATCATTGCTAACTAACTCAACAACCTTACCAGATCCGTCACCCATTTCGGAGGAACAACTGAAAACATTGTTTGTACGGTGATTATCACTGTTCCGACAAAACTGAAGAGCAGAGTTACTGCAGGAGAGGGAGGACACTGAAGCTGAAGAGGAAGCGTTACCAATGCCTGACCGAGGAGCGTAAATGCATGCACGGTTGGATCGAACATCCGAAGCTGAGAGAGGATCATTACACGACGAGGAATCAGTAAATAACTCCTCTCCTGCCTGCTTGCCGGACTCCGAGAACGAGATAGAGGTCAACGAAGCCCCAATGATTGTCTGAGGAGAATGTAGACTCGGAAGGGCTTGAATCAACAACTCTGTCTTTTATATTTTATTCCCCTTCATATTTTCATATATATATATAATCTCTACGTATCATATTTAAATAATTAAATTTCTAAAATAATTATTTTATATTATAAATTATATAAAACTTTTTATATGTTATATTTTATTATAATATATATTAATTAATCAATTAAATTTTTTTAATTAAAAATATTTAATAATTTTTCTATTACTAATTAATTAATTCATTGAAGTCTAATTTTTAATGGCTAGTTTTTAACAACTAGTTTTCTTTAGTTAATATTGGACAATCCTGATAATAATGTGATTAATCCAAAAAAACATTTATCTATTTTATAGATCACAAAAGTCTTAGATCTAACATTTTGATTTTGTTTACATTTATATAAAATCTATATTTATCTATAACTAATCTAAAATATTTAGCAAAAGTTTAAATAAAAAATGATTTCTTTATCTTGTTTTGCAGTCTATATAATTAGAAAAGTTCAAAATTACTTTTACATAGATTATAATAAGCCTATCAAATGAATCTTAAAATATCTTCCATAATGTATATATAAGTAATACTAAACAATCGTATAACTTGAGCATAGTTTTGCAAGCATTATTTCAAATGTCTTGATGTTTGATACATATCTAACTATAATTCAATCTTATATATATATATATGAAAAAATGGACCTTTAAGTTGAGTTTCAAGTTCTTTATCTTTAGTTTATTAAGTTGCCGAAAATCTAGTTACCTAAAATCTAAACATAGCTTTCATTTACTTTGTTCTTTCTACGAGACTATAACTGTGAAAATTTCTGAATATTACTTATGCAGAAACATTACTGTTAAATCACAATTTACTTCTCCAACTTATACAAGTTATTAATATGAAATGTTCAATAGTAACATTGAAGTAAACACTTTAACAACCTACATAGATACAAAACTAAACCGAATACATGCACATAGACAAAGTGACACACAAGATTTTTTGGACATCTATCCCCGGAAAAACCCAATGCGGGAAAACCGGTCTTCTAGTTGTTGGAGGGTTTATATTATTAACTATATTCTAAGTACAACAAATCTCGGTACCTTACTGGTTAACCCGACAAATAAATACAAAAATATGCAGCAATACCTCTGTTCTGGAGATGGAGAAACTGACTGATTCACACCCTCAAACAGGATTTATAGAACTAAGCCTTTTTTTGTATTCAGAAACCCCAACGCTGCTCTGAAGCCCTTTGCATCGGCTCTACTAGCCTGCATGTGCCTCGGAGCTACTCAGGAGAGGCATGCGTAACCCCAGACTGGGTGACGCAGTCCCTGCGCTGCCCTAGCTGGGCCTGCGTAATCCTTGATGGCCTCATTCTGCCTCCGAGCTGCCATTTCTAGGCCTGCGTAGCGCTAAAGCCCTCTGTGTTACACAGCTGGTGCGTTGCTGCTGCTCCCTCCAGGCTGCTCTGACTGCTACTTCTTTGCCTCTTGTTGACTCTTGGCTATAGGATCAGATCATCCCCTTAGCCAGTACTACCCCTCGTTGCAAATGAAACACTTCTGGAAATTCTTAACAAACCATGCCCTAGAATTCCAGCTTAGTCTCAGTGCTTTGCCTCTATGTGTGTTCTCCAATTGACCCCAAGCCTTTCCTTTATACTTTTCTCGTTGGGAAACCAACGACCGTGATCTAATATTGATTCGACGACAAGCTTGATCTCTGTGATTTAAGTAATTTCCATCACATGTTTAAATTAATTACCTTTAATATTTTAATTTTCCTAAGTTTGACTTAGGGTCATTAATTAAAAATATTAATTAATTAATTTTCTCTTAAACCGGATGGAATTTCTCAAATCCATTTATGGGTCTTGGAGATCTCATGTACTCTAGTCCCTCCACAAAGTTTGGGAGCTAGAGAACATCCAAAGCTACCCCAACACTCAAAATATCAACACTCCCTCTTAGCAAGGAAAGTGCTCTGGCACAACACTACTTCACCCTGAAGTTCTGCATCGATCTCTGGTGTGGGTCTTTGTGCTGATGCTTGGCATGTTGCCCTTCATCACTGTGCTGTTGCTGCTCTCCCGTACTGCTGCCCATGGCATTACCACCACCACTGCTACATTTGTACTGCAACTCCCTCTCAATCTGCTGCATCATGCTGCCAACTGTTGCATTGCAACTCAATTGCTGAGGGAAGCAATTGAAAACTCCTACCCAATATTTGATAGACAAGTAAGTTGGGTTGCATCCTCATCACTGAAGTTCCATAGGTTTATGATCTCTGATGTTATTTGGAGACAACTTCACAGCTACAACTCTGCAATGCATAAGCAGACCTCCTCTGCCCTGCTGAAGTCACATCTGCCCCTGCACTAAAATCCCCTACACTGTTGCTGCACTGCGCTGTCCTCCTGAAGCGTCTACATTGTTGTAGCTCTGCTCTGCGTAAGCCAGCCTGCACTGCACTGGTGAATTCACATCAGCCCTTACACTACTGCCGCTGCTACGCCACTGATGCATCTGCAATGCGCTGCTTCCTTCAGCTTTGAGTTCTCCTTCTTCTCTATCTGTGATTCTTTGCACCCACTACTCCACTTGTCCTACTACTGTCTTAAGGCTCCCATAACATGGATGTGATCCAAGAGTTGGGCTACTCAAGTATCCCACCAATATTTTGTAGCTTATCTATAGATCCATGTTGCCCCACTTTTGTGTTGGATGAGCACTCATGGCTATGCCATCTTCAGAGCCATTATCCACCACAACAGCCTCAGAGGTAGAAGCTTCCTTTTCCTTCTTCTTCCGAGGACAATTTTTGGTGAAATCTCCTAGTTCGTCACATTGGAAACACTTTAACTTTGATAGATCACGATTCTTCTTCCCTTGCTGCCTCTTTGATGCTAAGGCTGCATCTTCTTCCCCTTCCTTCTTCACTTTACTTGATCTAGTGTTGTATTGTCTCTTGGTGAACCGACAAATTTCTTCTTGTCAGAGGATCGCCCACATACTGTCCCAGTTGGGAAAGTCCGCTCTTCCCAAGATACTTTGGACAAAATTTTCCTAGTCCTCTATGACCACATTGAGTGCAGTCCTCACCATAACATCATCCTCCACTTTCACTCCCATGGCAGTCAACTGATCCCTGATCGATTGTAATCTGAAAATAAAGGGTTCGATCTCTTCTCCCTTGGCCATCATGAATAACCTCATCTAATTTTCTAGAAGCATTCTTTTCTAGACGGATATTCCTTCATATAGGGAGTTTAGGGCTTTCCACATCTCATTAGTCATCTTCTTTTTGGCTATGTGTGGTACTACATGATCCTTAACACCGTCCATTATGAAGCGCTTGGCATGTGTGGTTGCTTCTTCATGCTTCTTCAGGAGATCCGCATAAGTTGGCGTGGTCATGAATTTCTCTGCATGGTCCCTCAAACTGTATGCCTCCATGACTACCAGGATTCTAGCATTCCAAACTGAAAAGCTGGACAAGTCGTCCAACCTATCCTAAACACGTAGTCCTTGAGGTGACATCTCCTTAATAAATTTGTTGGAAATAATCCTTCTCTCTATGCTAGAGACTCAGATCTAGGGTCCTTGGCGAGAAATACACCCTCTGCTCCCTCTGACAACTGAATTCCTCTCTTGGAAGTCTGCCAAATCACAACGAATCAACTCTCTTCGATCCTCTGATCAATCTGCAGATTTCTTTGGCTGGAAATCCTTTGAGAAGATGTTCTCATCCCGATGTTTTTCAACTATTGCTAAGGCTAATTTCTGCACCTTCAGAAATTTAACCCCATAAACAACTACTGAAGCTCTACAACACTACTTCCAACACTCTGAATCATCAACAAATTCAGGACTATGTCACCCTATCTAGCCTCTGCGTGAGAAGATAGTCCCAACACAGCCTTTGCACTGCCTTTGCATAGTAAGTACGTGGGTCTGCGTGGAGACTACATCAATCTAGCCTCTACGTGGCTTTGTTCCCCTCTGCTGTTACGCTGTCCTTTCTGGTCTGACTTTCTGCGGTTATTGCTGCTTTTTGTAGCAAGGATTCTTCAGTATTATTCCCGGTGATCCAAATAGATCTGCAATCACTCTAATACCATGTGAAGATTTCTGAATATTACTTATGCATAAACCCTACTGTTAAATCACGATTTACTTCTCCTACTTATACAAGTTATTAATCTAAAATGTTAAGTATTAACATCGAAGTAAACACTTTAACAACCTACATAGATACAAATCTAAACTGAATACATGCACATAGACAAAGTGACACACAATATTTTCTGGATAACTGTCCTTAGAAAAACCCAATGCGGGAAAATAGGTCTTCTGGCTACTAGAGGGTTTATATTATTAAGTAGATTCTAAGTACAACAAATCTGGGTACCTGACTGGTTAACCGGAAAAAAAAAACAAAAATATGAAGCAATACCTCCGTTCTGGAAACGGAGAAACTGACCGATTCACACTCTCAAAGGGGATTTACAGAACTCGTCCTTTTTATGTCTTCAGAAACCCCAATGTTGCTCTGAAGCCCTCTTGGTCAGCTCTGCTAGCCTGCATGTGCCCCTGCGCTGCTCAGGAGAGGCCCGCGTAACCCCAGACTGGGTGATGCAGTCCCTACGCTGCCCTAGTTGGGCCTGCGTAATCCCTAATGGCCTCTTGCTGCCTCTGTGCTGCCCTTTCTGGGCCTGTGTAGCACTGAAGCACTCTGCGTTACGCAATTGCTTCTCCCTTTGCACCGCTCTGACTATTGCTTCTTTACCTCTTGCTGACTCTTGGCTCTGGGATTAGGTCATCCCCTTAGCCAATACTACCCCTCGCTGCAGCTGAAACACTTCTGGAAATTCTTAGCAAACCACGCCCTAGAATTCCAGATTAGTCTAAGTGCTCTACCTCTATGTGTGTTCTACAACTCACCCCAAGCCTTTCATTTATACTTTTCTCGTTGGGAAACCAACGGTCGTGATCTAATCTTGATTCGACAACTAATACTAAAAGAAAGCTTGATCTCTATGATTTAAGTCATTTCCATCACATGTTTAAATTGATTACCTTTAATGTTTTAATTTTCCTAAGTTAGACTTAGAGTCCTTAATTAAAAATATTAATTAATTAATTTTCTCTTAAACCAGATGGAATTTCTCAAATCCCTTTCTGAGTCTTGGAGATCTCATGTACACTAGCCCCTCCACAAAGTTTTGGAGCTAAATCACATCCAAAGCTACCCCAACACTCAAAATCTAAAAAATAACAACATAGTAACCAAATCTAGGATGTCCTACCTTCCAGTTTTTGTTGATTTTTCATTACAAAATTTCACCCTTCATAATTATAGTCCTATGAGGAGTTTTTTCATTCAATACTGACTTTAAACTATTGGGAGCCTAGTTTTGACCTTCTATGGAAAAAAATTAACTTTTCCAAATTTGAGGTAAATTTGTTTTATCTCGCTTTGGAATTGTGGCAATTGGAGGTCTACCAAGCAACTTCCAACAAGGTGGGAATATTAAATGAAATAGATGAGACAACAAAGATAATGGAAAGCACTTCAATGGACAATATATGTGTGGCATTAGATTGCGGGGATGGCCTTTTGAACAAGATAGATATGGAAGTATATGGATTGGAGTTTCAAAATTCCTTAAACGATGTTAATATTCCCTTTACATGTGGGTGCTATAAAATCATCTAGTTCTTAGAATTATTATTATTATTATTACTATTATTATTATTTCTTAGAGGACTAGAATATAACATTTTAGATGGTATGCATCTATTACTCAGTCCATTAAGATATGGAAGACATATTCTCAAGAAATTTATATTGTTGATTAACATACTAAAAACCTAGTAGTGTCTTGACAGGGAGAGAAATATATGAGGCACAAGAGAAATATATCCACAACTAACTAAATAAATTTTTGGGATACGAGATGAACTTGATATTAAATTGAGTAATAAACAAAAAGGAAATGAGGTGATAGATGAGGCATCATTCTATCCCTATGCTAATCATGATCTAAGACATCAACAAGAGGAGAAAAAAATAGTGTAAATATAGAGGAGTGAGATTTAATATAATTATCCCTAATTCTCATTAATATTCACAGAATATACATTCAAGCACATATTTATACTTCATTAATAGAAAGTCCTTAGGGTAGGAAGTACCATAGAATAATCATTTCATGAAATGATCAATTCCTATTCATTCCTCTCTTCAAGGGGGTGATATCCCAATAATCTAGGATCCAATATGTTAGTTCCCAAATCCACCTTAGGCTGAAGGAAGGCAGAGTTCAGGGTAGGATCATACCACGCTCAATCTGGTAGCTAGCCCTACCAGAACAAGAGAGGGCTCTCTCTGGGTCAAACTCAGCTAAAATAACCAATAGGGTCTGAGATGACTGAAATGAGTGCTAATTTTAGGCTAGGTATATAAGTGCAAGGATTTTATTTGAATTTTTTGGGGTTTTTGTTGGTAAAAGGGAAAAACAGTTTTTGGGCTTGGGGATGAGGCCAAATTCTTGCAGAGTTCAAGTTGGGGCAGGGTAGGCAATGACTTTGATGTCTTAGATCAAATGAATGGATAGAAAAGACTGCTGAGAAGCTGAAGAGGGCAAGAGAGTGCAAGGATCCTCTTCAAACTGACGAAAAAACATAAAAAACTAAACAAAAGCTTAAGGCAGAGCACCAGCAAATCAATGAATTCTACCTCAATTACTCATTTGTTTAATTCAGAAGCATAGAGAAGGGAAATGGCATACATAAAACATTAATGAAAATTACAATAACATGAGAAGAACATCATCAAAACTCAGAAGCCACAAGGATCCCAACAAGTGCTGCAAAACTCTGGTCTTTCCTTTGCCAAAAACTGAAAATGGATGTACAATGAGGTGCCAAACTTTTCCCAAGTATCCAACCTGTCCAACCCCTAAAAATGACTGAGAAAATACATGATATAGACCAGCCTAACCCCTTCCCATGCCTCTAGGGGTCGAGCTCATCCTTCTAGGAGCTGTTTCAACTAATTTTAAACAAGGAACTGAAATCTAGGCAATCAAACAACTTGCCTCTATATGCTAGGAAACTGATCCATTCATTTAATTTTCACTTTTTAGTGAATGAATCCTCTAGAACAAGTAAAAACATGCCAAATTTACAGCATAGCCACAAATTTACATCAAGATAGATCAATAATTACATCCAAAAGTGAAACTAGTCAAACTGGCCGAATTTTTGAGCTGAAAAGTGAAAATTGGGCAAAATTCCTCTATGCGCTGCGCCCAAAAACTCAATGCGCCGCGCCATTTTGAGCCTGTTTTTGGGGCACTTCCTGAAGTCCAAATTGAGCTCATGATAGCTCGTTGGAAAGCCCTAGATGTCTGCTATCCAACCCAAGTGGAATTTTTCAATTTGTATGTCATTTGCCTCTCCAAAACTGCAATATCCCAAGACTGGTTCCTGCTGGTGCAAAAGGTGGCAGAAAGGTCATTTTTGGAGTGTTTTTGACCCTTAAGACCATCCAGAACCTGATGAAATCTCTCAGCCATTCCTGAGCATGCATAAATTTTCATAAAAAATCCAAAAATGTAAAGTTTTCCTCCAGAAGATCTCTCAAACGTAAGCGCGCGTCGGGTGGTGCGACGCGTCGGGCAGAAAAACCTGTTTTGCAACCAAAATTTTCAAAAATGACAAAATTTTCTCCAAACTCCTTGAAATTTTGACTGAAGGTACATAATAAAGTGTCATGCTCATCCAACGAAGCTTCAGCCAAGATTTGAAGTGGATCAGGCCTTTCACGACGTTTCAGTGCCCTCTTGGTGCATGCGGTTTCAGTGGTTGAGTCACTGTCTTGTTCATATGATGAATGTGTCCGTCATGGTGCCGCAAGGTATGTATCAAGTGTATGTTTGAATTATTTGGAAATGAGAAATTGGCGCCTTTGTTTCAATGCCAAATGTGTACCAAAGGAATTTGAGGAATTGTGAGGAATATAGGACAATGGGAAAAGTGAACTGTCAAGTGAAATTAAGGTGTGCTAACAGTCACTTGACTGTTGGGAATTGGGGATTTAGAGATTTTGCAAATGATATGGGGAAAGGGATGAGAGTGAAAGGATTGAGGAATAGGGACAAATGGGAATAAGTGATATGAGAGGAAGAGTGACAGGGATGGGGGTATTTTTTTAGGGATAGGAGTGCAATGACAAGGTATACTTGGGTTAAGTGAAATCAAGGATATTGAGACAGTCCTTGAATGTTTTGGTAATCAGGAATTCATAACTGATATGAAGGGAGGGAAATGATGGCAAGTGATAGGGTTTGAGGATTAAAACATGGGAACCAAGGGTATAAGGGATATGGGATAGCAGGAAAAGGAGAAGGGATTATGACAAGAATATGATAACAGTATGATAACAGTGATGAGAGCACAAATGAAAATGGGGTGAGAGTTTTAAGCACCAATAAACAAATTTTCAACACCTCTTTTCAAACCCTAGGGAGCAGATTTTAATATGGGTATAGGTTTTACTCTTTCATCAACCAAACTCTAATGTCTTCGCCTCTACACCACACCACTCATGAATAAAATCACTGAACAGGCTTTGTCAACTTACTTGGAGAAAAATTGAGCTGAAACAAATTGAGTTTATATGGAGCGGAATGAATTTGGCCTTGGGGGACTCTATGCGCCGCGCCCCAGCCCAACGCGCCGTACAGGCTGGATGCGCCGCGCCAGTGTAATTTTACACTGGGAAAAATTGTTCTATGCGTCGCGCACCTTTAGTGCGCCGCGCCTTCTCCCAATGCGCCGCGCCATAAATAGTGCATTTTGCAGGCCTTCCCGGTGTCCAAATTGGGCGCATGATAACTTGTTGGAAAGATATTTGAGTCTAATTTCCAACCCAAGTGGAATTTTTCAATTTGGATTTCATTTGCCTTGTCAAAAATCAAATCTCCCTAAACTGGTCAAAATGAGCAGAATGAGGCTGCCTCAAGGCAGAGTGCTGTTGCAGTCAACTTTTGAAGGTCTTCCTCAACTCCAAATTGAGCTCATGATATCTCATTGGAAAGATATTTGTGTCTAGTTATCATTTGACTCATAAAGCAAGTAATTTGGCCAACCAAGCTAGGAGAAATCTTGATTTTCCCAAGGTCACTTCAAAGGTGCATTCAATTCTCCTGAGGCAACGGTATTTTTGACATTTCTCTAAAACCATGACACCTGTCTAAAAATTGAAGGATTTGTTTCTTCCTTGGCCTAATGTGGACAAAAACCTCTCTCAGTTTTCCCAAATGCATCTTTTATTGCTCAGAAACATCATTTGAGTGAAATCTATCCCGATGTGTGGAACAAGGGATTTGTCGAAATGAAGCGAAATGAAGGGGATAAGGGGATTCTAAATTCTTGGGAAAATTTTGGGAAGTAGGGAGGGATGTTAGGAAGAAGGGGAAAGTGTAATTTCAGAGATTGAGTGAGGGGAAGGGGTCCAAAAGGGAAAAACACAGGCCTAGCCTAGAAAATTGCCAAGTTGTAGCAGGAAACTAGGGTTTGTGCAAAAATGAGGAATTTGGGGAATCTCAGTGATGGAAAGTGTTTAATAAGGTATATTAAGGATAGGGGAAGGTGTATGAACATCAGGATACAAGTTTGGCTGATGACTTGACCATCCAAGAGAAATTACCTCCAAAACCCTAGGAGAGGGAAATGGACCTTACCTAGGCACAACTGAAGCATGAACAAGCTGTAAAATGACCCAATGGAACTTGACATGATGATGAAAACCCTCTGAATGATGGTACACTCAGCTGAATGGTGACATGAACCGACATTTGGACAACTTTGACAAGAGTAAAAGCAAACCCTAGACCTAATACCTAGTGACCAAATTTTACTTGAAGACTCACTGAAATGACAAAATTTGACTTTGACACCTTAAAATCACCTTGTAAGAACATGTTTGATCACTGAAGGAAGACTGCAAAGGCTGACACTAACATTGGCTCCAATGGGGATGGTATCTCCTTAGAGGTGCCAAGAACTACAGATCTTTGGAAAGCAGACAGTGCCTTCATCCATTGGGCAATGGAATCAAAAACTCAAGCTGAAATGCATGATTGAAAATTGATGACTTGATGACACAAAATGACTCTCACTCAACTAAAAACTGACTTGATACTTAAACACAACTGACAAACTGGAAAGGATGCTCAAAGTAGAGCTTATTCAGTACAACCTACTCTAATTATTCCATTCATCACCTGATCAAGTGAAATGAAACAACCAATGCAACCACGTAAGCATCTTGGCTGCTATTTGATTTCTTCACAAATGCTTTCTGATATGCAGGAAAAGGGAAGAATCGAAAGGCAACTCCCATGGAAACTTGTGAACAGATCCGTTGAATATTATGGATTCTCTATCCGCCTCCAAAAACACTGCATAAGGATCTTGAAATTCATGCTGCATAAGGATCTCAAAATTCACACTAGGACTTAGCTCATCCAATGGATTACTTCTCTTCTCCTCATACCATGAATGCAAAATTTGATCTGAGCTTTGTGATGAGCTTTGTGACAAGACTCTTGCTAAAAATGACAAAGAGACTGGCTGCCGGATCAAGTCTATATCAGCACATGTTTCAACCTTACATAAAGTCAATGGAGAAAGACTTTGACTGCAAACATCATCCAACACATCAACAATAGGATCATCAAAAACTTGATAAGACTGCTGTGATGTATCCATTGAAACTGTCTGACATCCTACTGGCTGTTCATCTTTTTCTTGAGAGATATTACGAAGATTCTGTCTTATAAACTGAAATGCTTCGAAACAAAAGGGTACAAAATCCTCTTGCGTCATTAAATCATGTATTTCAGCTTCCACGACTTCATCTGTAATATGACCTTCAATTTCATTTGGTGGCTGCAAATCTGATGCTACAGGCTGCTCAATAATTTCGTTATCTGTCTCATCCTCAACATTAACACTGAGAGATTGCTGATTTCTTACAGGCTGCTCATTTGAAGATTTACTATGCAATTTACCCTTCAAAAACTGGAATGATTCAAAACAAAATGGTACGGAGTCACCTTGTATCATTTGATCATATGTATCAGCTTCCATGTCCTCATCTGCAACTTGACAATCAATGGCTTTCGAGGGCTGAAAATCTGAAAATGAGAAGTCTTGAACAAGGTTTTCATTGCGCTTAAGATGGTCCAGATCAAGACTTGTTGACATTTGATTTCTGATTGTATGAAAGTTGTCTCTGATAAAATGAAACGAATCAAAACAAAAAGGCAAATATCCTTCACTTACTTCAAAATTTGCTGCACTTTCCTCATCATTTTCATAGCTGATATGCATTGGTTGATCACTGTACTCGAGCTGCTGAAAGTGAACTTCCTCCTCGCACAAACTAGCTGCTGATTTGTCTGCAAGATTAGCTTCTGTTTGGAGAACATAATCATCATCATACTGATCAAATTGAGGCAAATCATCAGTATACAACACATCATCAAGCATACATGTCATATCAACATCTCTCTCTTCTTCAAGATGATCTATAAAGCAATCACTGTGACAACTGGGATAAGAAACAAAATGTTTTGGATCAACAACCTGTTCTTCTTCAATCAGCGAGCCATGGGCTTCAACATTATACTCATTCCTTGTGGTTTTCTTTTGCATCATCTCTTCTACTGCACCTACCAACATGTCCATCTTTACCTCTAAAGATGTTGATTTCTCCGGATCTATGTTTCTCATCTCTTCTTCCTTCAACCTTGCCCTTCGGATCAAAAAATGAGCCTCTACATTCACTGCCTTGTTCTGCATCTCTTGAAGTGTTGCAATATTCCTTTCTCTCAACTGAAACTCCATTTTCGGATCAAAGGCACCCGAGTAGTGCAAGAGAGCAGATCTAGTAGAAGGTCTTATAATAAAATTGTATATCAAAAAACATACTTGGTTAAATCACAGAAAATTGCTGTAATTGCCCCCTCATGTGCCTTTTTTCTGCATTGGTTACACTAGACAATCAAGAAAAGGTTCTGCCTGCAGTCATCCACTCTCGTCAAACAAAATTTTGACAACCGTTAGAAATCCTAGATGTCAACAGACCGTGCAGAGCCGAACCAACTCTTGACTTTGGCTTGCAAAGAAAGAGAAAAAATCCTAATACTAACATCCTCTTCATCAACTTCAAAAAGGTCTAGGAAAGTCTCAACATTCTGCACATGTTGCTCAACGTTGACATTGTTACATTCACCGTCAAATATTGGTAGATATAGGTCATAATTTTTAGGGAAAGCATGAAGAACAGAAGGTAAAACAAGAGGTTTATACCTATCTGGGACTATATAAGGTGTAGGAGTATATACAAGAGCTACGGGATCAGTCTTGTTTTCTTTAGGCTCATCACTCTGAAGAGAGTCATCATAAGATGTGGGAAAATTAAGGAGGCCAGGATCAAAGGGAAACTCAGTATTTACACTCTTTGAATAGGTCGAGTGAAGATTTTGATCACCTTTCTCATACAACAAATTCTGAAAAACTTTCAGGACAGCTTCAAGAACAGCGAAGAAGTAATTTACAAGAAAGCAGACTAGATCTTGAATACCATTCCACTTTGGATACCTGAACTTTGTGTAAGATCCTTCCATTTTCTCAGAGAAAGAGTTAGTCCTCCAGTGGAGTCTCTACATTGAGTTGGAGTCACCAGGTGAATGATTTCAGCCTTCTTATGTCTGATCGTTGTCCACCATCAACCATCAGATCTGAACTTGATACATGTACTGGGGCAAGAAAATCTACAAGTCAAGTGTCACGTTCACAATCTAGACCGGAGATTGACTGAAGCAACATTTATCTACTTTCTCTAATGCAAAGCAAGAGCGTTTCGAAGGCTTCCTAGCATAACTTCAGGCTCCATTTGTAGCTTATAAAATGAATAACACCAACAAGCAAACCATTTTCTTCCCTAGTATGGTCGCCACTATGTTAGTTCCCAAATCCACCTCAGGCTGAAATAAGGTAGAAGAAGGACAACACCAAACCACGCTCAGCCTCGTAGCTAGCCTTACGAGGACAGGAGAGGGCTCTCTCCGGGTCAATCTCAATGAAAATATTCAAAGGGGCTTGAGATGACGATAATAAAAACTGATCTTAGGCTAGATAAACAAATAGGAGGGTTTGATTTTGATTTTTAGGTGTTTTTGTTGGAAAAAGAGAAAAATAGTTTTTGGGCTTGGGGATGAGGCCAAATTCTTGCAGAGTTCAAGTTGGGGCAGGGTAGGAAATGACTTTGATGTCTTAGATCAAATGAATGGATAGAAAAGACTGCTGAGAAGCTGAAGAGGGAAAGAGAGTGCAAGGATCCTCTTCAAATTGATGAAGAACATAAAAAACTAAACAAAAGCTTAAGGCAGAGCACCGGCAAATCAATGAATTCTACCTCAATTACTCATTTGTTTAATTCAGAAGCATAGAGAAGGAAAATGGCATACATATAACATTAATGAAACTTAAAATAACATGAGAAGAACATCATCAAAACTTAGAAGCCACAAGGATCCCAACAAGTGCTGCAAAACTATGGTCTTTCCTTTGCCAAAAACTGAAAATGGATGTACAATGAGGTGCCAAACTTTTTCCAAGTATCCAACCTTGAATATGTCTCAGAAAATACAATATATATACCATCCTAACCCCTTCCCATGCCTCTAGGGGTCGAGCTCATCCTTCTAGGAGCTGTTTCAACCAATTCTAAACATGGAGCTAAAATCTAGGCAGCCAAACAACTTGCCTACATGCTAGGAAACCCATCTATCTATTTAATTTTCACTTTTTAGCAAATTTAAATCCTAAAAAATGTATAAAAAAATGCCAAATCACATTTCAGCCAAAAATTTATGCCGATGAATATAGATCAATTACACCAAAAGTGAAACCAACAAATCGCTCAACTTTTGAGTCGAAAAGTGGAGTAAAGGTTAAATTTCATGCGCCGCGCCCAAAAACTCAATGCGCCGCGCCCAAAAACTCAATGCGCCGCGCCACTTTGAGCCTGTCTTTGGGGCACTTCCTGAAGTCCAAATTGAGCTCATGATAGCTCGTTGGAAATCCCTGGATGTCTGCTATCCAACCCAAGTGGAATTTTTCAATTTTGATGTAATTTTCCCCTCCAAAACTGCAATCTTCCAAGACTGGTTCTTGCTGGTGCAAAAGGTGGCAGAAAGGTCATTTTTGGAGTGTTTTTGACCCTTAAGACCATCCAGAACCTGATGAAATCTCTCAGCCATTCCTAAGCATGCATAAATTTTCATAACAAATCCAAAAATGTAAAGTTTTCCTCCAGAAGATCTCTCAAACGTAAGCGCGCGTCGGGTGGCGCGACACGTCGGGCAGAAAAACCTGTTTTGCAACCAAAATTTTCAAAAATGACAAAATTTTCTCCAAACTCCTTGAAATTTTGACTGAAGGTACATAATCAAGTGTCATTCTCAGCCAATGAAGCTTCGGCCAAGATTTGAAGTGGATCAGGCCTTTCACGACGTTTCAGTGCCCTCTTGGTGCATGTAGTTTCAGTGGTTGAGTCACTGTCTTGTTCATATGATGAATGTGTCTGTCATGGTGCCACAAGGTATGTATCAAGTGTATGTTTGAATTGTTTGGAAATGAGAAATTGGTGCCTTTGTTTCAATGCCAAATGTGTACCAAAGGAATTTGAGGAATTGTGAGGAATATAGGACAATGGGAAAAGTGAACTGTCAAGTGAAATTAAGGTGTGCTAACAGTCACTTGACTGTTGGGAATTGGGGATTTAGAGATTTTGCAAATGATATGGGGAAAGGGATGAGAGTGAAAGTATTGAGGAATAGGGACAAATGGGAATAAGTGATATGAGAGGAAGAGTGATAGGGATGGGGGTAGTTTTTTAGGGATAGGAGTGCAATGACAAGGTATACTTGGGTTAAGTGAAATCAAGGATATTGAGAGAGTCCTTGAATGTTTTGGTAATCAGGAATTCATAACTGATATGAAGAGAGGGAAATGATGGCAAGTGATAGGGTTTGAGGATTAAAACATGGGAACCAAGGGTATAAGGGATATGGGATAGCAGGAAAAGGAGAAGGGATTATGACAAGAATATGATAACAGTATGATAACAGTGATGAGAGCACAAATGAAAATGGGGTGAGAGTTTTAAGCACCAATAAACAAATTTTCAACACCTCTTTTCAAAACCTAGGGAGTAGATTTTAATATGGGTATAGGGTTTACTCTTTCATCAACCAAACTCTAATGTCTTCACCTCTACACCACACCACTCATGAATAAAATCACTGAACAGGCTTTGTCAACTTACTTGGAGAAAAATTGAGCTGAAACAAATTGAGTTTTTATGGAGCGGAAATGAATTTGGCCTTGGGGGGCTCTATGCACCACGCCCCAGCCCAACATGCTGTGTAGGATGGATGCACCGCGCCAGTGTAATTTTACACTGGGAAAAATTGTTCTATGCGTCGCGCACCTTCAGTGCGCCACGCCTTCTCCCAATGCGCCGCGCCATAAATAGTGCATTTTGCAGGAGGCTTTTGGAGGCCTTCCCGGTGTCAAAATTGGGCACAGGATAGCTCGTTGGAAATCTCTTTGAGTATAATTTCCAACACAAGTGGAATTTTTCAATTTGGAGTTCATTTTCCTTGTCAAAAATCAAATCTCCCTAAACTGGTCAAAATGAGCAGAATGAGGCTTCCTCAAGGCAGAGTGCTGTTGCAGTCAACGTTTGAAGGTCTTCCTCAACTCCAAATTGAGCTCATGATATCTCATTGGAAATATATTTGTGTCTAGTTATCATTTGACTCATCAAGCAAGTCATTTGGCGAACCAAGCTAGGAGAAATCTTGATTTTCCCAAGGTCACTTCAGAGGTGCATTCAATTCTCCTGAGGCAACGGTATTTTTGACATTTCTCTAAAACCATGACACCTGTGTAAAAAGTGAATGAGGTTTTTCTTCCTTGGACTATTGTGGACAAAATATCTCTCAGATTTCCCAAATTCATCTTTTATTGCTCAGAAACATCATTTGAGTGAAATCTATCCCGATGTGTGGAACAAGGGATTTGTCGAAATGAAGCGAAATGAAGGGGATAAGGGGCTTCTAAATTCTTGGGAAAATTTCGGAAAGTAGGGAGGGATGTTAGGAAGCAGGGGAAAGTGGAATTTCAGAGATTGAGTGAGGTGAAGGGGTCCAAAAGGGAAAAACACAGGCCTAGCCTAGAAAATTGCCAAGTTGTAGCAAGAAACTAGGGTTTGTGTGCAAAAAAATGAGGAATCGGGGGAATATCACAGATGGAAGCAAGTTTACGAAGGCATAACATGACAGGGGAAGGTGGCAGAAACACTGAGATGCACCACGATGATCAGACCATCCAAGAGAAATTACTCAAAACCCTAGGGAGAGGGAAATGGACCTTACCAGCATGTCCTAAGCATGAACGAGCCCAGAAATGGACCCAATCGACCTGATGATGATGAAAACCCTCTGAATGATGGTACACTCAGCTGAATGGTGACATGAACCGAAATTTGGACAACTTTGACAAGAGTAAAAGCAAACCCTAGACCTAATGCCTAGTGACCAAATTTTACTTAAAGACTCACTGAAATGACAAAATTTGACCTTGACACCTTAAAATCACCTTGTAAGAGCATGTTTGATCACTGAAGGAAGACTGCAAAGGCTGACACTAACACAATACAACAATAATATAATATCTCCTTAGATAATTATGTCTCCATCGTTATTTATAGCTACCTAAAAAACTCTAACTATAATCAAATGTCAATAACCTAGGTGGATGTATTTAATGAGGCCAAATTAAATGTATTCAATGTTAAATACTTAGTGGGATTTGTTTACTTTTAGACCTAGTCCACCTTCCATTAACTAGCTACCATACATATCCTATTATTAAACTTTTATAGGCCCATATGCCTCTATTACACCCCTAGGGAGGATCCCACCATTTAAATCAAGAGGAAAAATAAAATGGTATACTCACCTATGGAATACGCAAGTTGTAGATAAGGAGATTTATATTGAAAAAATAAATAAGGTATCTCACATCCCATCTAATTTTAGAAAGAAAAATATAAGAGAATCCTCATCGAAGGAGTTCAAAGAGAGCATCATGTCTTTAGAAAATTACAATAAAAGGGAAGCTCAATCATAACTCAACCCTAGTAAAAACTATCATTTCATATTTGATAATAGAATAATGAGAAACTATGAAATGGGAGTGTGGTCTTCTTCATTAGAAAAGTATAAGATTCAAAGCATAGATAATAGAATACTAGGATTTGGATTAGATGTAGCAAATTATAGCAATAATATAAAATTGAATAAGAACTAGAATACCATAAGTAACAATACCTTTATTGATGAAAGAAATGGTCACTTACCTCTTCTAGGGGGAAACCTCTAGATGAGTATATCTCACAATGCATCCCATACCTTGGTATTGCTTCATTATATAGCTTCAATCTGGCCTCTTAGAAACTTTCTAGGGAATGCAATTTCTAGTAGGCAGAACCTTTGAGTAAGCCTTCCTACAATTGTTGCTTTCACATTATATCTATTACATAGGCCTTATTTAATAGAGAAACTTATATGGATACTTAAGAGGGTTAGTGTAGGAACCTAAGTTCACTTAAATATGTGTAGAAGATGGGATTTTTGTTGAAGATAAACATAAGTTATATCACATCCTCTATAAACCTAGCAATAAAAAGCTCAAAGAATTCTCATTAGTAGATTTCAAACAAAGTTGCCTGTCTCTAGACAAGGAATATGAAGGGGGAGATCAATTGCAACTCAACATTAGAAAAATGTATCAACTCATATCCAATAATAAAATAATAAGAAATTATGATTTGATAGGAGGGAGAGGGGATTTGGAACTTGGAAATGGAACAAACCTTATGTAGAAACAACTTGAAATTTGCAGTTGTTAATGAATTCAAACTAAAAAATAATAGACACAAATTTATTCTGCTCAATATTCGGAAAGGAAAACATACAATAGAAACACATGCAACCATTTAATCACAATGAACACAATATTTTTATTGGGGAACCCAATTGGGGAAAACCCCTCCTTTTTTGTATTAAATCAGATGAGAATATGGACCTATTACAATGAAAAATTCAATCCTTGAAGCTCAACCTACATTGCAATGTTGATCTCCACTTTCTCTGCTTGCTCTTACCAACACTGAACCAAAATAAGCCTCCAACTTCCTCTTGTATCAGGAAATTAGCTCCTAAAAAATAGGAAAATCTCATATTTCCTTGCACAAATCCACGAGAAATTTTTCACCTACTCTAATGAAAAACCTATACACTCAAAAATATACAATTTATAATTGCAATCTACCTTTTCCTCCAACTCAACTAAGAAATTCGAATTTCATGCGTGTCTAGGGATATTTTTACTAACTTGACTAGTTAAGTGAGAGAACAGTGAGTTAAAAACAATTACTACTACTCAAATAAACTCCTACTAGCTCTATTCATGACTAGAGCTCAGATAACTAAGTTTCACTAACTATAACTCCAATAGATTGCTATGTCTTAACAATCAAGCCATGCACAAATCTACTTCTAGCCCACAAACTCAAATTAACTGATTTAACTAAGTGACTTGGCCATGTCACTCTTGCTAAATGCAATTCAAGTTATCTTGCTTGATGTGCCCCAGTATTGCAACAAAATTGTTTCAAATCCCGAGGCTACCAACTTAAATTATCAACCCTAGGTTAGTACAAACTTAAGAGGTGTTGGAACTATATGTGCAACATGCAATGTGTCCTTCTTTTGTTGATTTGATGTAACAAAATGAATTTCATGAAATCCAGGCCTAAAATAATTGTAGAAATGGAAATGTTTCTCTGTTTGAGGAAATGAAACTTAATTAATTTTGCAGAGAGTAAATACTAGTTACTTTGGCAGAAAGGAAATGATATTCTACTTTGCATGAATGTAAATTCTAATATTACTTGCAAAAATGTAAACTTCAACCTATTTTCAGAGTCTAAATGGTACATCAAAAGGAAGCCTAGTCTAGACAATAGAAATAACAATGTTGGAAATGGAAACAATAGCTTAAGATGTATGAAATAAAATGAAATCATTCTTCAATCATTTCATTTAAGATATATTTTTCAATAGAGTTCACAAGGTGCTTCATGAAAATCATCATTATGCTCTTCAAGTCATGGATTTGTCCACTAATCCAAACTGCAGAGGTGAATTGCAATGGAGAATAGGAAAGGCTTAAAATGTCTTTTGGTCTTACTCAATCATAGATTCAGAGCCTAGGGTTCATGCTTCAAGACTAAGAGATAAAAATCAAGATTTTGGAGCAAATATGGTCAATTTAACTTGTGCTACAGGAGTGCTACAAGAGCTCTTATAGGAGCTGCTACAAGAGGCATTGTTTTGCTACAAGAGTGAGATAACTTGTTGAGTGACCAAGTAAATCAAATGAATATGAGATGATATTTTTTTTTATTAAGTAATATTTCCTAGGACTCCATTCCAAGTGGAGTCACTCCAAAATACCCATGTTAACACATGATAAAAAATAGCAGAAAATTACTTACTCTAAAAACCAAAAATTCAAGAACTAGTGAGATAGTTAACCTACCAAATACCTAACCTAATAAAGTGAAAATTATACAGGGTAATTTTTTTTATTAAATTTAATGTTTTCTATGACCCAATACAAGTGTAATAAACTCAAATTAATCTCATTAACGCGTTCTAAAAAATAGCATAAAATTACTACTAGTTTGTTACAAGGGACTTCTAGAAATTCTAGATTTGTGAACTAGTAAACCAATCCAAGTAGCTTAATGATGAATATGAATTTTCAAAGTTGTTATAAGGATGAATCATGCTTGTGACTATGTAAATAATCTGAAAAAAACTCACTTCAATCATTTAAGCAATATGACCTACAACAAAAGAAGCATGAATAGTAAATGAAGAAATAAGAGATGCAAGTGAAAAATACATTCAAAGGAAATAAATAAATCGTACAAGAGGGATTTGAGGCTCCTCGGATGGAAATTAACCAAGGAAACTCAAATTTATATGAAGGAAACTAAAAATTAGAAGCTAAAAATGGCACCAAACTTCATTATTTGAATCCATCCAAGTACATCCCTGCTATAAATGAAAGTGGAGCTGCTAAATATCTAGTTTTCTCCACAAAAAGACTAAGAAATACATGACTCTAGAGGAAAATTCGAATTAGTACTTATATAAATAGATGAGGAATAATTATCCTTGAAATAAGGCAGCTTTCCCCTCCAAAATCCCTCAAAAATTGGATCTGGTTCCCAACACTAGGAATCTTCATTAAATGACATAAAAACCATTCCTAGATTTTATCAATTAGTGGAGCTCCAAAATTTATCAATAATTTCATGACATTTAGGTCATTTATTATCCAATATTGGTCCATCCTGTAGTAGGGAGCAAGTCCCTATATTATCTCATTCAGAATTTACTCCATATTCTCTCAATATTCTGCAAAAATAAATAATATTAGACACATAATACACAATTATCTCTAAACCTTCCCAAGAGCATATTAAAGCTAAAAAAAACATTATTAAGTGTAGAAGGAGAGATTTAATATAATATTTATGTACCTAAGAAAGGTTAGATGGGCCTTGATTTTTGCTTAATTTGGAGGCCCATCATACCCCCTACTGAAATCGTTGCTCATCCTCTGAGTAACCTATTCATCTTCTTGCCCTGTTGTTCTTATTTTATGCCTCAGATGACTTTTTTTATGTCCCACATTGATGTGGAGGTAGCTTCCTCTGTTGAATGGAACCATGCATTCTCTTCAATTTCTTCATTTAGCTTTGGCTCAACCTTTATTTATACTCTTTTTTCTACCCTTTTTTTGAGGAGGTAAATCCCCTCTGCGGACAGAGGTGATCCCTACTAGCCCAGATCAGGTCTAGCAACAATCAAACACGCTACAGTGCAGGTTCCTAATTGCAAATAAACCGACTTGCGAGGAAGGCTTACCTGGAATCCGACGCTGTCGTTTGTAGAGGAGGTGGTACTCCCGTTCCTTTGCCCTGGCAGATCACAATCCTCACGATCTCCGTGATCGGACACCTGCACATGCAAGAAACAACACAAACGCAAGCATAAAATCCAGTACATACAACTATATGTCAGTCAAAGAGGACATAACTCATAAACATGATCAAGAATAGGAGTGGAACCATAACCAATAGTCGCTTAATATTAATGAGTCAAAAAGAAGAATACAACCAAAGCTTCGACGCCGAATTCTCCTTTGGCGGGTCGTCAGCAGAACATGTCTCGATAAAGCTTGTCAAGGATGGGACAAGCCTCTCTCTCCGGATACTTGGCAATAGTCTCCTTGCTTGGATTTGGCCTTAGGGAATCAAGAAGGCTTTTGCAGCATGAAAGCTGTTGGGAACTTGGAGATTCTGGAACTAGCTATTCAGCCATTCAACCCTTCAGCCATGGATGAAGGCTATATTTATAGAGGAGAGGAGGAGGTTGGGATCCCTACAATAGTGGAAGGGAGGCCTTATCCCTTGGGAGGTTCCCCATAAGGTGGAAACAAGAGGCAAAAGGAGGAAGGCCGTGGTTATTCAAGCGAAACCACTCCTGATGACTCATCCACGAAGTTGTTGTAATCGAAACTTCGCCTCTTTTTTTAAAAAACTTTCCAAAAGTAGATTGGCACGGGTGCTTAACTGGGACAGAGCACCAATTGGCGCGGGCTCAGTGTTAATTTTCCCCCATTGGCACGAGTACATAACGGGCTACCAACGCCAAGGCAAAAACAAGTGTTTTTAGGGGTTTGCTCAGGAAATGATCAAGAGAAGAAATGTTGTCCTCATGGAAAGGGATGCAATGATGGTATTTGCAAGGCATGACACTGCTTATTGGTCACAGAAATGACCCTCCAATGGGCGAGATGGGAATTGCAGGGACGGTGACAAATTACTGTGTAACAGATGCCCCTTAAAGCATGAGGCCCGAAAGAGAGAGAGGGGTGAAATTCTTTACGAGAACATGCCAACTGAAAACACCGCCATCGGAAAACCTGCGGAGCGAAGTACAACTGATGTCTCAGATACATGAAATATATATGTGGTATGGGCGCAGCCATCCATAACAGAGTATACAATAATCGAGATCCAAGGCATGGGCGCAGCCATCCAGAGAGGATCGATAAATAGACTCAGGTATGGTCGTAGCCATCCAATCAGTGAGTCATGTAAATAATCATAATAATCCACAATATCGCAGCCTGGATTACAACAGACACAATCCAGGGCCTTGCGCTCCATCTCGACCCGAAAAAAGTACAAGTTCAAGCATGCGAATATGTGAGCTGAAGTCGAACATGAAAGAACATCATCTGATTACCAGCCAATGATGAAAGCTGTTAACAGACGTGAGAGGAACCACCAATAATGACAATGGTCCTCAAGGTACTGTAGATACAATCTACGGCATGTGAATCAATGAGCTAGCGTCGAACACTCGTAGAATCACTCGATCGGAGTCTAATGATGAAAACCTCACGTCGAATGCGAAGAACCTGCCATTGAGGCATGCAGGCTCCAAGGTACCATAAAAGAGTCTCTAGGCCATCTTCCTGGATAATGAGCTGAAGTCGACAGGAAGTGACCTTGATCGAAGGTGGGCCATAATGTTTCCCACATCATCGACACGAGACAGAGGAACATAATGTTTTTGTGGATTAGGATCATATGAGAATCATAAGAAGGTTGATACTTGCAGAGGTCAACTTCTCTTGAACATGTAAATGGCACGACAGTGGACTTGGCAGTATTTGACATCAACAGATCAGAGGTCATGGTGATGAGGCAATGAGCAGATGAGAGGTCAAAAGGGATTATCCAAACCCACAGAGGCAAAGTGAAAAATGGGATGAGATGTCCCCTACCCGACACGAATGCAGACAAGTGCCATGTTCAAGAGCGACATACTGCCGAAACGACAACGATTTTGGTTCCGTTTTCCCCACCATTTCGGTGAGTACCTCTTTATTTTTACACAAGCTTGAAGAGGATACCATATGCTTGTCATATAAATCCGCCCTTCCGGCGAATCCATCCTAGTACATTTAACGAGCCCTAGGAAGGAAAAACTCGAATAACGTCATTACGACTGAACCCAATGTCATTAGGTTTTAACGAGTCTGACAAAGGAAGAACTCAGCGTCTTTTCATGTTTAGAGAGTTTGAAAAGACAGCGGAAAAGTAAACTCCAACAGTCCCTTTTCGTAAATAGTTTCTCAGATCTGGAAAGGTAGAAAACTATGTCTGAGAAAACCTCCTAGTCGCGATAGGCTAGGGTATTCCTTTTTTGTAAATAATCCGTCCCAGCCCGAAAAAGGGGTAAACGTATACTGGGTAGATGTCGTTTCGCGGCCACTTTAACGAGATCGAAACGACAAGGGACTCGGCAATCTTTTCATGTTTAGAGAGTCAGAAAAGAGCTGAAAGTTGACTCCTCCTGCAGGAACGAGTGGTATAAAGGGTAGCAATTGGTTCCGGTAATGGTGGAACTGCTCAGAAAAAATAAAGGTCAAGAGGCTGGCTAACAAGACCACTCATCACAGCGGTTCCTCAGGAACGGGTAAAACAACCAAGTGAAGGCATATGATCGGCCAAGCAGATAATGATGATGGAGTGAAAAAACCAAGGTTCATCTGGCAAAAATAGGTTGATAAAATGACAATCACAAGAGGTAAAATGGGAAAGGTTTCATTTTTACACAAGCTTGAAATCAGAAAACTCTACTTGAAGTTGGTTTCATTTTTACACAAGCTTGAAACAAAGATAAACTATGCTTGAAACCGGTTTCATTTTTACACAAGCTTGAAACGGAAACAAACTATGCTTGAAAAAGTAATCATGCCCCCAGCATGGTGACTCAATTCGAGGTACATGCCCCCCAAGCTTCAATCCATATGAAAGGCAGATGGAGTGAAGGTTCAAGTTACGAGATATAAGAAAGACTCGACTTGGATTTTACAAGATATGATCAAAGACTCGAATTGAACGGGAACGTGTTTCATTGTTTTAACGAGGTTGACACATTAAAATAACTATCCTCAGGACACCTTGTTTCATGTTTTAAGGAGCTTGACACAAGACAAGGAACTATGCTCTGACAGACCTTGTTTCATTTTTTAAGGAGCTTGCACAAGAAAATGAACCGTGCTCCGAACACCTTGTTTCATTTTTTAACGAGCTTGACACAAGAAAAGGAACCATGCTCCGACAACCTCATCATGATGAATAAGAAGTCATATCTTCCAAGAGTTCCACTCCCGATGGAAGGAAAACATCCTGGAAGTCAGGACCCAATGCCCCTAGCACACTATGCACGACGACACTATCACGAGGTACAGGCACGGGGTAGGTAGCCACATAGTTGACCTGCGGTGGGGCAGATACAACGGGTGGATAAAAACCTGGTAGGGATGATGGTGGGCCAGCTGCCACATCAGGACCAAATAACGAAAGCTGATTAATGGTCACAATCCGTCCTTTATGTGGAAAATAGACCACACAAAAGAGAGAGGAGACAAGTGCTCCCATGGCATAGGTGTAATCGCACCCCAAGAGCAGATTGAAATCCAAGGGGCCTGGAACAACCATCACGTCCATATGGACGGTTTTACCTCCCAAAGTAACAGGTAACCTTGGAAGGATCCCTAAGGGTTGACTCATTCTTCTGTTAAATGCCAACAGATTTTGCGTAACAGGCGCAAGTGGCGGTGAACCGAAAGCTTGCCAGGTAGTTGAGGATAGAATACTAATAGAGGCGCCTTCGTTTATAATGGTACTGGGTACAACCAGACCAAAAGCCTGTACTGTGATCTTGAAAGGCACATAGGATGGAAGGCGAAATCCTGCAAATCGATTCCAATCAAAGGAAGCGACCAAACTACTCGGAGGGGCTACCCTTGAACCGAGATGGTCTTCCCCTGATGTTACAGAAGAAGAAGGAGCATCCTCCACGACCTCCATCTCGAAGGTGGGAGGAGTATCCTCCGGAACCTCCATCACGGGAGGCAGAGGAGCAACTTCTTGAGATATGGGGACAGGAGAATCTTTCTCCAAGTCCGAAGAATCTGAAGAAACAAGAAGAACCTGAGGGATGTGAGATCCACTCTCAACAGAAAAGACCTGGTGCACCGTAGAAGGGGCCAGCTCAACCGATCCCACGACCAATGGTTGGTCGGGAATGGATTCCCGAATTTGAATTTTCGAGGGAGTGGGATCGACCAAGGATGACTCTTGACCAATCGGAGGATCAGCTGGTGGCAGACTCAAAGAAAGCCGTTGGTAACCAGCCGGGAGGCATGGTGTAGAAACGGTTGCGTTGTCCAAGACTCTTTTGGCTTCATCCATATATGGAAAAAGGTGAATGGCATGGTGCCCTTCACACAACTTACAGTGATTGGTGAGCTTACCCTGTTTCTTAGGAGCCTTACCAGTACCAGTTGAAGATGTGCCCCCAACCTGACTCCCAGAAGCCAAAGGAAACGGTGGACGACCATTGGACCATGCTTCAAGCACCTTGGGAATGCCAGGGCAATCTCGAAGGAGATGGTCTCTCGTGCACAACATGCAAGGGAACTTGACTTTCCGCAGAGGGTTGGAAGGTTTATCAAGAAGAGATTTCTTAGGCGCAATAGCCGCAGAGCTAGCCTCTCCTTTATCGGACTTCTTCTTCTTTGTCTTCTTCTTCTTCTTCTTAGCCACCTGGTTACTCGAATCCAGACTTTCACCAGGCGAAGTAGAAGAGGAGGACGCAGAAATAGGCGAAGAAGGGGACAGGTCCACCTTAGAATCAACATGATGTTGTTCAGGCGGAGGAGATGGTTGAACAGTAGCCGGGACATTCGGGATCACAGAGGTTGAAAACAACCAAACAGGCAACCCAACAGTTAACCCAGGAAGGGACAACGTTGCCATGTAAGGAAAACCAACATTTCCAAAAGGAGGAAAAGGACCAGGATTCCCATCGGAGGGGATTCCTTGGTTGGTGAACTCTGAAAAATTTGCCATCAGAAATGATCTTCAGAACAACACCCTAAGGAAACTAACTTTAACCAGGAATATTTCGTGGGCAGTTAATTTTTAAAACATTGAAACTCTCTTTTAGTTTCATCTTTTAAGAGTCGAAGCGGCAAAGGTGACTCTATGCTAATGATTAGAAACAGCATGAAAGGACAAGCGCTTGGTGATCCTTTCAAATTTAGGGAGTCAGATAGGATCAAAATGACTACTCAGGAATACTAGGCAAAGGGTGTACCAAATAACCGTGAACTGCAATATACACCTTGGTTTCAAAAATGAAGGAGAAATCAACCAAGGACTTGACGTACGTGCAGGCAATCTCCCCGAATGCTGTGTTCGGTGTATCACGAGTATAGGGCGGCAGACTCGGCTTCCTATGGATAAAGGATAGAAACCTAGAGGGGTCTCCCTTTATATACGCGACGGTACGGGGAGCACAAGTCCGTAATAGCACTGTCTAAAGCCAAGAGGCGAACGAAAACTACTAGGTTTAACGACGCCGGAACACGTCTCTAACCTAGACCTATAAATGTTTCATTAATGTTTCAATGCTTCCTTAGGTAAATTGAGTAAATTTTAAAGTTGATCTTCAATTATGTTTCAGTTTCAAGGCCCTACCGTATGTCATCTGACAATCTCCTGTATGCAGTTATATGAGAAAAGAAAAATTTTCAATTCGATGAATGCTATCTAGTTAAGGGAAGAGCTTCAAACAACGATGCAACATAAAACAACACCGCAAAAAAAATATTTTCCAAACTAGAAGACTTTCACTATCCGAAAGTAATTTCAAACATTCAACGATGCGAATAATGCAATGTAATCTATGCAAAATATTTTTTTTTCCGAAAACTATGCAATTGTAATCTATGCACAATTTCCTTTTTTTTTTCAAATAATAAGAATGCACTCAATGCATTTTTTGACGAAATGAGAATCTACTCAATGCATGCTTTTAGTGAAAGAGAATGCACTCAAAGCAATTTCTAGTTTTCAATCATTAAACAATGTAATCTAAGTTCAATGATGGAACTAAAAAAAAATACTTTTCAATGCAATGTGATCTAATGCATTTTAACAAAAAGAACACTTTGAGACGAAAACTAAATAAACGCAAATCTTCTTAATGAAGGATGAATGTAAAAGAGATGTAAACAAACACTAAGAATGTAATCGTTGTTTCAAACACTTTGTAACGAAATCCCTCAAAAGGTGACAAGACATATGAGGTCAAACACAAAAAGGAATTCCAAAGCAAGAGATCAAAACAAGGCATTCATTCCCTTTTACAACAAGAAATCATGGAAAGAAGACATTCCAAACAATGAGCAATGTAATCTATGCTCATATAGAGGAAATACCGGAAGGAAAAGACACACTGGTGAAGGATTTAGGGAAAAATTCTCAATTTTCATACACCCTGAAATTGGCCCGACTTGTACATTGACAACTAGCGCCAACTGGCGCGACTTGCACACTAACAACTAGCGCCAATGGCCAATTGGCGCGGGTTGCTAACTGACAACAAGCGCTAATGCCTGAAAATGAAAAAACAAAGAATTTCTCCCAACCAAGACCAGACTCACCACTTCAAGCAGAATCTAAAACAAAACCAGAAGCAAAGTACTGACCAAAAGAAACTTCCAAACAAGGGTAACCCTACCACCTACAGGAAATGGTGCGACTGTCTGGCTGTAATTCGCGCCAGACAGGGGATGGCGCGAGTGATGAACTGGCAACCTGCGCCAATTGGCACGACTGTCAGGCTAGAAACCGCGCCAATTAAGCCAACCATTAAAAGGTGAAAATTCAGAAAAGCAGAGGTCAGATCTGATCCTTTGGGGCTGAACCAAAAGCCAAAACATAAAAAGAGCCATCCCAAAAGAGCTGATCAAGAAAGGAAAGTCAAGAATCAACCGAAGAGACAAGACAATGCTCCAAGTGTTCAGTTTGTAAACCAAACCGGAGATTGACTGAAGCAGCTTTGATCTACTTCGCAATTGCAGAGAAAAAGCATTTCGAAGGCTATCTGGCCAACTTCAGGCTCCGTCTATAGCTCATAAAATTAACGACAACAAGCTAACGATCCCCAGTGGAGTCACCAAATTTTTGAAGAGGTAAATCCCCTCTGCGGACAGAGGCGATCCCTACTAGCCCAGAATGGGTCTAGCAACAATCATCAAATGCTACAGCGCAAGTTCCTGATTGCGAATAAACAGACCAATGATGGAGGCCTACCTGGAGTCCAGTGCTATGATTCGTAGAAGAGACGACGTTCCTGTTCCTCAACCTCGACAGATCACGATCCCCACGATCTCTGTGAATGGACACCTGCACATGCAAGAAACAACACGAATACAAGCATAAAATCCAGAATACACAACTATATATCAGTCAGAAAGGATATAAATCATCATTATCATAAGTGAAAAACAGAGTGGAACCATAACCAGTAGTCATTCATTAATAAGCAATTGAAAGAGAGTACACCCAATGTTCTGACGCTGAGGTCTCCTTCGGAGGGGTCTCCAGTCATACACGTCTCGCAAAGCCTGCCAGGGATGGGACAAGCCTCTCTTAGAGTCTCCCGACGATAGTATCCTTGCTCGAGTTTGGCCTTAAGGGAAGAATGAGGGCTCTTGCAGCATTAAGGCTCTTGGGAATTTGAGAAATTGGAGATTCAAAACTTGGGCACTTCAAGACTAGCTTGCAATGGCAATGAGCTAGCTTTTATAGATGGAGGAAGGGGAGTTGGGATCCCTATAATTGTGGGATTGGCCCTATCTTCAAGGAAGCTTCCATGAGAGGTGTCAAACCACTTCCCTTTCATGGAACTCCCGGAGCCAAACCTCCCAACTCAAGATAGGTAATAGTTTCTGAGTCTGTTGAAACGAAACTTCCGCCATTATTATTTAAAAAACACTCCTTAAATTGGCTGGCGCGACTGCGACTCTGGGACAGAGCGCCAATTGGCGCGACCTCTTTGTAGGATTTTCCTAATTGGCGCAAGTGATGAACTGTCTACCCGCGCCAATGCAAAAAGGGATGTTTTTATGGTTTTTTGCAAGGAGATGTCTTCAGGGCAATTGAAGCTCATGTTTAGAGGAATGCAATGATAATGGTTTCAAGGCATGACATTGCTCATAGGTCACAAAATGGGCCCTCCAATGTGCGGGACGGGAAAAGGTAGGGACAGTGACAAATTGCTGTGTAACACCTTTCTTCTTATCCTTTATTTGATTTCTCTCTCTCAATCTCAACTTCTTCTTTTTCTAAGTCCTCCTCCACTTTTATCACTATGAAACATTGATTTTTCCTTTTGCTGCCATAATTTTTGTAGTTTGTTTTGAACTTAGTTTTTTTGTAAGATAGGGGTAGAATGAAAATTTTGTTTCCATATACATGTGTATCCTTATGATGAACCACAGTCGTGGGTTTGAAACATCGATCTCCAAATCAACATGAATGCGATGGATCCAGAAAATCAGTTGAAACAAATGAAAATTTTGTTTACACTGTTTGGAAGAGAGCATATTTCAATCTTAATTTACAAAAAAAATCAATTCCGCTTCTCATCATGCTTAGAGAAACACCCATACTTCATTTTTTATTCCCAACTTATATAAAAAATTTTCTACAAGGTGTGTTGTTGATGATTTAAACAATTTTTCAGTATCCTTGTCCACATGTAGTAAAGGAGAATATGTACTTACCCTTTCTATCATGATTCTTTCCTCATTATTAAGGTTTGAGGGAAATTTTTTCCACTATAAAGATTCCTGTAGCAACCTGTGACTTTCCTATAGCACTTTATTAGCTTCCTGTAGCAACTCTGTTCTTTCCTGTAGGAGCTATGTTTTCTTCCTATAGCAGCTATGTTTCCTCCTATAGCATCTGTGTTTGAACCCTTACCATTTCCTTTGAAATATTTCCTTTCTTACCAAGGATTTAGGGAAAAATTTTCCTTCCTATAACACTCTATTAGTTTCCTATAAAAAATATGTTCTTCCTGTAGCAGTGATGTTCCTTCATGCAACACACAACCCGAATCATGTAGCAACTAATATTTGCATTCCAAGAGGTGGTGGGTTGATCCAAATTTCTACAGGAACACAATAAAATACAACAATAAACATAAACGTAGAGATGCAACAAAAAATATACTTCATTTCATTAATATCAAATAACTGAAATAATGGAAATAAACTAGCTCAGGTGATGGTAGCTTATCTCTCAGAAGAGATGTGGTGGCTACATGCCTCTGAACTGTTTTACAATGAGGCTCAAGGGACTTTTTATTATTGAACAACATGGGAAAACCCTAAAAAACCAAAACCCTAACCCCAGGAGATGGAAAACCAAGAGTTTGTGGGCCCCTCTGGGGTTAGTTGGGCAACTAACTTCACGAGGTCGTAACTTGGTTATATTATCTCTGTTTGGTGCATATGATATATCGTTGGAAATATCTCTCTGAGTCCTACATGTTTTACCGTAGGCCCATGCCTATTGCTATGTACCTATTGTGGACCTCAAAAAATGTCATTTAGGGGGTCGAAACTGCTCTGAAAGTTTAGGACCTGAAAAACTGCTAAAAATAGTAAATGTTGCTATAAACAAGGAAAATAATGAAACCGATAGGAGGTCTAGGTGGAATAGGTGGGTGGCCACCAATATCTGCATGGATCATGGGTCCACCTTTTATTTTTTTATTTTTGTTTTATTTTTATTATTTTTTAATATTTTTCTCTTTTTTTCATTGCATGCAAAATAAATTCAGAGTGCTTTTTGTTAACCGAGTTTTCCCTCATTTACCCCTTCTCACTCCTTGTCCTCCATCATGACTAAATGATTACAACCCACTTTCTCAAGTCCTATTCACTTTTGTCTTGTTCCTCTCCCACATGTGCGGGTGTCTTGATGGAAAAGTGAAGCTAACTACTAGATAAGGCTGAGGTTACTCTTCTACTAATTTTGACTATAGAAAACTTTTCCTTCATACAATTGCAATGTTTTTCAAGCTGAAATAAGTTTTTAGTACAAGTTTAAAGGATTGCTTACCTGAGCCTTACCCTGGGTGTGTTTTTTCCGGGGATATTGAGACTGTTGATATGATTGTTGAAGATCCCTTTGGTGGTTCCGAAGATGATGTGTTGATTTATTTGGTTCCATGGTAGTATAGAAATATGTGAGGTTTATTTTAAGTGTGTTTTGAGATGCCATTTCCTTTTATCCCTTTCTTCCTACAATATAAGAATTTTACAGTTCAATGATGCAAGCCCTTTTTCTTTCATGTAGGTGTTGTTGTTGGTTGGGTGATCAAATGCACTTTGGAGTGTTTTATGCATTCTTATTCTGCTCTGATGATGACCTTGAAGCACCCTACAAGAGGTGCTGTACGTGCTTATATTATTTTTTTTGAAGGTGCATTCTTCTTTGAAATTAAGACTGTGTATTCCATGCTGGTGGTGATCCTATAACACCCCCCGTAGGTGCATAGAACCTTCATTCTGTGTAACCTCATATTTGTGTTTTTCCACATGCTAGAAGTGATCCTGTATGAGCCTATATGGTACCCTGTAGGTGCAAAAAGCTTCTTTCCACAAAGTATCAAGATGATGAAGTTTTGAAAAAATGGAGTATAAATTGCTACATGACTGTCTGGAACCTTTTTTTTATGTGTTTTTTTTTTTAATTAGAATGATGGAAGGAGAACCTTATTCTTTGGTATTGGTGAGTGAAGGTCATGATCGAAAAAAATAAGTGAAATGATGACAAGAAGGACAAAAAATTTGACCTTTTCCACTGATTGGTGGCTTCCTTCTATGGTCTTGTAGGGTCTGTGCAAACTGTTACAAGAATCCGTCTCTTCCTGTAGCAGTCACACAAACCCTTATAATATCATATTATCCTTTAGATAAAGCCTCCAGTAACACTGATAATTCATGATAAATCTAAGGACAAGGATTATAATCCTTTATTGTGGTGAAAATCATGGAAGGAGTGAAAATGGGTATTTTTTGATGGAAAAATATGATTATTTGAGTGGATAAGTGGCTAAATGGTGTGTAAGATGGGTGATGATGGTGTGATAGACTTATTTCATCACCCCCCCTACCCAAGGAAAACATAGGATTTGACCCCTCTCTCTATGCTGATCACAATCCTGTAGCAATTTTGGTCACTTCTGTAGCTATTCTGGAACACTACTATAGAATAATTGTTTTATCCATATCTCTCAAATGGTAGGTTGGATTGACCTATTTTTTTTTTAACATGTCTCCAACATCCTTATTCACCTCCCCATAAAAAATATTGGCTAATGGATGCACGAATCTCGATAAAAAATAAAAATAGTTGTAGGTGATGGAGGCCAATTTCTCAAAAAGTGTGCACTGACATTTGCTGAAATTTCTTGAGCATGTTACCATCATCCATATGCATCTCCCCATAAAAAACTTAGTTAATGTATGCATGGTTTTCGAGATATGGTTGAAATGATTTTTTTCCATGTGTATTTTGGCTTCCTATAGCAAAACAGAACTTTCATGTAGCATTTTAGGTTAACAAGGAAAATGAATGGGAAAGGCTTGGGAATGATGAGCAGATGTTGGAAATATATGAGGATGATGGATTGACATGTCCTTGGTCTTGTTGGAGCATCTAGGAATAGGAGAAGAAAGCCCAAGTTTGAATTCCTTTGACTATATTTTCGACCAACGTTTTCTTTTGATGCTAACTTTTTTTTTTGCTTGCAAAGGTTGGAGAGCACTTGCATTCATAAGAGAGAGATACATGGAGAAAATGATTTTTTTCTTTTCATTTTTTTCAATTTTTTTCTCTTTTCTTAGGCCTACTAGCTTCCTCAATGAGGTTTTCAACTAGTTGGTTTTCCTAGGCACCTCAAAAGAGGTTTTCACCTAGGATCTTTTATTTTTCTCTTTTTTTTCTAACCCATTGGCCACCTCATGGAGGTTTTAAATCAATGAGCCAATCTCAGGCGCCTCAAAAGAGGATTTCAACTGAGACCATATTATTTTCCCTCTTTTTCATTTTATTTATTTATTTTTTCTATCCTACTCTACTTGAAAAACAAAATCTCTTTCAAGTATAGGAATACTTATAACGGAATCATGTGCACATTGAGACAATAGATACAATCATGTGTTGGCTTGGAAGATATGCTTTGACATGTAATTGAATATGAGAGAGAAATTTCTTTGATTGAGATGATATCATGAATTGATGAAGAAGAGTGTGGTGCTGCAACTTAATGATTGTCTCGAACCATATTTCAATATAGTTGTGATTCCCCTGGTCCTCTTGCACATTTGGATCTCTTTCAGTGTCCTCTTCTTCCATGACATTCAAATCTTCCTCTTTTTTCTGATTATTCTTTTAAACAAATAGATGATATGATGATGTAACTTCCTCAATCTCTAATTCTGATGTCTTCTCTCCATCTAATGCAACCCATTATTCTTTGGTCTCCTTGTTTGAAACTTCTTCTTCTAGATGTTCTTCAATGGCATCAAGAGAATATATTTTTTTCAATACTGTTCATGAGGTAGGATAAATACCATTTATATCAAGAGGATTTTTTTGGAAGTACTGTACCTCAACATTGTAAGTGGGTTGAGCTACTTCTTTATGTGGGTTTGGAAATGGTGGTATAGGTAGTTGAGTGGGAGTGGATCTTTGATATGGATGTGGTTGAGGTTGTGGTTGTGGTGGAGGTGGATGGTAGGGATAACATGGAATTAGGTATGGAGGATATTGAGGATATTATGGATTTCTCCCATAAATTCCTTGCCAAACTTGTTTCCAAGATTGGTTTTGGAGTTGAGATGGCAAAGGTTGCCAAGGAAAGAGTGCGTGCCAATTACTTTGAGATGGATGTGCATAACCTTGAAATTGTGAATTAAGTGCTTGTATCATACCAGGTTGACTAGGCTACCATGGTCCTATTGGAGCTACATAACAGAGATGCTTTGCTGATTGAATTGTTTCATTATATTCTTGGTAAACTTCCTTCACCCTTGGTGATGACGAGAAATATTTAGCAGCATGTTATTTTGCATGGATAAAAAAAATATCAACATCTTCTTTTTTATTGTTTTTCATTCTTAACATTTCTACTTGTTCACTTGTATTATTAAGAATATTTGTTTTAAAGTTATCAAGCAAATTTCCAAGCTCAACTTGACTTACCAATATTGATGTTAATTTACTTACTCTTGCCCTTCCTCTTGATATTCACTTACAGATTTCACAAATTTCTTCAAATGATAATTGGTATACATCACCTCTACTCGTGATATCAAGGAAATAAATCCATGCATCCCTAATTGTTCTAAGTAAGAGAGTTTTTAGCGTGTCAAATCCTAAATGATGTATTTTTTCCCTCTTAGTTCCTAAAACTCATTCCTTGATTTTATTGAATTAGTTCCTAAAATCATGAACTATTTAAGAGCTCTATCCTTCAATGTTGCTGGAAATAATATCAAATTTTGAGTGTTTATTAAGTAACCATAATATCTACAAAGGATTTAAAATTCAAAGGGAAAGGTTTCCGGATCCTATGACCTCATACCATGGAAGTTAGAAAAGAAATATGGAGAGATTTTCTTCATATGAACACTGGTATCAATATCTTGAATGGGAAATCCAAGAGGATCTTCTTCATTTTTATCTTCTCCATACATTTATTCTACCTCTTTTCCACCTCTTCTTCTTCTACCTAAAAAAGTGGATGGTGATGTGGTTCTTACTGCACCACGTGATCAAGTGGGGGGGTTGTGGTATTGAATTTTTTTTGTTTCTATGGTTTTTTTGAATGAAAACACTAATGAAATGCAATTTTTTGTTTTTGAAATGAAATATTCCTAATGAAATTTTTGTGTGTGTTTGCATAAAGTAAAATAAATGAATCAACTAGGGAAGAAAACAATGCATACTTTGACACCTCCTTGGCAATGATGCAAAAAAGTGATGAGGCCTAGTATTGTAACAAGAATGTTGAAAATCAAGAGGCTACCAACTTAAATTATCAACCTGAAGTTCGTAAAAATTAAGAGGTGTCGACACTATATGTGCAACATGCAATGTGTCCTTCTTTCATTGATCTGATGCAAAAGAATGAATGTCATGAAATCCAAGCCTAAAATAATTGCAGAAATGGAAATGTTACTTTGTTTGTAGAAAGGAAACTAAATTACTTTTTCAGAGAGGAAATCCTAGTTACTTCTGAAAAAAGGAAAGGCCATTCTACTTTTCATGAATGTAAATGTTAATCTTACTTGCAGAAATGTAAACATTAACCTATTTTCAGAGTGTAAATGGTACATAAAAAGGAAGCCTAGTCTATACAAAAGAAATAAAAATGTTGGAAATAAAAACCATAGCTTAAGATGTATGAAATAAAATGAAATCATTATTCAATCACTACATTCAAGATATATTTTTTCAATAGGGTTCAAAAGGTGCTTCATGAAAATCATCATTATGCTCTTCAAGTCATGAATATGTCCACTAATCCAAACCGCAAAGGCGAATTGCAACAGAGAAGAGGCAAGACTTAAGAGGTTTTTTTGTCTTACTCAATCATGGATTTAGAGCATAGGGGTCATGATTCAAGCCTAAGAGACAAAAAAAATATTTTGGAGCAAATCTGGTCAACTTTACTCGTGCTACAAGAGTGCTACACGAGTTGCTACAGGAGCTGCCACATGAGGCATTGTTTTGCTACAAGAGCGAGATAACTTGCCAAATACTCAAGTAAATAAAATTAAAATGAGATGGGAAATTTTTTTTATTATTAATTAGGATGTCCTAGGACTCCATTCAAAATGGAGTCACTCCAAAATACCCCTTTTAACATGTGCTAAAAAATAGCAGAAAATTACTTACTCTAAAAACCAGAAATTCAAGAACTAGTGAGCTAGTTAACCTACCAAATGCCTAACCTAATCAAGTGAAAATTATATGGGGTAAATTTTGTTATTTACTTGAATTTTTTTATGACCCAATACAAGTGGAATTAACTCAAATGAATCTCATTAACATGTTATAAAAAATAACAGACAATTACTACTATTTTGCTACAAGGGACTTCCAAAAATTCTATATTTGTGAACTAGTAAACCAAACCAAGTAGCCCAATGACGAATATTTATTTTCAAAGTTTTTATAAGGATGCATCATGCTTGTGACTCTATAAATAATCTTAAAAAAAACTCACTTCAATCGTTTAACCAATATGACCTACAACAAAGCAAGCATGAAGAGTAAATGCAGAAATACGAGATGAAAGTGAAAAAGACATTCAAAGGAAATAAAGAAATTGTACAAGAGGGACCTGCAGCTCCTGGGATGGCGAAGCCCAAGGAAGCTTAGATTCCTATGAAATAAACTATTATTTAGAAGCTAAAAATGACATTAAACTTCATTATTTTAATCAATCCAAGTACATCCATGCTAGAAATGAAAGCGGAGATGCTAAATAACAAGTTTTCTCCACAATAAGACTAAGAAATACATGCATATAGAGGAAAATTCGAATTGGTACTTATACAAGTATATGAGGAAGAATTCTTTTCAAAAGGAGGCAAATTTCCCGTCCAAAATCCCTCAAAAAGTGGATCTGGTTCCCAACACTACAAATCTTCATTAAATGATAGGGAACACATTCCTAGATTTTCTCAATCAGTGGAGCTCCAAAATTTGTCAATAATTTCATGATATTCAATTAATTTATCATCCAATATTGGTCCATACTGTAGTAGGTAGAAAGTCCCTATATTATCTCATTCAAAATTTACTCCATATTCTCTCAACATTCTGCAAAAATAAATAATATTAGGCACATGATATACAATAATCTCTAAACATTTTAAGAACATATTAAAGCTAAAAAACATTATTAAGTGTAGTAGGAGAGATTTAATGTAGCCTCTATTTGCATAGGAAGTGTTATATTATCCTTAATTTTTGTCTGATTTGGAGGCCCATCATTTATGATGTGGAAGTTCAAATTTCTCCATTTGACTAAGGCACAAGTCAAATAAAGCATTTTCTAGCTACAATTTAACACTCCCTCTTAGCAAGAAAAGGGTTCTGAACCACCCCAATCCTACTCCTATGGAACTTGAACTTGCCTCTTCACAAATACTTTGTCAAAATGTATGCATCCCACTCCTCCATGGGAATGTACTACAACATGATGATCCTCCTCTGCACACAATCTCTCAGGTGATGGTACCTGATGTCTATATGCTTGGACCTATCATGAAACAATCAATTCTTAGAGAGCTTGATATGCAATTTACTTTCAAAGTGGATCAAGGTAGGCTCCATCCCCCGATTGAAGAGAACAACCAATATCTTCCTCATCCAAATAGCCTCGCATACTGCTTGACTATAAGCCATATACTCGACCTCTACTGATTTGAGTACTATAAATATTTGTTTCCTGATGTACCAAGAAATAATTGTTGACCCAACATTGAAGCTAGATCCTGATGTGCTCTTATTCTCTAATGGAATCCCTGCCCAATCTACATCTATGAAGCCTTGGAGCTTCACTCCATCTATCCTCCTATACCATAAACCAAAATATATTGTGCCTCTGAGGTATTTGAGAACATGTTTTGCTGCTTTCCAATGAAATTTGGTAGGCTCCACCATAAACTGAAGAATTTGATTAACTACAAAACATATATTGGGCCTTGTGTTCATTGATTACATCAAGAACCCCACCAACTTTCTGTAGATAGTGCCATCTATTTCCTCTCTTATATAATGATCCTCTTTCTTCGAATTAGTATCTAGATGAGTGTCCATGGGCTTACAATATTGCATATGAAATATCTGAAGGATATCATAATTGTACTTCCCCTGTCCAACGCATATCTCTCCATCTCTTGCCGCATCTCCAAACCAAGGAAGTAGTGCATCAAACCCATATCCTTCATCTCGATCTCTCTTGCAAGGTCCTCCTTGCAAGATTGGATCAAACTCTCATCTCCTGTTAGTATCAAATCATCTACATACAAGAATAATATCAGCAAAATTCCATCTACTAAAATGTAGTATAGATTGGCATCTACTTCACTCTTACTGAAGCCAAATCCACTGAGATAGGAATATATGCGAGTGTACCAAGAATGAGGTGCTTTATTAAGACCATAAATGGATCTTCTAAGTCTACACACACATGTCTCCCTTTAAAATTTATCAACTCCCTCGGGCTGCTCAATGTAGATATCTTCCTCAACCACTCCATTGAGCAAGGCATTCTTAACATCCATTTGGTGGACTTTCCACCCAAACTGTGTTTTCAATGCTAGTATGGTTTTGATAGAAGAATATATTTCCATAGGGGCAAATGTCTCCTCATAATAAACTCCCTATACCAGTGAGAAGCCTTTGGTTACTAATTTGGCCTTGTACTTCTCAACGATATCATCAGCTGCATGTTTCACCTTATACACCCACCTAGAGCCAAAAAAATATTTTCTCTCAAGTCTAGTAACAACCTCCCTAGCATCATTCTTCATGTTGGAATCATACTCCTCCACCATGGAATCTACCCACACTTGCTAGGAAACTGCCTCATAAAATGAAGAAGGATTATAATCAATCAATTCTGTCATGAGTGCCATGTATCTAGTATATTTATCTGGTGATATCCTCTGTCCATGCAAGGAGCTAGGAGCTCCAACATGCTCCTGAGAATCCTTCACCAATATTCATGCCTACCTGGTTCTCTTCCTCACCTTATGGAAGGCTTTGTGTGAGTGGGTTCCTCCACTCTACTTGCTCTCTTCTCCTCCACATGTGCCTACTCCACAACATCTTATGAATCTGACTGGGTCTCCTCCTTTGGAGCTAGAAGCTCCTCCTCTGAAGGAATTCTCAACTCTCACTCTAGAGATTTTCTCAAGGTCTTCTCATCATCAAATATAACATCTCTCCTCATCACATTAATCATGAGTGAAAGCATAAAAAACCAGTAAATATGAGGTGTCTCCATGTATCCTACAAAGATCCCCTTATCTGTAATATGCTCTAAATTTTTTCTGCTATGTTTGGATACATGTCAATAGACCATGGATCCAAAAATGCGAAAGTGGGAGACATTTGGCTTCCTCATAGATAAAGCCTCTTCACGTGTGATGATTCTAATAATTTTTTGAAGGCTCATGTTCTGTAAATAAATAGTTGTATTGAATTATTCTACCCACACGTCTAGTGGAAATCCCTGGTCATGCAATATTTCTCTTGTGACCCCTACAATGGTTCTATTTTTTCTCTAGTTCCACCCCATTTTGCAATGGGTTGTGAGATGCAGTCAACTCCCTTCTAATACCCTCCTTGGTACATAATTATTTGAAGGAATTAGACACATAATCTCCTCCATTATTACTTCTCTGGGATTTAATTTTCTGTCCAGTCTCATTTTCAACTAAGGATTTGAATTCAACAAACTTTCAATAAACCCCATCTTTCTTCATCATGAAATAGATCCAACATTTACAGGAAAAATAATCTACAAAGATCACATAATACATGTTCTTTGTCAACACACATTTGAGTGAACTCTCTCCAAGCTGGATTCATCTCTGCTATCTCAACCCTAGAAGGAGGATTTTCCATATTTTCCAAGAGTGCATCCCTTGCAAACATCCTGTTGATCAAGGGTGCATTTTGGAAGTCCAATGGTGATCTTATACATCATTTTCAAAGCTCCATCATGTAGGTTTCCCATGCGCATATTCTTGATCTCTCCAACATCTCGACCATGCACATGTTCTTCTTTGTTTCTCAATGCAGCGCATGCATCCTACTCTATCATAGATATTTTGAACCTGAAAGCCAATTTTTTTTACTTGTCCAGTAGCAACATGCTTCAGATAATATTCCTGCTTACTGAACACCACATCATATGCACGATCTTCAAGTACAGCTACAAAAAATATTTTTTTCTTCAGACCAAGCACATAAATTACAATCTTTAGGTGAATATGGGAGCCTGACTCCCTCTTAAAGGTGAAAATTCCAATCCCTTTGGTACTATACCTCCCATCATCTCTAAGTTTTATGTGTAATTGTAGTTCCTTCTCCTCGAGGTTGCTAAATAACTCTTTAATTCCTGTCATATGAAATGAAGCACCATAATAGAAATACAATACACTGCCTCGTACAGTACTTGCCTTGCTTGCAATGATCCAACTTGAATTGTGATGTGAGAGCATCTCCTCTTATTGCTCCTGCAGGCTTCTTTATGGGTTTATTGTGTGGACACTTGGTTGCATAGCGTCCATATTCATGGTAGTGAAAACATTTGATTTTATTGAGGTATTTCTTCTTGCCATGGTTTTAGATGGATTTTTCATTGCTTTGGGATTTCTTTCCCTTGCCCTCCAAGGAAAATTTTTCTTCCTCATAAGTTCTAGATGTGACACCATATCTAGTGTTTCTTCTTATTACCTCCAGCACCAAGTCAGACCAAAGTATCTCCCAATCTGGGAGCTTGTCTCTTCCATTAACTGAAGCCTAATAGTTGTGCCATGAATTAGAAAGGCCAAGGAGTGATAAAATCACAAGTTCAGATAATGGAACATTTTCTCCTACTCCTCCAAGTTCATCTCTGACCTGAGTGAATATGGATAGGTATTTAACAACAATTTTAGTTTTTCCCGTTCGAATGTTCCCGAGGTTATCTCTTAATGCTAGTTTTCTGAAATCATTGCTGCTTTGGAATAGATCTATGAGAGTTTTACATATTGAAAAATAAGGTTCCTTTTCATGAAAATTCAAAACCGCATGATCTTTGACACCCTCCAAAATAATCCTCCTGGATTTTTTTGTGTCTTTCTTCCACTGAGCAAGTTGTTGTGCATCAAAATTTGGTGGTTTTAGAATATATGTTTTTCTGTACTCTAATACTCCATTGTCAGCCAGGATAAATTTTGTTCTATCTTACCAAGCACAAAAGTTTTAGGTGTCCTCCAATGCATACTCGAGCCTCGATCCATTGAAAGAAATTCCTCATGCACTGAAGAAAATATGCTCCAAGAACTCTGCAATTTAGAAATTTTATGAGAGAAGATTTGGAACCTGGTTTCTATGTAGTCTTCAGTAGATATGATACCATGTATAAATAGCTCTTAATTTGCATCTGTTAATGAATTTCGACTAAAAAAACAGACACAAATTTATTCTACTTAATTTTTGAAAAGGAAAATATACAGTAGAAACACATGCAATCATTCAATCATAATGAACACAATATTTTTACTGGGGAATACAAATGGGAAAAAACCCTCCTCTATTTGTATTAAATAAAATGAGAATATGGATCTATAACAATGACAACTTCACTGCACTTAAATAATGATCTCCACCTACTCTTCCTACTCTGACCAACACTTAGCCAAAATAGTCCTCCGACTTCCTCCTATTTCCTTGCGCAATTCCTAAGGAAATTATCTCCTATTTCCTTGTGAAAATCCAAGATAAATTTCTCACCTTCTCTACTAAAAAACATATACACTCAATAGTATACAATTTATAATTACAATGCGCCTTTTCCTCCAACTAAAATTAGGCATTTTAAATGCATTCATGACTAGGGATATTTTTAGTAAATTGACTAGTTAAGTGAGAGGTCAGTGGGTTAAAAAAAATTACTACTACTCCACTGAACTCCTACTCACTCTATTCATGACTAGAGCTCAGATAAATGAATTTCACTAACTAAAAATCCACTATATTACTAGATCTTATCAATCAACTCACGCACAACTCTACTTCTAGCCCACAAACTTGAATTGATTGATTTAACTAAGTGACTTGGCCATGTCACTCCTGCAAATTGCAACTCAAGTGATGTCGTTGATGTGGAAATTAAAATTTCTCCATTTGAGTAAGGCACAAGTCAAATGAAGCCTTTTATGGCTACAATTTAATACCTACCAAAATATAGCTAAGGAAGGAATTATTTTATGTAAATAACAAAGGGAAATGTTGAAGTAGAAGTTCATAGGGGAAAATAATGATCCATTAAAGAGGCCCTTAGTGCAAGGACAATCTCCTAGATTAAAAATAAATGATATGTATCTTAAGTGATGATCTATAATGGATCATATATATTTTTTCATCTATATTGGTAATTTTGGGTAGAAAAATTGAAGGAATTGGCTTGTAAGGCCCATTTCAGTGGTAGGTCCCGGTTTGGAAGAGTTTGATCTAGAACCTTATAGAGCCATTTTTAGGAATCAAATGGAATTTATTTTGGTCAAATATTTATCAGTAAAATTGAAATCCCCTCAATGCTATCCTACAGAGTGAGAATTTTCTAAGGGTGTGAAGATTGCCTCAATCGAAGCTCGTATGTGAAAGTTATGTCCCCCACAATTTGTACTACCTTGTTGACCATCACGATATTGAGTGGATGTCACATCAACTTTATTTACTCACACATGTGGGGATATCCATGTGTGTACTTTCAAGAATATTCTAGAAGGCCTCGAGCCTATCTCTAATTAAGGGTTAAGGATGTGAAAACCATAACCCTCAATGGTTATTCTAATTATGTTAAATATTGGGCTGCTAGGAAGATAAGGAATTCCATTATTTAACATTGCACTTATTCCATACTTGGGCATAGAGTCTATGAATGTGTTGAAAATATCATCTAGGATTGAGAATTGAGAGCATAATAGAGGAGGACGAAGATTTTATAGTAGCCATTCAGGCCACACTATTAAAGGAAACTCCACAATGAGTACCCCTTTTCTTTGTATCTACATTTTCATAATTGGAAAAAAAGAACATATGCTTCACCATATAGATGGTTTTCCCCTTGTATTTGGTTTCATAGGTGTTGACGTGTTTTCATGTCACAAATCAAATAGAATTCTACTAATTCATACTTGAACCTATATCCCTTTATATGAAGGCCAACTTTTGAAATCTTGAAAGTGATAGGTGACCTTCACTTATTGATAATGAGGACCCAACAAGTCCTTAATAATTTAGAGTAAATCTCAATGTTGCAATGCTTCCTCACACAAAGGCAAATATGGATCATTTATCATTTTAAAAGAATACTAAAAAAGAAGAATGTTTATTGTAATAATCCTCTCATTGGATATACCTACGTGCCATATTTTTCCAACAATTTATAGAATAAAAAATGGAGGTCATATGCCTGAGATACTACCAATTTTTTCCATGAAATTATGAAGTTAACTTACCCAAATCCTCTTCGTTCTGTCTTCTTCAATCATCCATTTTATCAATTTTCATCCAGTTTCCATTATTATTTTCATTATCAAAATTTTCATCCAATTTTAGAATTTTGTCTAATTGGTTATTTCTATGTGGAATTACTATTTATCCTTCTCATTTAATTACTTAACCACTTTTACTTAGTATCTTTTTACCTACTAATTTCACCCCTTTTTATACTTGGCCATTTTACTTCTATTTGGGTTGCTAGTTGACTTCATGTTATTTATTCTTTCACATTACTCTAAGCCCTAATTTTATTTACTTAGTCATTATTCACCTCATTCCATTACTTTTATTATGCATTACACTATTTATTTAGTCAATTTACTTTGCTTCACTCCATCACTTACCCTTTTTTATACTTAGCACTTCACCTCACTCCATTACTTATCCCACATTACTCGATTGAAAGTTGACTTCACCTCACTCCACCACTTCTCTCGCATTACTCTAAAGCCTAGTTTTATTTACTTAGTCATTCTTCACTTTATTCCATTACTTTCCTCATGCATTACTCTATTTATTTAGTCATTTTACTTTACTTCACTTCATCAACCTCACCTCACTCCATCACTTTCCCTTTTTATACTTAGCCACTTTACCTGACTCCATTACTTCTCCTACTTGTCTTCCTTTGTCATTACTCTAAATCATAATTTTGTTTACTTAGTCATTCATAAATTCGTTCCATTAATTTATCTACTTAGTCATTGTACTTGTTGAGATTCAACAAGATGATGATCCTAGTGAAAATTAAGCACCTTCACTAGGTGGGGCCCACAAGCTATTTTTAGGTGTATGTCTATTTTTAGAATGGTGAGCATATTCTAAAATTAGCAGGAGAATAATTCTAGATGGTTGAGAAAATTCTATTTTTAGATGATTTTCTATTTTTAGATGCATGGGCGAAATCTATTTATAGATCGCATGTCTAAAAATAGAATGCATGTCGATTATTATTAGCCCTTAATAATAATCACACAATAAATAATAATCTATTCTCTTGAAGTAATTGATTTCAATTAGCTGATGTGACAAACCAGTTGATTGAAGGAATTACACATTCCAAGGTTGGTTGGTGGGACATGCACAATGGACTTCATTGTAACTGAGTGTGACAAAGTTGTAACGGAGTTGGAAGAGTAGTTATGTGAGTTGTTATTTAGTTTAACTCAGTTAAGTGAGTTAAACTCAGTTGTGCTAGTTGTAACTCATGATACAATAGTGAGAGATTAGTGAATTAATTATTTAATTAATTCACAAGCAGTGTCTCACATGCAACTGAAGAAATACAATTGTTAACTACTTGCATGTTAGATTCAATGGAGACCTAGTGGAGGGATAGGTGAAAGGGCCTGGTTGACTATCAGTTGTGACTATAGTGATGCATTCAATGCATCTACACACACATTGGATATGCAAATGAGGATTGCACATTCAAGGCAAGGCAAGATTCAATTCATTCATGGATCTTCTTCAACAGGGATTGTGCAGTGGAGGAAAGCTGTCAGGAGGGAGTAAATTGGTGCATGTGTGAACCAATTTTTGTATGACAGTGTGAGACGATTGTATATTGTACTGAGATATCTTGGAGCTAGATATTTGTAAGAGATTGTTTCATGATCCATGATATACATAATATATGATACTTTGGGTTTTTAGCTTTAAGATTTCTCGGTAAAAACATATTTTTATGTGCGATTGATTTTTCTTCATGTGTTTGTAATTGGCGATTTAATTTCTGCAAAGAATTAAGTAGAAGGATTATGTATTTAACAGTGTATTTAATTGTTAGATCAGGAGAGTCCAGTAATACATCACAGTATTGTTTAAATTTCTACATGGTATCGGAGCAGAGAAGATTGCAATATTGAAGCAGTGCTGAGTTTTGTTGGTGGAACAATTAAAATTTGTTGCAAGAATTTTTTTGTGCGACAGTTGAGTAAAAATCGAAATGGCTTTCAATGGTTTGCGTTTGGAGTATGCACTCGAGGGAAACTTGAACTAAATTTCATGGAAGGATAGGATGGAGGCGGTTCTTGAAGATAATGACTTGAATGAATTCATTGACAGTGATGTTCCTAAGCCCACTTCAATGGATGCTGCATTACTTGATCCTTGGCAAAAGAAAGTAGCAAAGACGAGAACGGTTCTGTTGGAAGGTGTGAGAGACCATATTGTCTCAAGCCTTCATGGGAAAGCCAGTCCATTTGCAATGTGGAAGGCATTGACAGATCTTTTCCAAAGCAACATCGACCATAGGAAATTGGCACTGAAGGATAAACTCAGAAAAATCAAAATGGAGAAGGGTGACAGTATTCCAAAGTATCTCACATAGTTTGTCCAATGTCGGGATGAACTGGGGAGTGTGGGAATTAGAGTTGCTGATGATGATTTGGTGAGATTGGCTCTCTTGGGACTTCCTAAGAGTTGGCATAGTTATAAAGACTCTGTCAATGGACGAGAAAAACTGCCAGATTGGGAATGACTGTGGTCAGATCTAGTGCAAGAGGAGTTCAGTCAAAATACCAGGGATGGCTCTTCATCAAAGCATGATGATGAAGATGATTTTGCTTTGGCTGCCAAAGCAAGCAAAGGGAAGGGGAAGAAATTCCACTCAAAATCCGAGGCTAAAGGAAAGAAGCTGGATTTGTCCAAGGTGAAGTGTTTTCACTATCAAGAACATGGGCATCTCACCACTAACTGCCCATAGAAAAAGAAGAACAATAAGGCTGTTGGAGTTGCAGCTGGTGAGGCCCTTGCCTCAAAATTTGAAATTGATTTCTCTTTGATCGCATGCTTGGTTTCAAGCGCAATGGGATTGGTGTGGTATCTTGATAGTGGTGCTTCCTTCCACATGACGGGAGATAAGGAGATTTTCAGTGACTTAGAGGAGAAAGATCTCTAGATGCATATAGAGATGGGCGATGATGGACAATACCGTGCGACTGGCATTGGTACCATTACCTTTGAGAGGGGGTCAGGTAAACCATTTCTGTTGAAAGATGTTATGCATGTTCCAGGTCTAAAGAAACACTTGGTCTTAGTTGCGATGTTGGACGACAGAGGTTATGACGTTGTTTTTAGCGATGGAAAAGATTTCTCGCAACATAAAACAATGGGCCAAACCAAGAGGATGGGGATTCGAGTCAAGAATCTATGCAAGCTGGAGGTAGATGGATGCGCTGCAATGGTGGGCAGAGAAGAAGAAGTGGTGAGTCAGGATGAGGGCGAATTATGGCACAGGCGATTGGGCCATCTTCACCATGGCGCCCTGAAGATTTTGCAATATATTTCTACTGGACTTCCCAAAGGTAAACTTGCACAGATAGATGAGTGCAAGGAATGTACTATGGGTAAGTTTGTGAAGACCACCTTTCATGAAAATGAGAACCATGCTTTGGTGATCCTGGAGAGAGTTCACACAGACATGTGTGGGCCATTCTTGGTTGCATCAATAGCAAAACACATGTATTATGTTATTTTTTTTTATGACTATTCTCGTAGATGCTGGATCTTCTTCATGCAGAAGAAGGATAAAAAATTCTCAAAGTTTTGTGAGTTTAAAGCATTGGTGGAGAAAGAGTCGGGGAATCAAGTGAAGGCTCTATGGAGCGATAAATGTGGTGAATATATCTCGAACAAATTCAAATACTTCTGTAGCAAAGAAGGAATTCGGAGAGAAATCATAGCGCCTCATAACCCACATCAGAATGGGGTTGCGGAGAGGAAGAACATAACGATCGTGGGTGATGCATGAGCTATGCTGCATGATCAGGGCCTACCAATGCACTTGTGGGCGGAAGCATGCAACACTACAGTTTATGTGCAAAACCATTTTCCTCATAGAGTACTTGGCATGAGTCCACCTGAATAAGCTTCACTACAAGAAAAAAGTACATTGGTGAGGGGCAAAAAATTTCACCATAAGCTCATTGGTGATGGTCAAAAGAGCCTTTGTCACCAAAAACTAAACGTCACCAGAGGTGGCGTCGCCGAAAGTATAGGTGTTGTGGTGACATTCAAGGTCCATCACCAATAATGATTTATAATGAAGGATAGTGATTGTCACCATTTTATGAGCAATGGTGATGGACAATAGCCTTCATCACCAAAAAAATGAATTTCACCAAAGGTGGCGTCGCTGAAAGTATGTTTTGTGGTGACATTCAAGGTCCGTCACGAATATTGATTATAATGACGGATAGTGATCGTCACCATTTCATATGAACAACAATTTTTTGTGGTGGAACTTTCATGGCCATTACTATTGATGCATATATATGGCGACGGTCATTGACCCTCACCATTTCATATTTGGTGAGGGTCAAAAAATGTCACCATAAGCTCATTGATGAGGGTCGAAAAATGTTGCCATAAGGTCATTGGTGATGGTCCAAAGAGCCTTTGTCACCATTCCATATGAATATCAGGGCATGATGGAATCAAACCACCAACCTCCTGCTTGTAAAGCAGGTGCTCTTCCATTGAGCTAGCACCCTTTAAAGAACTAGAATTTAAAAAATTAAACCTTGAAACTTTATAAATTCTAAATTATACAACTTTCGAGAAATTATAAAACTTTGTAAAGTCTTGGCAAATCTTTTAGTAGACATGAAAAATAACATCGAAGTTGCAATTGCCTACCTAATGGTTATGGAAGTTATGAAAAATGGGTGGAGGTGTAACTGAAGTGTTGGGAAGTACCAAACATGCAAGTATAATACAGTTATTCCATTCTATAAGAAGTCTTAGAACAAGTTTGAGATTATAATCTATATAAAACAAGTTAACTATTATGTGTAAAATATGCATATGCTCCAATGAATAAATCAAGACTGCTAAACGTATATTTATGCTATGAAGATTGTATCCTGCACCAATATGGAATAGGTAGTGTTAGCCAACTGCAAAGTAATGTACATGTCAAAGACAAAATCAAAAAGATGAATTTATTTCTATGACTTTTGGGGCACAATTGCTACACTACCTATCTTTGAATGTCTCCTGTGTAAATATATTACTATCTTTAAAGTTCTATCATATTATAGGACCAAAATAATACTTCCCTATTTAATGCAGAGCTTCTCTTCCATAGGTAGAGAAGATACCATATCGTCTGTATAGATTTTGAGTGATAGATCTGGAGTTTACAGTTATGTTGACCACTAAAAGAACCCATTTATCTTGAGATAATTTATAATTTTATGAAGATGCTTAGCCTTGACTAAAACAATGACCAATGAGGGAAAATGGGAGTAGACCTTAAAAAAGCTTTGAGGGGCTTGAAAAATGATTATTTATTTCCCACTGATAATGCTGCATCTATTTTTTAGTAGTTTATAAAAACTTTGGGAATACATTCTGCAAGAATATGGTTTGCATTTAGAAAACTGATATTACAAAGTGGCACAACTTTGAACCCTTTCATAAATTTAATGACCATTGTCATGGCGATTTAAAAAAAATGATAGCATATTATTTCTCTAACGCAAAAAACCATCATGCATTTTGTAAGATATTAAAAAAGCTTAGCATCTTAGTGAATTAAGTTGTCTAGTTGGTTAACTATTTTATTCCCATAATCCCTGTCTTTAGGGGGTTCTATATAGCCTTGAAATGCAACGATACCACTCATTGTTATCTTGATCCTTGTAGGCACTGCAAATAGTCTAGGAAACCAAAACAAACAATAAGTTGAGCTGCTTAGGTTATAAATGATCTAGTTTCCATAGCCAGACTCTTTCAGCGTTTGACTTTATATTGTAGTAGTGAATGTAATAACCAACAACAAATTGAATCGATGACCATATGTGCATGTAAAATATAGACATGGAGAAGATATATTTCCTAGTTCTCTGACTGTAATACAATTTTTTCTTGGCTGTGGGGATTGTACAACATTTGCATGGATGGTTCCACTGTGTTTGAGCTTGTGTCAACTTTGCCAAGAGTACACACAAGAAGCAAAAAGAGAGAAAAGGGTTGAAAATGAAAACACATACACACACAATGTCAAAGACAAAAGGAATGAGGTTTGGTTGGTTGGTAAAAAAGGGGTGTTGTTATTCCCCAACCAAGGTTCAAATTCCCCTAAACATGTTTGTCTCTAGTGAGCTATTTCACCTGGGTAGCTGCAAGTCTTGGACACTTTTTTCTAAATAGATATTCTCAATTGCTATAGTAGGTTTGTACGTAGTGGGCCTTCTCAATTGGGTAGCAGCAAGTCTTGGGATTTTTTTTATGAATATATAGTCTTAATCACCCTAGTAGGATGTCCCATGGGCAGGTTCTAGTTACTTTTATCATATTATCTTCCAACTTCCAAACCCTATACCAAAAATTGTCAAACCTAAAATTTGCAATTACACCAAAGATTGATATCTCAGCTTGTGAATCATGTAAATATGTTGTGACAACATAAAAATCTACCTCTAAAAGACTTATTTGCATGCAAAAAAGTAAAAAACAATGAATAAATATGACGCACTTATGAATAATGAGCTACATGCTTGAAACATATTAGCTATGGGGTCTAGAAAACTAATTGAGAGTGATTATCATTATTAATTAATTCAAGATGTCAATATACAATGATCAATAACAATGATTCTGAAATGTAACCACTAAACAATAGATGTTAAAATTCTAGGCAAAAATTTTGGTTGATATTCATTGCACCAACAAAATATCCAAGGGGCATTCAAACACTTCCAAATCCACATCATGTACGAGTATCCAAAGATGAAATTGCATGGATAGAAGGAAAACACTCTCTACCTCTTAGTGATAACTATGTCCTCCCACAAGTACTTCAACTAGCAAAGGGGTGCGAAGACAAGAACCTCAAAGCAAAAAGAACTACACAATACAAAAATACACTTCATCCCCCCTCCACCTTTATGGAATAGATCTATGGGAATAACAAAAAGATCCATAGAGAATAGGATTACAGTGGGAAAAATAAATATGATAAGAACAAAAATAACAAGCAATGAAATCTATTAATTTGAACATGTGTCAAAATGTACTCAAAGATTAGAGGAAACAAAAGAACCCAACATGTTGAGATTGCAACAAGATGATGAGCTTAGGGGAAAGAAGTGGCCTTCACTAAGTGGGCCCGCAGGCTATTTTTGGCGCAAAGTCTATTTTTAGACTATGTCTATTTTTAGACATATGGATCATGTTCTATGAGTTGCAGGATGATATTTGTGGATGGTTGGTCAAGTTGGGAAAAATAGATGGAATTCTATTTTTAGACATACTGGGCGGAATCTATTTTTAGATTGCCAGTGTAAAAATAGATATGTTGAATATTATTAGCTCTTAATAATATTTGGACTCTAAACATTATCTTATCCTCTTGGAGCACTTCAGTTAAGTGCACAGATGTGGCACATGCATTTGACATAAGGAATTACGATATTCCTAGGGTTTAATGGAGCTATTGCATGTTGACTTCAGTTAGAATTCATGTGACAGAGTTTGGTGGAGTTGATTGAGGAAGTTAGTGGAGTTGTATTCAGTTTAACTGAGTTAAACATAGTTGAGCTAGTTGTATCTAGTCTAGCTGATTGATACACTAGTGAGAGTGGTGTGAATTAATTCACTAATTATAAACTCATTAATCAACTAAAGAATACATCAGTTAACTTCAGTGCATGGACAGTTTCAGTGGAGACCAGTGAAGAGGTAGGTGAAAGAGCAGTGTGACTATCAGTTGTGACTATACTGGTGCATGAGTTTGCACAACACATTGATGGAGATGCCAATGAGGATTGCGCAGTGCATACTAGTGGGATTTGAACTTGGATCAAGCCATTATTCATCTTGGATTGCGCAGTAGAGGCAGGCTAACAGGTGGAGCAGATTGGAGCATGTGTTTTGTATGATCTGAGCTTGTGTAGTGTGTAACAATTGGAGATTGTACTGAGAGATTGTGAGGAGTTTGTACAATGATTGTTACATGATATCTATCATTATAATATACAGATAGTTTGGGGTTTTCAGCTTTAAGCTTTCCCATAAATACTGTGTTTTTATGTGTGATTGTTTATGGTTTTAATGTGCGCATGCGATTGTTTATATTTCCGCAATTAATGATCAATGGTAGAAGAGGTTATGTATTATGCATGAAGCTCAAATAATGTGTGATCAGGATAATCTCGGTGAATAATTTAATAGTTATTAAAATTTCTACATGGTATCGGAGCAATATTGATCATTTAGACAGTACAAAGCTTGTTGAAGTAGTTGAGTTTTGTGTTGGTGGAATTCGAATTTGCAGTAGTGTTTTCTTGGTGTCGAAGTTGAGATGTCTTTCAACGGATTGCGATTGGAGTATGCCCTTGAGGGCAGCTCGAATTATATTGCATGGAAGGACAGGATAGAGGTGGTGCTGGATGATAATGGGTTGAAGGAGTTCATAGATGCAAAAATTCCAAAACCTACTTCTAGTGATGCTGCCGTACTTGACGCATGGAAAAAGAAGACAACAAAGTGTCGAAGAATTCTGTTGGAAAGCGTGAAGGATCACATAATGTCCAGCCTGCATGGTAAGGCTTATCCATTGTTGATGTGGAAAGCCTTGATAGATTTATTCCAAAGCAAGAGCGACCAGAGGAAGTTGGCGCTCAAGGACAAACTCAGAAACATAAAGATGGAGAAAGGAGACAGTATGCCCAAGTACCTCACGAAGTTCATCCAATGCAGGGATGAGCTGGGAAGTGTGGGGGTGACTGTAGATGATGAGGACTTAGCAGTGAGCTTGGCTCTCCTTGGGCTTTCGAAAGTTGGCATTCCTGTCAAGACTCTGTGGTAATTAAAAAGGAGAAATTGCCGGGATGAGGAGCGACTTTGGTCGGATCTTGTGCAAGAAGGAGATAAGGCGGTACCGAGACGAGATCTTAATCAAGAACTATGATGAAGAATTGCGCTTTGACTTCAAAGCAAAAGAAGGGAAGAGCAAGAAAGCTTCTCATTCCGGTGCGAAAGAAGCGGACTTGTGTCCAAGGTGGGTGCTCGCATCATAACACGGACATTGCTGCCACCAAATTCTTCATGAGAAGAAGAAAAATAGCCGGTGGCCGGATGCTGTGACTAGAGAGGCCTTAGCCTCGCAGTTTGAGCTGGATTTTTCACTGATCGCATGCTTGGTCTCAAGTGTGATGGGTTCAGTGTGGTTTCTGGACAGTGATGCGTCTTTTCACATGACATGAGATCGAGATTTGTTTACTGGTCTGGATGAGAAAGATCTTGGAGTGCACATCGAGATGGGCGATGATGGTAGATACAACGCGACCAGTATCGGTACCATTTCCTTTGAGAGGGAGTCTGGTAAACCCTTCCTATTGAAGGAAGTGATGCATGTTCCAGGATTGAAGAAGAATCTTATCTCTATGGCGATGTTAGAAGATAAGGGATATGATGTTGTCTTTAGTGAGGGAAAGGCTTTCCTGCGCAGTAAGGCAACTGGTGAGACCCGGAGGATAGGGGTTCAAGTTAAGAACCTTTATCAATTGCAGGTAGATGGCTGTGCAACAATGGCAGGCAAGGCAGAAGGAGTGGTGAGTCGGGATGATGGCGAGTTGTGGCACTGGAGATTGGGCCACATTCACCATGGAGCTTTGAAGATACTGCAGCAGATTTCTACTGGGCTTCCTAAGGGTACTCTTGCATAGTTAGATCAGTGCAAGGGATGTACCTTGGGAAAATTTGTGAAAGCCACCTTTCACGAGAAGGATAGTCGCGCCACGACGATCCTTGAGAGAATTCACACAGACGTGTGTGGACCTTTCTCAGTAGCTTCGACAACAAAGCACAGGTACTATGTGATCTTTGCTGATGATTTTTCTCAAGTGCTGGATCTTGTTCAAGTGCAAGAAGAGCGAGACATACTCAAAGTTCTGTGAGTTCAAGGCGCTCGGTGAGAAGGAATCGGGGGAAGGTGTGAAGGCTCTTAGGAGCGACAATGGTGGTGAATCTATCTCGTCGCTAATTCATGACTTTCTTGCAAATGCTAGCCGAGGTTGTGGAGGATCCCGCATGGGTAGATGCCATGGTGGAAGAGTATGATTCGATTGTCGAAAAAAGTGCATGGGATATTGTCCCGAGACCGGAAAGGAAATCAGTGGTGGGTTCGAGATGGATCTACAAAGTGAAGCAGGCAGCTGACGGGAATGTGGAGAAGTACAAGGCAAGATTTGTTGCCCGAGGCTTTTCGCAGATAGAGGGGATCGATTATGAGGAGACTTTGTACCTTTCAAGTATTATTCCATATAATTACTCTTTATTTCTAAATGCAGATGGGTGCACATTCATCAAATGGATGTGAGATCGCGTTCAACTGAGTCATTGAGTATATGTAAGACAGAGCAGCTCAAGGTTTCAGATCTTCAAATAGAAGCAGCTCTGATGTGTAGGCTCAAGAGAGCGCTGTATGGGTTGAAACAAGCACCTCGTGCTTGGTACACACGGATAGACAGTTATTTCACTGAACTTGGATTCTCCAAGAGTGAGGCGGATCCGAACCTATACCAAATTGTGGTGGTGGGTAAGTTGTTGATCATTGTAATTTATGTAGATGATTTGATTTTGACAGGTGATGAGCTGTTGATACTCTCATGCAAGGACGATCTTGCAAAAGAGTTTGAGATGAAGGACTTGGGCCTCCTTCATTATTTCCTGGGATTGGAAATTTGGCAGTGCAGTGATGGACTGTTTGTTTCTCAGGGTAAGTATTCCCGGGAGATATTGGAGAAGTTCAACATGCATGGCTGCAAGCTTGTTTATACTCCTCTTCCTGGTGGTTGGAGGAAGGAGGATGCTACTTCGGCGGAGGTAGCGGATGGCACTGTTTATCGACAGTTGGTGGGGTCGCTTATGTGTCTGTTCAATACATGACCCGATATATGCTATGCAGTTAACCAGCTTTCACAAGCTATGGTTAAGCCTACCAAGCTCTTTTGGAAGGCGGGGAAGCATGTATTGAGATATCTCAGAGGCACATCGGGATATGGATTGTGGTGCACAAGAGAAGGCCGGATGAGGTGAAGCTGTGTGGCTTCACGGATGCAGATTGGGCAGGGAGCCCAACGGATAGAAAGAGCACATCTGGAGGGATTTTCAGTATCGGGTCGACAACAGTTTCATGGTACAGCAGGAAGCAGAGATCCGTGGCACTCAATTTAGCAGAGGCCGAGTATATGGCAATGAATTTGGCTGCATGCGAAGCTATATGGATGAGGAAGATCCTGGTCGGGTTATTTGGTTCACACTTTGATCCTACTTTGATTTATTGTGATAATCAGAGTTGCATAAAACTCTCGGTTAATCCAGTATTTCATGATAGATATAAACACATTGACATCTGGTATCATCATATCAGAGATTGTGTGTAGCAGAAGATCATGTTACTTTCATACATTCCTATGGAGGATCAGGATGCTGATATCTTGACGAAGGCGCTCACCAGGAGAAAATTCGAATACCACAGGGGCAGGATAGGGGTTGCAGATAATCCTTATCTTGTTGAGAGGGAGTGTTGAGATTGCAACAATATGATGAGCTTAGTGGAAAGAAGTTGCCTTCACTAAGTGGGCCCGCAGGCTATTTTTGGCGCAAGTCTATTTTTAGACTATGTCTATTTTTAGACATGTCGATCATATTCTATGAGTTGCAGGATGCTATTTGTGGATGGTTGGTCAAGTTGGAAAAATAGATGGACTTCTATTTTTTAGACATATTGGGCGGAATCTATTTTTAGATTGCCAGTCTAAAAATAGATATGTCGAATATTATTAGCTCTTAATAATATTTGGACTCTAAACATTATATTATCCTCTTGGAGCACTTCAGTTGAGTGCACAGAAGTGGCACATGCAGCTGACAGAAGGAATTACGCTATTCCTAGGGTTTAGTGGAGCTATTGCATGTTGACTTCAGTTAGAACTCATGTGATAGAGTTTGGTGGAGTTGATTGAGGAAGTTAGTGGAGTTGTATTCAGTTTAACTGAGTTAAACATAGTTGAGCTAGTTGTATCTAGTCTAAATGATTGATACACTAGTGAGAGTGGTGTGAATTAATTCACTAATTATAAACTCATTAATCAACTAAAGGATACATCAGTTAACTTCAGTGCATGGACAGTTCAGTGGAGACCAGTGAAGAGGTAGGTGAAAGAGCAGTGTGACTATCAGCTGTGACTATACTGGTGCATGAGTTTGCACCACACATTGATGGAGATGCCAATGAGGATTGCGCAGTGCATACTAGTGGGATTTGAACTTGGATCAAGCCATTATTCATCTTGGATTGCACAGTAGAGGCAGGCTAACAGGTGGAGCAGATTGGAGCATGTGTTTTGTATGATCTGAGCTTGTGTAGTGTGTAACAATTGGAGATTGTACTGAGAGCTTGTGAGGAGTTCGTACAATTATTGTTACATGATCTCTATCATTATAATATACAGATAGTTGGGGGTTTTCAGCTTTAAGCTTTCCCATAAATACTGTGTTTATATGTGTGATTGTTTATGGTTTTAATGTGCGCATGCGATTGTTTATATTTCCGCAATTAATGATCAATGGTAGAAGAGGTTATGTATTATGCATGAAGCTCAAATAGTGTGTGATCAAGATAATCTCGGTGAATAATTTAACAATTATTCAAATTTCTACACAACATTATTGATTATGCACTTGATAAAATTCCATTTACTTCTTTAGTAAAAAGGAAGATATATTGTCCTCTGGAATAAATCTTATATGTATGGAATTGGGGTTTTGTGCTACACTCTATGCTTACTCTCCAACATTAAAATAAGAGTTCCCAAATTTGTTCATAAATGTTTAATTTGTTTGAGTTTAGGCCAAACCTAGTCAAATCATGTCAAGTTTAGCCAAGATGCAATGAACTTAATTATGTTTGCCTAAGCTATAGTCAACAAGCTTGACCCAAGATTTTGAAAAGGAAATTTAATAGAGATGACTACTCTAACATATTTTGACAAATTTTCCCTTTCTAGATATCTCGAAGAGAGAATCTGAACTAGCCTCCTCTTACCACAATGTGGCTAGATAAGTGAGGCAAATTGGAACCAATAGTATCCACTAGGAGATTGAAAGTGAGGAGCATTTATTTTGCCAAAATATGCCCAGAACTTGCATCTAACTCCAACCATTTTTTTTTGTGTTGTTGCATCCATAAGCACAAACGCAATTTTGTCATCAAAGCATCTTGAACACTGATATGGGAAATTTCAGCACCTCACTTTTACCAACTAGGAAAGTCACTATTTAGAAATGTATTTTAATTTTGGAGTTTTATGTCAATTTTCTATTGGGGAAATCCAAATCATTCTTCTTTAATACTTTGCCCAATGTTTCTTGGGTCCATGTCTTGTGATTGTGCTCTCCACCGGAATATAAAATTTTGAAAAATCATGTCTTTGAATCAAAAACTTGTACCATAATATAAATAGGCAACTTGTGTCTTCCAATTCATAGGTTACCCTAACTGAAGATCACTCTCCACATTTTGGCCTAGATATGAAAATGTACATCTTAACTAGGATTGGGCATACATTTTATAGAAATTAAGCAGCCTTTTAAAGGTTGGTCCCAATTTGAATTCATAGTGAGATATGTGGCATGTTCAGATCTGTTTATGGTGAATATTTTCCACCACTGGTGCCAGAATGGAGTGTTCTATTTTTCCTTGTTTTTTTTTTCCTTGGATGATGGGTGTTATTAGAACTGGAGGACACAAGATTTTTATCATGTGCTCATAAACCATGAAGGAAAATTCATTAACTTCTTGGTCCAAACCTATGGAACAATGCCATGAAGAATATGATGTGAACTTAGAAATAGGTTTTTCTCATGAGGTGGAGAAATGACATAAAATCAACATTGGTGAGAGCGATATAGAGATAATTTTATGAATATGCTCATCATATTCCCAATGTTTATTATTTTCTAAAATATTATGATGACACTAGTTGGATTTCTTACAAATTTATATTTTTTCTGAGAGTGATTGATTGAGGTTGAAGAGGATAAAATTAAAGTAATTGAGAAAGTTCAATAGTCACAATAGTGTTGTAAGCCAACATAGCACCACGTACTCTTATTAGTAGCAGGTTGTGAGGCTATTTTGAATTAGTATGCATGTATACATACACATGATATGGTCATAGATACAAAGGAAATGGATTTGTTGGTTCACGCTTTTTGGGATTGCCAATCAATTAAAAGGTACATCTTAAGTCTTTTAAGCATGTATATTGGCTTATCTATGTGTCAACTCTTGATTCCTTCACATTCATGGATTGCTTGGTGTCACCTAGATGATTCCTTGAGAAGCTCTTTAATTCCTCGATTTCATTCACCTACATCTTCAGGATGGGTAAGACTCTAGAGGATTAGTATGTGTAGGGATTAAGTGGGGTATTTCCTAGAAAGCTACATAATCTTACAAAATTGATGGTGTTAGATGTGGTGGTGAACATTAGTGGACTTGCAATTATTCTCAGCAATATGGAACATTGGACATGCATGGGTTTAATATAAACAACAAAGACAAACTATTATAATGTTTGCAAATTGTTTCATGAAATCATTAAATGGAGTATAATAGTGACAATGTATTGTATTTGTTTTGCAGATATATTTTGGTTTAGTTGAAGAGGGTTTTTCCCTAACCAAACTGCCATCATTAGAGAAAAAGTGGTCATGACCAAGTTTTCAATCTTCATTATATGCTCATGGAGGCAATTGTGAAGGCATGTCAAGCCATTATTAACTTGAATGTAGTGTTGAAAATTATCTTTACTAGTGGTAAAATTATATTGAGGCTCGGTTTGAGGGGAAAATCATTGGCTCAAACTTGAAAATACCCCACTCAATTTTACACTCGTGAAATTTACATCAACATTACAAAGGTTTTCCAATTGCAACCTTTCATTAATGTATATGCCACGAACATTTCTTATGTTGGGCATGGATATTTGGTGTCACAGACTACAATGCTTACAATATACATAATAAAGGTTTGTTAAAAGTCCTATATTGCCTTGATAGAGATAGCAATAACATTGAACATAACTGTAACACCCCTGGTTCCACCTCGGATGATTAATGTAATAACCATGTATAATATGTGTTAGGTGGTGACCCTGAGAATCATTGAGGCTTGTGCGCCTCTTTATGTATATACATGTTAGGCTAGTGGGGCCAAGTTATGAATATGGTTAAGGTTGGTGTGCCTATGTAATGGGTTTGAGGACTGTGACTTTTGGGCTAGTGAGTCGAGACATAATTAGGCTGGGGATCTGAGAGTTTCTTCCAGGGCGTTATGCCCATGTGTATGTGTACTATGTGTTGGGGTCGTTGTGCCCGCATGTTTATGATCTTATATGTTATGAGATCGGTAGGTGTGGTGTGTTAAATATGTTTAATCCATGTATACTAATAAAAACATAATGGTTGTTAGCGAACCCAGACAAAAGATGTACGAGGGGCCCATGACTCTATAGTTGGAAAAGGCATCTTGATGAAAAAGTAACATTACGATATTATAATATAATATTAAATAAAGGGGAAACATATTTATAAAAGGGGGAAATAGGTTACTCGAGAGGGAATGCAGTCATGGTGACTGAGGAGTCAGTGACTCCTAGGGGTTGGACTCTGAAACTAACTAGTTGGGATGCATCTGAGTCTTTGTGGGCCCTGGTGGCCCCCAGAGCTTGGTGGCTTTGGTTATGACTTGTTGTCCATGGAGTTTTGAGATAGTGAGTCCTGGTCTTGGACTCTGTAATTGACTAACCAGTCGATGAGACTTGTGCACGGAATTTGTAACCAATTGAAGCATGGTTATTTAGTAAATCGTGCCATAGAGGATGGACCCTAATGTGAGAGCCTTGGAATTTTTGGTTATGGCCTGGGTAGCCATGGAGTCAGGCCCCAACTCGGGTGTGACCAACTATTGAAAGGAAATGAACAACGCTGTCTATGGTGGGGTGGAACGTTAAAGGTTCGCAACCAATTAACAACATTCATGGGTAAGTATTTGATAACTTGTTATTGTTTATCCCGCTACATTTACATATGGTTTTGTAATATTGTGGTTCACTATTCTCAATATCATATATTATGGTTAAGTTGAGCATATATTTATGGTTATACTTGGGAAAAATACAATCGATTAAATGAATCTGTTCAATTCACATAAACATATATTTGTAGTTTAATTTTGCCTAGGGTTGTGTATTTATGGTCTACCTGTGCATGGAAATATTGTTATGGTTAATTCTATGTCTGTATATGTATTCTTGGTTATTTTTGAAATGTATATGTATTTTATGCATCAGGGTTTGCCAATGTGCTGGAATTATATTATGTGGTTAAATTATGCTTCTACTTTTGGTAAATTTTGGAGCAATTTTGGGGGTCTTGTGAGTGGCATTGCCCAAAGGTGGCTAGTGATGTTATAATGGTATCAAAGTGCCCAAGTTGAAATACTAGGCCTACATGGTGAAAAATTATAACACAATAAAAATTAATGAGCATAGTTGCAAGCCATTTGACAAAATTCCAAAGCTAGATTATAGAAGGGTTATAAAGACCAACATAGAAGAGGTTTTCGTGTGGTTGTGTTTCTTACACGATCATTGCCATAGGAAGTCTTTGGTGAATAGATTCTTGCTCTTGATGAAGGGATGAAAGACCTTGAAAAGGCTAAGATTTTTGGTGATGTCACTAATGGTTTATCTATTATTGTGTTTTATAAACCTTTTATCCCAGAGGAGCATGTTATCCAACATGAATTTGAAATGCCCCTCACAATTTTCAATGAAGGTTATATCTAAATGTTAGGGAGCTGCACATTATTGAAAGTCAATATCATGTACCAAAAACTTCACAGACATCCCAAAAACAGAAACAATCTATTATATGTCAATTAAATCTACATAGAACCAACAAGCAATATGGTAAAATCTAAAATTACCAATCCCTTCAACTAGTAAAGAAAAAGAAAAAAAATCACCCAAAGGACCACAAATAACAATACAATATAGAAAAAGAACAGTATCTCAACAACTATAATTGCAAGGAATAAATTAATATCATATATTCCAATTGCAGCACTCAAAGAAAATTCAAAATAACATAAAAAAATACAACATTGTATTACACAAGTAAACATTGTTAATGGAAAGATGCAACATGGATTGGCAGAATCATGTCTTTATCAGTGAAATTTCATCAAACCATTGAACAATTTCACGTTGACAATATTTAAATAAGTTAATGGAAACCCTTGACCATATTATACAGTTTCCGTGATGGAAATCAATATATAGAAATCTTCACTTGGTTTTAATTAGGTAGAGGAGGAATAACTTAGAATGATCTTGTATGTCCTCTCGTTTTAGAGCTCAAATTTTCAATAAGGCTTTACGTATCCACATTTCAAGAATCACTAGAAGTGGTTAATAAGGAATATAGAAAAAAAACTAACCAATGTTTTAATCAATGGCTTTCTTGGGAGGTAGATTGACATTGGCCAAGGCAGTGTTGGAAGCAAATCCAATCTATTGGAATATTATGGATTACATCCCTATATTTTAGGAGAAATACATTCCTCCATTTCAATGTGAGTCTTATATCAGTTCAATGTTTGGAAGCATAAAAATACATCAAAACACACAAAAATCGAGGATGCAGAAGAAACCATAAATTGATAAATTGGGGCGACTTGTATGGTGCTAGCCAAGAGAAACATACTCTTTGTACTAAAGGAGGTAACTTATTTATAAATGATTCTCTTCACCTTAATTTCAATTCAAGATTGGGTGTAGTACTAATAACTATGATGAGTTTATGGATCTAATGATCTTAATGAAACTGGAAACAGACATAGAGGTGACAAAATTGTCGATTTTTGGTGACTATGATGTGGTTATACACAAGATGAAGGGATCCTACAAAATGGGGAATATCAATTTGCACCTTAAGCTAGATCAGATAAAAAAAATGGAGACATTCTTCTCCAACATATCCTATCATCAAGATTGTATAGAACATAACACAAGAGAAGATGATTTATCAAAATGATTACTTCTGGTAGTGAAGGTCGAAGAATGAATCAACTAGCTATAAAGCTTGAAGATAATAGTTGGAGTTTGAAGTTGTTTACTAAGTGTTGAGTAGTAGGATGTTTGGATTTTGGTTTACTAATTTCTAGAATTGTTGAAATTTAAATAAGTTTTTTTTATGAAAGACTTATATATATGGACTGTAATGTATTTTTGAGAACATGAGAAATCATATGTATTGCTTTTGTTTTGCAAAATATGTTTGTGTTGAGAGTAAATTAAGGGAAGTGTAGCTATAATTATCAAAGAGTGCTAGTATGCCTCTCGGATTTATGAAGATGGTTATAATAATGTGAAAAAAACACAATAAACAAGGACATTGTGTGGGTGAGAGAGTGTGAAAATGAGAACTCATATAGATATACATACCAAGGTATTTTTGGGGGTGTCATAGTACCATCCATTAAAAAATGTTGGGAATATACCCTCGGCTACCATGACAAAATGAGCATGGTGCTCATTCCTATCCACTCAAGGAGTAAAAATGATCTTCTTAAACCCCAAATATCTATCTAAAATATACAGAAACACTTCATTTCATAATTCATCATTTGATTAGCAAAAAATTTCATATTCATTTCAACAAGTACTACAGGCCTGGAGTCCCATTAATGCTACATGTTTGTGTGTAAAGGTGCGATTAAAAAAAGTTTAGATGTACCTTTTAAAAATTGGGTTTTGGATCAAATAGAATGAAGAAGTAGGTAGATAATTAGTTGGTTTGCTTACTCAGATGCTTATACAACACCATAAGCAACATACCTAAGTGTAAGCAGTTGTTCTACCTAGATTCGATCTAGTAGTGATACTGAGACCAAACATCACAAATAACAAGGCTAGTTGATCGAGCCCTAGTTAATTACCACAAACAAAACTGCACTAATTCAATTCTGAAGATGGTCCCAATATGTAAAATGATAAAACCCTGAGTGTTGAACAATTACCATTGGTGAGTTTACACTTTTTTTTAATTGATGTTAGAGGTTAAAAATGGATCTTATAAAAAACCCAATGATTAAAAAATGAAAACTAGATTTTAACATTTGGTCACAATGTTTAATGCAAGATTGTAGTGATAAAGATTCATAAAGAAAACCGTGAGACAAAATATAAAAACTAAATTTTAACTTTGGTGAACAAGATTGGATGTAGGTTGTAATAATAACTTTGATAAAAAAAACACTGCTAGACACAAGGAATAACAACGGTGCACAACATTTGACGCAAGGTTGTACTATTAAACTTTAATTAAAAAAACTGCTAGACAAAAGGAATCCTAAGTGCCTTATTTTATAATAATAAAACTTTATTTTTAGATAAAATATATATATAAAGCGTTTATGAAAAGAAAAAACCAATTCTGGAGACAATTGAATAGAATCAACAATTTATTGCATTTTTGAATTTCCCCAAATCTAATTTAAAATACAGACACCTTGCAATCACTTAAAATATGCTAAAATTCCTAAGCACCTTATTTTATCATAATAAAACTTTATTTTTAGATAAAATATTAAAATATATATAGAAAAAAACAGTTATGAAAATACCAAACCAATTCTGCACACAACTGAATAAAATCACCAATTTATTGCGTCTTTGAAGTTCCCAAAATCTAATCTAGAATACAGACACCTTGCAATGACTTAAAATCTGCTAAAATTTAGATAACGAGTTGTAAATAAAATCCGAAACAGCACACTGAAAAAATTTCTCTTGTGCATTGAACCCCAATCTCTGCGTAGGCCAAACAGAACTTGGACACATAACAAAAAAATGTAACCTGGGGAGAAACGACATACCTGTGATGCCGCTGGACAACGCTTCATATGAAAACGATTTAGGGGAAGGGTAATTATTAAAAGCATATCGAAATGGCTTTTGCGAATCCGACATACCTGTGATGCCGCTAGAAAATACTTCATATATAAAACGATTTGAGGGAAATCAAATCGAAATGGTTTTTCCTTAAGGATTCGCAATTTCGCATTGATGTTCCACTCATCTTTATTTTCACACACCGAAGCGGCCATCAATATTACTATAGGGCACTTTATCCAGCTGAATATAACCCATCCTGCTGAAATGACTTATTTGGCTGGGCCAGAAGCCACCCCCCTTTCAACCCCCGAAGGTTTCGAAACTATAATCAATTTTCTCTTTGTATTCAATATCTTAGATTGGCTGGTAAAATGATCGATCCATCCTGAAACAGGGTTAGACTAGCTCTTCCAATCCATTAACTGAATGTGCGGTTTAAATTTTGAGGGCACTAGAATAGAGCACGACAGAAAGAATAGGGCAAGGCAGCCATCATGATGTGAGTTTCGAACATAATCCAGTTTCTTGCCAGCACCCGAATGTCGAATTAATCCTTATTCCATCCACCTGATTGTGTGTGAATTTATGTCTTATAGTGACTGTAGTGTCAGCCGAGCGCATAAATGGACCAAGCATAAGTAATAGCCTACCTAGCTGCCACAAATCTAATGTATTGAATAAACAACTCTTTCCAATGGTAAACTCTATATCTGTTATGATCTCGATTTCTCTCTTCCCCCTGCAAGAAGTCAAAATGAGGTGAATCCGATCCTCCTCCAACCTGTCTCAAAAGAGCTAAAACATTATAAAAAGGGGGGGTTTTATAAACCCCTCATGCAGTTCTGCCAAAATATATTTGGGCAAACACTATTTTATTTTTATTTTTTTTGGGTTGGGTTTACTTAAAAGTTGCTGGGCGGGAATTTATTTTTCATGGTTTTAAGGAATATTTAGATTTTTAATAATTAATCTATTTTTTATATTTAAAAAATATAAATATTTAATCAATAATCTAACTTAATCATTGTGTAGTTTTATAACATTGCCATGGTTTGATCTCAAAATTTTTGATAATTTAAAATTAAAATGATATTTGGAATACTAGGGTGTTTTTTTAAAGGAAATTAAAAGCCATCATCAACAAAATCCATAGATTGTTGGGGTTTTTTGAGGATTCTAGCAAATGAACCTAAGTAAACCAATGCATAAGCTTAGTGTATTTCTATTATTTTTAGATAATTATTTTCACTTTCACCTTTGATTTTTTTTACTCTTACTCCAATGTTATTAATTAATTCATTGTTTGTATTGCTCTATTTTGTTTTTTCAGGGTAGAGAGGAATGATTTCACCCTTTTATGATAGCTTTTATGGAAACACATAGGCAAAATATTTGTGTTTAAAGTAAAATTCTCTCCTATCCTCTTCAAATTTCTGTGCTCTCAATCTATTTCATTTTACATTTATTATTTATATATACTTTTAAAACTCATAAACACTACATTATTTTCATGGGCATGGCCCTTTATTTTTTCAAATATTAGGCCCTTTATCTATGTTTTATCACCATTTACAAGTGTTAAGGGTTCATGGAAACTATCTTCATATTGAGTTGTAGCATTGATGGCTCCAACTCTTGCAAGAATTTTGTGGGTGCCTCCCATCATGGGGTGGTAGTGCAACTCCCACTAGCTCTTTTTTTTTTATAAGATTGGATAAAGAAGATAGAACTCCACCTATTAAGGAATCTATAATGCACGTATGATTTTCTTATAAGATTAGATAAAGAAGATAGAACTCCACCTATTAAGGAATCTAGAATGTATGTAGGCAAGACTGTAAAATGAACATAACGGTAAGATAATATTCATGGTTCCTTCCAAGGATTGTGTGAAGCTTCGTTGAGCATGTATGTTCTTTAGGAACGCCCATAAGTGGCTTCTCTCCACAACTCCTTCCCAAAAGGTTTGAACATGAGACTAATTGGGGACATGGTTGCTAGGCAATGTTAAGGCATGCTATAGGCCAGGGCGACATGCCAAGATGTCCTAGGTGTTAGGTTGTACCAAGACGTGCTAAGAAGTGTTAAGGAATGCTATGGAAACACAAGGGAGCACTAGGTAAAAATGCATGGAAATGAATGAATAAAAGTTTGTGACTGGGAGTTTCAATGAGCTCTAGGTGTGCTAAGGAGAGAGGGAAAATGTATGCTAGGTAGTGCCAATGAATGAGAGTGCTAAGGTGGCATGCCAAGATGTGCCAGGTGTTAGGGTGTGCCAATGCATGCTAGGGAGTGTCAGGTAAACACAAGGAAGCACTAGATCAAAAAACATGGAAATGAAAAAATAAGAGTGTGTGATAGGGAGTGTTAATGAGTTCTAGGTGTGTTAAGGAGGGAGTGACAAGGTTATATGCTAGGCAATGCCAAGGTTTGTTAAACTACAAAGGTGTGTCAGGAAGTGCTACAATGTGTTAGGGAGTGTAAAATCATGTCAAGGAATGTAGGGGATGCTAACACATGCCACATAATTCCAAGGCATTTAAGACATGTCATGTGTTATGGCATGTCAAGATGTAAACTATGTTGCTTATAAGTTGTTTTACGACCACAATTGGATGTGATGAGCATTGTCTTGGTAACTTGTTAAGTGGGATCAATTGAGATTGGACATGAGTAGTCTAAGATGAGCTACATGTAGTTCTTAGGTGAATAAGGCATATGTTGAATTTCCACGACACATGAGAATTTGGGTTTGGTCTTAAAATCTTTGATGCAAACACAATCAAGTGCCACAACACATCAACTTTTCACAATGAAATCTACACACATCAGGGAATCAATTAGTGCACATGAAATTTTTTAACTTTTTCAAACCTTTCTTCTTTAAATTGCAAATTGTAATAGAATAGGCTAGAGCTCTCGCACCAAGGATGATGGCCCTTTACAATCACACTGACACAATGAATACAACTAGGGACTGGTGTTAGTCCTATGACAACCAATATACCTTGAACAAGACAGCACTTGACCCAATTTTTTATGGTGGACACACATAGCCCTTTCAATCCACATGTCTTGAACATATCTGGTAGGTCCTCTTTTCTCCCATTATGAAACTCTCCAGTCTGCCTCTATCAATGAACTCAACTCTTTTATGTTACTGAACTCGGCCCAAAAAATGTTTCCCTCTATCTACCTCTATTTTCCTTTAAGGTCTACAACACTTAAGGCTTTCGATCACTTGTTCACAACTCCATTGTGAGCAACTCTTTGGTATGCCCACTTTTGCCAAACTCCTGCTCCAAGATGACAATTCTATGGATATGGAGGTTTCCCTTCTTCTCAATGAAGAAATCCTCTACAATACAGTGAACTAGGGCGAGTTTGCTATCCCACTTCATTGCTACTTGAGTCCTTCAAATTTTTCACGTCCTTAGGCCCAATACACCTACCCTTCTACTAGTCTTGTTTTCCTTCACAAGTACATGACTTAGAGCTCTTCTTTGATAGTCACCTAAAAACCCCCTAATTGTACTTGGAATACCATCAATTTTCCCAACCACGGTAACTTTTTTTTACTGATCTAGTGCCCACAACACTTCCCTCATCTAGGGCTCTTCAAATATGCCGTCGAATAGTGATTTGAGTCCTCTCAAAATCACTATTCTTGTGTACCAATTTCTTTGTTGTCCAATCTATGAACATATCTGAACTACTCCTCACATCATCCTTCTAACAATTTGTAGATAACTGAAATAGGGTCACAAATCATCCATTAACAATCCATTGACTAACTGTTTATATTCTGCTTCAGATCTCTGTCTAAAACTCTATGGACAGTCCAACAAAATTAACTCCTCTTCATGTCAATCCATTCCTCATATGGCACATTTCTTCTACTCCATCTTCTACTCAGGTTCCACCTTCCTTTGGATTTTCTATCTTTTCACATACTTTTGCAAACCATCTTCCAAATTTGTGGTATATATTGCATAAATAAACCTCTCTCTAAGTGTCACAACCCATCTTCTTCTATGCAGATTTGTCAGTCTTAATGGCATACCTTATGGATCGAACATGCTAGGAAACCTCCCTAAATAGGGAATTATACTTCTATTCTAATTTCTTTAGAACAAACCATATCCACCCATAGAAAAAATAAAAAATCTTTCCTCCATAAGAGACTTGGCCTAGCTCATATGGATCCATAGATTTTGGTCATTTCTTTGATTGAATCTTGAAGTGAACTTTAGATCTCTATGACCCTCAAAATACGGTTACCTTAGTCAATATTACACCTGTGAATACTTCTGTTCTTGCCCTAAATTCTAGTGAATACCCTTCTCCATTTGTGTTGGTCTTTATCACAGACCTTGCAACCTAGTAACCACCACAAGGTAGGGTCTCAACCCTCTCTACTATTTCAAAATTTGATGCGGACTTCACATAGAAATACCACTGAAATCACATGCCCAAATGCTCATGATTTTCCTCCCTTGAGCTTTGCCCTAAGAGAACCAACAATATGAAATCCTACTTCCTATCTCAAACCCATTAAGGTATGTGACATTCTTGTGAACCCTCACATGATTATCTTACTCTTGGTGGATCATCATGGCCTCCCTTTAGCAACGCTTACTCAGCCCTCTAACGCGACGTACTTTAGGACTACATCTCTCCTAGCCTCCTTGATAAAATGAGCTCCTTCTCACTTGATTTTCTTGCCTTCATACTAAGGCCTCCTTAAATATATTTTCCTAGCTAGGCCTCTTAAGAACGCTCTAGAACTTACGAACTTTATCTACTTATACCTTAGTAAATGTTATTATTCTGTTTAATTTTCTTTTAGATTTTAAACCTCATATCGAGTCCAAAGCCCCTTCACTTGGGTTATTTTGCCACAAAACCTTTTGTGGTCAAACTCACACAAACCCATCTCACTAGGCTTGTTGAGTACCTCCCAAGCTATACAATTCAACAACATAGTCTAGTTGTAGTAATCATAACTTGTTCAAGCTCCTATAGTCAAGCGAGGACTTGGTTGGGTTCCCAAGTTGAAAATTAAGTAAGGGTAGTTGTGAGGGCATGATAACTAGGAAGGGTTAGGGCATGCCAAGGAATGAAAAGGCGTGCTAACACATGCTGGACAATGTCAATGCATGTTGAGGAGTCTTAAGGAGTTTCGAGGCATCACAAGGGAGAACTAGGTCAAAATGCATGGAAATGAACAAATAAGAGTGTGTTCTAGGGAGTGCCAGTGAATTCAAGTGTGCCAAGGATGAAGTGTGTTAGAAAAAGTTCATAATAAGATTTGTAAGAGGCTAGCCTACGATTGCGATAAGGGGCTTGAAAAATAAATTTTAAGGAAAGGGAGACTTTGTGTTGGGCACAACACTATTTTGCATTTATCTATTATTTTTATATGACATGTGGCACACTTTGGCCGAATGCTCATGTTTTAAACTATTTTAGGCAATTCTATATTGTACATTATTGTGTATAAGTTTTTGGGAAATCAGCTTGTGACAACCTATATCTTGTGTGCCTTGTGTATCTTGTGGTTCTTGTAAACTCTCAGTTAATGCTCTACTGTTTATATGAACTGGACATACATGAGAAATATTTCCTATGTAGGCTACGTTGTTTAGTTGTTTTATGGCCATGGCTAGATGTGATCCTTGTCTTGTAAGTTCTTAAGTGGGAAAAGTTCAGCTTGGACATGATTGGACTAAGATGAGGTATAGGAAGTTATTAGGTGAACAAGTCACAATCTACTTGTAGTAGGTGCAATTGATCAAGTTGTTACGACTGAAGCATACCAATGTGACATGAACTAGAGTAGCTAAGGATTTGATTGGGTTCCAAAGTCATGAAAAAATGTAAGGCTATTTGTGAGGGCATGAGTGCCAAGGCATGCTAGGGAATGCTAACATGTGCCAGATAGTTTGAAGGCATTCCAAATATGCTAAGATGTGTCAAGTGATAAGGCATGCCAAGATCTACAATGGTGTGACAATACATGCCAGGGAATATCAAGGCAACAAAAAGGAGAAACAAGTTAAAATACAAGGAAATGAACACATCATAGGGTTAATAAGTCATAAATTTACATTTTCCAAGAGGGGCATGTTATGCACACCAACACTAGGGGGAAATGAGTGTCAAGTTCCAAGTGTTAGTGCATTCTAAGTTCCAAATAATCCTTTGTTACTTCTCTTCTACTTTCCAGTATCTGATCTCAAATAAATTTAATATTAAACCATGCCAAAGCATACCAAGGCATCTTAATGAATGCTAGACATGATAATGATCATGGCCTCTTTAGGGCTATATATCTCTTCACCCCCTTGATCAAATGAGTCCTCCTCACTTGATTTTATTTCCTTCATCCTAAGGACTCCTTAAATATTTTTTCCTAGACATATTATGAACCCTCTAGAACTTACGGGTTTTATCCACTTAGACCTTAGGAAATATTAATTTTACTTTTTAATTTTTTTTTAGATTTTAAACCTCGTCTTGGGTCCAAAATCCATTTGCTTGGCTTCTATTCCCACAAATCCTTTTGTGACCAATGTTATAGCTCAATTTGGGAATCATTCCCAATGACCTGGTCAGACTAGACGTCATCCCCAGGACCAATGAAATAGGGTTTATCATCCCCTATCATTTCAGTTGCTATATGCCCTAAGACAAGAACAAACCATTCATGACTTCCATTGCAAGGTTTCCAAGGTTTTAAGTATATGTTATATCACCTATGAGCTCACCAAATCTGCCTCTCAAGGGACTAACTGCTTTACATATGCAGCTCCCTCCATTCAAGGGTGCTCTGCAAAGAACTTTCCGACATTCAAGAGTGAGTTGGTCAAATGGGAGCAAAATTCTCATTGTTCTGGAATTTCCACATGGTCAGTGCCTTCTAGAAGAGTCCATATGTGTCAAACTTAGAATCCATGTGTCCATCTAACACCTCTGAGCTTGGGAACATGTCTTTCATATTATTAGAAAGTCATTGATTGAGAAAATACCATCAATTGCCCCATAAATTGAGCACAGATCCTAGTGCTAGGGAAGGAAGAAATTTGGTAAATAAATGTTGTTGGATTCTCAATTGAGAGAGTGATAGGAGTGATATGTTGCTAGTGATATGTTGATTGTGTTGAGGCTGGGATGATGCTGGAGCTGGTGACATCAAATCAGTTGTTGGTTGTAACCTCCCCCTTCTATCCATTAATAAATATTTCTACTCATTTTCTCATATATGTATCTGTTTATGTTTCTACATTTCATATGATGGATTCTTAACTGATATATATGTTTCATGTTCAATCAGTTTAACTGATTAAGATAAATAGGCATCTGTATATTGCAATATCTTTGCTGTTTAGTGTTTATACTTGTAGGAACTAGTCTGGCAATCTAAGTTGGATTGGAAGCTATAACAAGATCGACAGAAGAAGAATAGGAAGTGCTTGGATCACAAGTAAGTTACTCTATCTTTCTGTGTGTCTATTTACACTTAGAGAAAGTGTCTGCAAATTCTTTGATCTTTTGTTATAAATGCATAGCACGACATTTAGGGAATGTGTTTTATCCGTAATTCATAATTCCGCATAACAACAAAACTCACACAAAGCCATCTCACTAGGCTTGTGGAGTACCTCCCAAGCTACACAATTCAACAACATAGTCTAGTTGTAGTAACTATAAATTGGTCAAGATCTTGTAGTTAAGCAAGGGCTTGGTTGGGTTCCCAAGTTGAAAATTAAGTAAGGGTAGTTGTGAGGGCATGAAAGCTAGGGAGGGTCAGGGCATGAAAAGGAATGAAAATGCATGCCAACACATGTCAGACAATGGAAATGCATGCTGAACTAGAGTGTTAGGGAGTGTTGGGGCATATCAAGGGATAACTAGGTCAAAATGCATGGAAAGGAACAAATAAGAGTGTGTGTCAGGGAGTGTTAGAAAATTAAAGTGTGCTAAGGAATAAGTGTGTTAGGAGAAGTTTAGAATAGGATTTACAGGAGGAAAGCCTACGGTAGTTATAAGGGGCTCGACATGGTAGTTTTAGACAAAGGGAGATCACTTTGTGCTAGGCACAACATTGTTTTTCCTTTAGTTATTTTTTTTATATGAGATGTGGCACACTTTGGCTACATGCTCATGTTTTAAACTGTTCTAGATAATTGCATATTGTACATTGTTGTGTATAAGTTTTGGGGCACTCAGCTTGTGTCATCTTCTGTGCCTTGTGAATCTTGTGGTTCTTGCAAACTCTCAGTTAATGTTCTATTTTTTATATGAACTGAACATACATTTGAAATATTGCCTGTGTAAGATATGTTGCTTAGTTGTTTTATGGCCATGCAAGCTAGATCATGTGATACTTGTCTTGGTAAATAGTTAAGTGGGACAAGTTCAACTTGGACATGAGTGGCATAAGATGAGTTATAGGCAGTTCTTAGGTGAACAAGGCACATTCTACTTGTACTAGGTGCAATTTTTCCGGTTGTTGCGGTTGAAGCAGGCCAATGTTTTCACATGAATTGCAGTAGCCAAGGACTTGATTGGGTTCCCAAGTCATGAAAAAATGTAAAGGCTAGCTGTGAGGAAATGAGTGCCAAGGCATGCTAGGGAATGCTAAAATGTGCTAGATAGTGTGAAGGCACGTCAAACATGATAAGATGTGCCAAGTGATAAAGCATGCCAAGATGTGCAAGGGTGTGTCAATGCGTACCAGGGACTAGCAAGGAAACAAAAGTGAGAAACAAGTTAAAATACAAGGAAATGAACACATAAGAGGGTTAATGAGTCATCAATTTACCTTTTCTAAGAGGGGCATGCTAGGCACACCAACACTAGGAGCCAATAGGTGGCAAGTGAAAAGTCTTAGTGCATTCTAAGTGCCAAGTCTTCATTTGTTGCTTCTCGTCTACTTTCCAAAAATTGATCTCAAATAAATTTAATATTAAACCATGCCAAATCATACCAAGTCATCTCAACGTGTTCCATACATGTTAAGACTTTCCAAGCGCCAACACGTGCCAAGCGCTAATATGTGTCAGGGAATGTTATGCATGATATGAAGTGGAATGGCATGTTGAAGAGTGCTAAGGTGTGCTAGAGAGTGCTAATTCATGTTGAGGAGTGTTAAGGAGTACTAGGAAAAAACATTAAGGGAGCACTAGGTCAAAATTCATGGAAGTTAATGAATATGAGGAACGTGTGCCAGGGACTAGTGTTAATGAGTGCTATTTGTCATACCAAGGAGGGAGTGACAAGGTATGCTAAGTATTGGTAAGGCATGCTAGGGAATATAAAGGCATGTAAATAAGTGCCAAAGTTTGCTAGGGAGTTCCAGGGTGTGCTAATTATATGTTCCAATTAGTGCCAAGATATGCCAATACATGCGAAGTGCTAAGGATGTGCAGGGAGCCAGGGTATGTCAATATGTGTCAAGAAGTGTCAAGGCAACAAAAGGAAGAACCAAGCTAAAATGTAAGTAAATGAACACATAAGAGGGTTAATAAGTCGAGACTTTATATTTTTCAAAAGTGGCATGCTAGTCACACTAATAATAGGTCACAATACATGTCAAGTGGCATAGTGTGCCAAGTGCTAATGTATGTCAATGCATTCAACCAAGGTGTTCCAGGGCATGCTAGGGACTACATGCATGCCAAAACATGCTAGGAGAGTTCCATGTTGTGCTAGCCCATGCCACCGTGTGCTTTGGTGTCAGTTTCATGACAAGATTTTCTAGGTACAAAGATGTTCCAAGACATGCGAGGTGCTAAGAAATGTTTGTGTGTGACAAAGCATTAATTTAAGGTGTGCCTGAATTGTTGAGGAGTGTTAGGTCTTTCTCATTAATTGAATTGTCATAGCTTTATTATGTATTAAATAATATATTTCCCACACACACTAGTGGAACTTTATCTAAAGGAAATTTGATAGATAATAGATATGAATCATGTGTTGAATCATAAGAAAACTCTATTCGACTAGTGATTACTTGAGGGAAATGATACACACTAATTACTTCTTAAAAAATTGACTGATTCTAACCACTATGGCCTTGGAAATATCATAAAAAATAATCCACAATAATGGCCTTAAATTGTTACCTTTTGAAAAAATATATTAACATGCATATAACATCATCAAAAACTCATTGGAATGATCAATGGTGACGAACATTTTTTGACCGTGACCAAAAGTGAAAAAAAGAGCATTGGTGACGGTCATTAAAAGTCCGTCACTAGAAGTGTCACCAAAGAGAGAATTAGTGATGGGCCTTTAACGAACCTCACCAAAAGTGTCATTGAAAATGGCTTTGGTGAGGAACCTTGAAGGACCATCACTATATACAATTACAGTGATGCTTTTTTAAGGACTGTCACCATATGTGACATTAGTGATGGACCTTAAAGGTCCGTCACAAGAATGACCCTCACCAATGTCCTTTTTTATTTAGTGCTTTTACTGTTAAGAAACTGGATGTTTCTCACTTTAAGATTTTTGGCTCATATGTTTATGTTCATGTGACCAAGAACGCCAGGAAGAAGCTGGAGATGACTATTGAAGTTGGGATATTTTTGGGGTACACGGAAACACCCCATAATTATCGTGTGTATTTTCCAAACAGTTGAATGACTGTGGTGGGACGAGATATAAAATTCAATGAGGAGAAAGCCATGAAGTTTTCGCTTGAGAGGGAGCTATACTTGCATGAAGAGGAGGAATTACTTGTTCCCAAAGATGAGCCTATAGATGTGGATCAGCCACAGGAGGAGGATCATGGAGTGGAGGAGTCCACTCATGCAGAGCCAAACATCATAACGGGTAGAAGGCATACTACAGAAGCTGAGAGGCTGAAGCTTGATGCGACACAGAATGTAGGAGTCCCTACTTCACAGCGCAGATAGAGATAGTCTCCTGACCGATTCACTGGATACATGGATCTCATGAGCAAATGTATTGTGATAGAGCCATCTTCCTTTTAGGAAGAAGTGCAGGAGCCCACATGGGTATATGCAATGGTGGAGGAGTGTGACTCCATTGTCAGAAGCAATGTTTGGGAAATTGTTCCATGGCCGGTTGATAAATCAGTGGTAGGTTCAAGATGGATCTACAAGGTAAAGAAAGCTGTTGATGGGAGTGTTGAGAAGTATAAGGCAAGATTTGTTGCCCGAGGCTTCTCATAGATCGAGGGGATTGATTATGATTAAAACTTTTCACTTGTCACACGGTATTCTTCCATAAGGACCATCCTTTCTCTCTAAGCGTATATGGGTTGGCACATTCATCAGATGGATGTGAAGATTGCGTTCCTTAATGGGATCATTGATGAAGAAGTGTAAATTGAGCAACCTAAAGGATTTGAGATCTTCAACAATGAGTTTCATGTGTTTAGACTCAAAAGAGTGTTGTATGGGCTGAAGCAAGCACCCTGTGCTTGGTACACTTGGATTGGCAGCTATTTCACTAGACTTGGCTTCACCAAGAGTGAGGCGGATGCAAACTTATACCAGATTGTGGTGGATGGTAAGATTTTAATCATTTTTCTTTATGTTGATGATTTAATACTAACTAGTGATGAGCAGTTGATACACTCATGCAAGGAGGACCTTGAAAATGAGTTCGAGATGAAGGATATGGGCCTCCTTCACTATTTCCTTAGATTGGAAATATGGCAGCGAGATGGTGAAATGTTTGTCTCAAGGAAAGTATGCAAGGGAGATACTTGGTAAGTTTCACATGGAGGGCTGTAGACCCATGGATACTCCTCTTCCAAGAAACTGGAGGAAAGAGGATGCTACATCGACAAAGGTAGTGGATGCTACTATCTATCGACAATTGGTGGCTTCACTCATGTACTTAGTTAATACAAGACTGGACATATGCTATGCGGTGAACCAGCTTAGTCAAGCGATGGTTAAGCCTACCAAGCTCTTTTGGAAGGTGGGAAAGCATGTCCTGATATATCTCAGGGGCACATCTGAGTATGGCTTATGGTACATATAGACAAATGAGGTGAAGTTGCATGGCTTCACGGATGCAGATTGGGCAGGTAGCCCAATGGATAGAAAGAGCACATCAGGAGGGGTTTTTAGTATCGGATCTACAACTGTTTCTTGGTACAACAAGAAACATAGATCCGTGGCACTCTGTTCAGTGGAAGCGGAATAAATGGCAACAAGTCAAGCTGCATGTGAGGCTATCTGGATGAGGAAGATCCTGGTTGGTTTGTTCGGTTCTCATTTAGATCCTACAGTGATTCATTATGATAATCAGAGTTTCATTAAACTCTTGATTAATCCTGTGTTTCATGATAGATCTAAGCATATAAATATTCGGTATCTTCATATTAGATATTGTGTGCAGTAGAAGATCATGTTGCTTCAGTACATTCCTACGAAAGATCAGGATGCAGATATTCTGATGAAAGCGCTCACCAGGAGAAAATTTGAATACCATAGAGGTAGGATCGATGTGAAGGATAACCCCTTTATTGTTGAGAGGGAGTGTTAAGATTCAACAAGATGATGATCCTAGTCAAAATTAAGCACCTTCACTAGGTGGGGCCCGCAGGCTATTTTTGGGTGTATATCTATTTTTAGAATGGTGAGCATATTCTAAAATTAGCAAGAGAATAATTCTAGATGGTTGAGAAAATTATATTTTTAGATGAGTTTCTATTTTTCTATGCATGGGAAAAATCTATTTATAGATCGCATGTCCAAAAATAGAATGCATGTCGATTATTATTAGCCCTTAATAATAATTACACAATAAATAATAATCTATTCTCTTGAAGCACTTGATTTCAATTAACTGATGTGGAAAACCAGTTGATTGAAGAAATTACACATTCCAAGGTTGGTTGGTGGGACATGCACAGTGGACTTCATTGTAACTGAGTGTGACAAAGTTGTAACAGAGTTGGAAGAGTAGTTATGTGAGTTGTTATTTAGTTTAACTCAGTTAAGTGAGTTAAACTCAACTGTGCTAGTTGTAACTCATGATACAATAGTGAGAGATTAGTGAATTAATTATTTAATTAATTCACAAGTAGTGTCTCACATGCAACTGAAGAAATACAATTTTTAACTACTTGCATGCCAAATCCAGTGGAGACCCAATGGAGAGATAGGTGAAAGGGTCTGGTTGGCTATCAGTTGTGACTATAGTGATGCATTCAATGCATCTACACACACATTGGAGATGCCAATGAGGATTGCGCAGTCAAGGTAAGGCAATATTGAATTTATTCAGGGATCTTCTTTAGCAGGGATTGTGCAGTGGAGGCAGGCTGTCAGGAGGCAGTAAATTGGTGCATGTGTGAACCAATTTTTGTATGACAGTGTGAGACGATTGTATATTGTACTGAGAGCTCTCGGAGCTAGATATTTGTATGAGATTGTTTCATGATCCATGATATACATAATATATGATAGTTGGGGTTTTTAGCTTTAAGATTTCCCGATTAAAACATCTTGTTATGTGCGATTGATTTTTCTTCATATGTTTGCAATTGGTGATTTAATTTCCGCAAAGAATTAAGTAGAAGGATTATGTATTTAATAGTGGATTTAATTTTCAGATCAGGAGAGTCCGGTAATACATCACAGTATTGTTTAAATTTCTACAGTACTTCAATTCACTCCATCACTTTTCTTACTCTAAACCATATAATTTATTTAGTCATTCATAACTTCAATCCATTACTTTATTTACTTAGTCATTTTACTTCACTCACTCAATTTAATTCATTGCAAAGATAGAGACATGAAGAAAAACTTGGATATGATCTACAAAGGATGAATATATATATATATATATATTAAAATGATAATTTTTTACTTGGAAACATATTAATTTTAAAAAATGATTGATTTAAAGGAATTTTCAAATCTTGAAAGTGGGCACTTCTTTGGGGAACAAATATTAAAGTTTATAATCACCAAATAAAGGAGAAACAATCCTAACCATAAAGTAGTTTGAAGAATATGAGGAAAATATTATAGTAAAAAAATGGAAGAACATTTAGAAAGATAGAGAGAACCCCCTTTTAGCATAGCTAGTAAGTAAGGTAACCTCCTAATTGAGTCTTTTGATATATTATTCTCAGTTATTAATCATACATCCTTTCATTTCAAAGTAATTTGAGTTATAAGAGCTAATTTATGACGGTTTTACTTTTTTCTCTTCCACGTATTTTCATTTACATGGTCCATAGAAGCCCAATTCAATCCTTTTTGGACAAACATATTTTAATTTTCTGAAAAATATGAACTCTTTTTAAATATTTCTATTTGAGGTTCTATAGAGAACTCTCAAGAGTTGAAGTTAATGTGATATTTTGAATATGGGTTCTAAGATTAAGATTGCAGGAGTGTAACTCCTTTCATCCCTATGAGTTTAAATGGAAATATCATGTTAAGTTGTTTATAAATATGGTATTCTTCTTTTCATCTTGCTTGATGAAATAATTTGTTTTACTTTTCGCTATCTTGGAGTGCAATCTTCTCATGTTATTTACTTTTAAAAATTTGTATGATGTAAATGTTATGATATGAATATCATTGTTAATACTATTTCCATGTGGAGAGTTTTTATTGTTTTCACATGAAAATCCTATATATAAAACCTTTTGTAGTCATATTTATTCCCTTTTCTTTCCATGAATGATATATGTACTCTACAAACAAGTTTATTATATGAGAGTTTTATTGGAATTTTTTTGGGGTTTTCTCTTTAGCACACACCCACTAATTTAATTTGAGAATAGAAGAAGACTATTCCACCAATCAAGAGACAAGTAGCACCTCTGTGATAACAAGGAGAGTATTTCTTGTTCCCCACAATATTTTCTCTCAATGTTGGTCATTTTCCCTTATTAGGAATAGTGATCAACAATAGGATATATCTTGAGTTCATTTTTGTGGATGGTGTGTTTATTTGCTTGTTATTTCATTTTTATTTGCATTCTCCCAAAAATTCAAGCACTTAATTAGTAATAATTAATCTGGGATCTAAGGAAATAATTTGCATAATCTATAATATTTTATAATATTAAAAAATATGTAGTGAAAAACTATTCTAGTGGAATACCCATGGTATTTTATAGACAATATTGGTATCAAAACAAATTTCCGGAGGTTTTATGGAAGTTTCAATATCTAGGAATTAGCTTAAGAAGGAAATCATAGAACCCTAACATGGTGGATGATTCTATTCATAGCAACCCACAAGATGCAACAAAATATAGATTTTTGTGTGGTTGGATGAGGGTATCTATTGAAACATGACCCTCTTCACGATGGCTAAAGTGAACAAGTTTGGACCTTTCAGAGAACTTAGTGGCTCTAACTTATAAGTTGAATCAGATTAGAAAATAGGATAGAGAGAAGACCTAGAAAAGGAGTAAAAAAAGTGTTGAAGAAAGAGAAAACAAGTTCTAGTTCCATCACTCCTTCACAACCTCCATTTAAAATGAAGGCGAGAGTGGAAACCAAACCATACCAAGGTGAGAACGATGTTGTTAAGTTGAATAATCCATTGCAATAACTAGAGGTGTTTTTTGTTGTTCATAATATAGATGAAGAGAAGAAAAAATTATTTTCCCAAATGAAACCAGAGGTCTATGCACTAATATGGTGGAAAAGCCACATGGAGACACTTAATTTGGAGGGTGATCGACCATCAAATAAGTAGGAGGATTTTAAAACCCTCATTAAATCTCAATTATACCTTTATAGGTATGTAGAAGACCAGTGTATCTGTTGGCATGAATTGGGTGAAGTAAAAAGGCAAACCACTAAATTCAGGAAGATGGAGATCATGTTGGGTAACTCTCCCAAGAGTCTATATCTAATCCTCAAGAATTTGGGGTGTCTACATGTCATTTTTAAAAGCAATTGATGCTCTTCAAACCGAAGACCATTGATGATGCCTGCTGTAGCATAGTTTGACTTAGCTAAAAGTCAAGAGAGGTTCTGAGAAATTCAAGGTTACTGAGGAACAATTGTTAAAATTTCAAGAAGAACTGCAACATGCTCAAAAGGATAACCACAAGAGCAATGAGGATTCATCATCACATGTGCATTGGAACCAAAATCAGGGAAGCAATAGCATTGGAGGTGTAACCTAAGCCAGAGGAGCAACAAAGAAGAAAAGCGTGCAACAAGGGTCAAGTTGGTCTTATTCGTGTGTATAATAGTTCAAGAGTCGGGCTGATTGATGCGTTTAGAACATCGCACATATGTTGGGGTCGATTCATGAAAATATACATAAAGAACCAGTGTTCAGAGGCTTAATCGCAATCGCATGTGGAAGGCCCAATCGTATATCACAAATAGCATTAAAAAAACTCTCAGGAGGAATAGAACAAGCTGGAATCGCTGAAATGCGAAATGCGATACAAGGACCGGATGCGATATAGTTCTAATCTCAAATCTAAAGTATTTAAAGTCTAGCCATGGGACCGTCTCACATATCTCACATCGCAAGCTCGGAAGGGATAACGATCCTAAGATAACGGGATTCGCCGAAGTGTGAAGTGCGATAATGAAGCGGACACGATGCATCTCAGAACTATGATTTAAAATATTCCAATCGCACATCGAAAATCGCAAGCTCAGGAGGAATGGCGCTCATGAATATGTTATGAATGTCGAAATGTGAAATGAAACAAGGTTTTATATCGCCGATTGTGATTTGCGATCGACCCCACCTCCACTTGCCACCTCATCCCTACCTTTTTTGCACATCGCACATCACAAGCTCAGGAGGAATGGCACTCATGAATATGTTATGAATGCCGAAATGAAAAATGAAATAAAGGGACGAACGTGATAGTTTTTAAAGGAAAATTGGAATATATTTTAAAGTCAAGTCTTACGGCAGTTACAAAGGAAAGTTTGAATGCAGGGCAAACTCGGTAAGAAAAGACCCAATGCTACATGCAAAACAACGGTATGCATTTGTGGCAGTTTGTTAATAAAAGACTAAACACTACTGGCACGAGCAGAAGAGGAAAAGTCGGGTAGTAGGTGACATGATGACAATGTTTGAAATGCAAAAGCATGGGAAAAGTTGGGTAGAGATGCATTAATGCAGACTGTTAGGATATCACAACAGAAATGGAAGGAGACACATCATCAACAAATCAGATTCAGCAAAAGGATTATATTTCAAGTTTTATTTTGTTTTCTTTGTTAAGATCAAAGCTACAAGGATGTCCTCAATTGCAATGTAATAAGTAGTTTAACAGTTTAGGTAGTCTAGAAGTTTCAAGAAGCTAGAGTAGTTACAAAATATTTTTGTTTGTATTTAAGAGAGAAAGAGAGAGAATGGTTTCGAGTTCTGGACCTCTTGGAGAATACATTTTTTAATTCTTTTTCTGATCGGTGAATGAAAGAAGCAACAAGTTTCCTACAACTGTTGATGGTGATTCATGTTTCTTGTGTCATTTTATGTTGTTTCTTCCTTGAATGAAGTGAAGTAAAGAAGCAGCTGGTCTCTTATTTACATTTGTAAGTAAGAGTTAAATAGCCTTAATAAGTGCTCCTTCACTCCAACTCCTCTCCCTTCAAAAATTATCTCTGGAACTTAAAAGTAATAGATTCTGTGTTTACAACATATTATTTTGAGTTTCCTCTCTCTCCATGAATTCTCTCTAAAACCTAAAAGTAATAGATTCTATGTTTACATCATATTATTTTGAGTTTCCTCTCTCTCCATGAATTCTCTCTGAAACTTAAAAGTAATAGATTTTGTGTTTACAACATATTACTTTGAGTTTCCTCTACAGTTCTTCTTTTCCATTCAGATATCAACAGTCAATGGCATTTTGAAATATTTTATTATTCCAGATCATTAGGGTTTTGAAAAACTAGTTTCTAGAGGGATAGAACAAAGACCTCATGATAAAATTATTTATGTGACACACTTTTAAAATGTCTTAAGCACTGATTCATTTCACAACCGAGCGATTTTCTCTTAAGAACCAACAATGCCTATGCACAAGCATGATACTAGGAGAACATATTCCATAAGAAAGGACAACTAAATGGTTTTAAATAGAAATACCACTAATATTTTTCCAAGGAGGGGAAGAAGAAGTTGAAAGGAAAAGGAAAAAAAATGAAAGATACTACACATTAGTGTAAGAACTGATGCAACAAAAACTGCGATTTCATAAATCTCGTGTTCTGTTACCAAATGATAGCAAGGTTTGCAGAATTTAACCCCATTAATTACCCACATTAACATTATGGAGTCATGCTTCTCTATTTTCACCCAACAGAATGGGTTCCCAAATAACTCCGTGCATTTTTATTAACCCCTTCATAAATAAACATAACCATTTTATAATTTTAAAACATTAGCCTTTTAATCATATGCACACGGAAGCTTAATAATAAGTGTTTCTTGGGTTTATAACTCATATATACCATATAAATATGCTCTTACCCCTTTAATTTGTGACCGCCTACTTTACATTACCTGTGGCATTGCATATGGTATCATCGAACCATATCGCATCACAACATTAAACCATATCGCATACACTATGCGCATTAACTCGAATATATTGCAATTTCGCAAACTTACTAATTTTGCAGATCGCAACACATATCATTTCGAAGATCAGCAAATATAGCATTTCACAGATCGCAATATATAATATATCGCATGTCAGCAAATATATAATATTTCATATCAACTCTTCGCACCTTTAACTCCCGTCACACTTCGACAAACCTCAAACTTACCTCATCACACTTCACCAATCTTCAATTCCTCCGATGGCCGCAATATCGTATCGCATTCAATGTGCGATATTTATCACATCGTGTAGATCTTAAACTTATAGCACTTCGGCACTTTCACAATTTAATCTGCGATGAGATATGAACCGTTGATCTTCAAGCTGATCTTTGAAATTTAATCAGAACCGTCCATACTCCCCTTTGAAATTTTCCTTAGGGGTTTTATGCCTGAATCATTTCGCCTGTTTGTTCAACTGTTGCAGCTTTGGAACTCCATATCCTCCGCGACTACTCCTTGGGCTTTCTCTTCTGGTTTTCACTTAGATCCATGATTATTCGCTGTTGCACACCTTACACATTGTCTCAAGCCAGAATACAAAACACCATTCTGTATTACTTCTCCGAATCCAAAATTCACGATTTGTTTCATAGTCGACCTGCACACACATCCACTTGCTCTAGACTGGAATCACACATGATTCTACCTAGGCATTAAGTCTTATTCACACAGTAAGACTTATTCCTTAATCAAAATTCATATAACAATGGTTTATGACACAAAAACCATAATTTCTTAGTTATGGATCACTCAGCACGTAAAAGAAATGACACACAGTCACAATGAATTCGATTTCCTCATTAATTAAATAAATGTACTGATACAAAATAAAAATAAAAAAACTGTTTACAATCTGGCTTTGCCTGATACACTGTTACATGGCCTTCTCTCCTCTACACAAAACCCTCTCTGTTCTCGAGCTTCTCCTCTCTACTCTACTTTTGGCCTCTCTCTCTGACCTGATTTATTCATTTAAATTGGTCTCTGCTTACTTGCTACTTCCTACTCTATCTTTCTCTCGAAACTTACAATGAATATATATTACAATCCAAAGATTATCCGCTCTCACAATCGACTCCTATAGAATTTTAACCACTTCTATTCTCAGAAAATACTTCCTATCTCTAATTTATGACTAATCTAATCTCTTGAGCATAAAAAGAAATTATCCTCTATAATATCCCTTTTTCTATGGATATGTTTACAAAAAGTCAACTAGCATATTCCCTACCTATGCTTTCTAGGAATTTAAAAAAATTTCAAGATAATTTTACAATATTTACAACTTGACCCCTCCTTGGGCTAATCAAACAATTAAAATTTAATTTGAGTGCTAATGCTCCTACATCAGACTCCCAAAGTAAAAAAGAATCATGATCTCCAGATCATGTGTTCCAATCATTGTCCTCCTGGATCCCATACATTATTCTTCAGTGATCTCTTTTCTTCTTTCGACTGTTGTCCATATATTATGCTGTATTTTATTGCTTCTCTTGGTTTCCATACCTTCATTTGTAATAATCCATTGAATTTACCTAAATATTTGTTATAGTCCAACCTTTCATACTACCATTTGTTTTTCTTCTCTTTATGCAACTCCTTCCTTTATGTTTCTTCCTCATAAGCTTCATAAAAAAATTCTATCTCTCTGTCCAAATTACTTTGATGTTGCACTTTATTTTCATTCTCTGGAAATAAACATATTTAAGCTGCTAATTAATTTCTTCAGTTTCTTTTTCTTCAAATTATGCTATTATTTTTGAGATTTCTCCAAATAATATTGTAGATATTGCTGCCACCCAAACTTACTAAATATCTTTGAAGATATCTCCCTCTGCAATATCCAATTTCTGTTATGCAATTTTACTTTCAAAAAGTAAACTGCTCTTCAATTCCCTGACTGCAGTAACATTTTATTCCTCTGCTAAAGATCCTTTGCATTCTTCATTGGGTTCTTTTTTCTCTACTGGTGCTTTCAACCAATTCTCTGGTAACTCCAATTATTTCTCCCATTTACTAACCAATTTTACATGTGCTTTCCCTCGACTATCTTCATGAGATAACATGGCCTCATCCTCCATCATAATACAATTATGATCTTGCTTCTTTGAAATGTTTTTGTACATTTATTTTTCTTCCTTCATCTTGAGAACAACTTTGAGTGACTATCTATCACCTACAATCACACACAATTTTTCAGTTGTAAAACCACAAGGCTCAATTGTCTTATTTGATGATTTAGTCATCAAATACTCTTTTTGTTCCAAGTCTTCTACATGACTCAGAAAATATTCAATAGTCTTCATCTCAGCTTCCTCAGAGTACTTGATATCCTTTGCTTCTTCTTCTGGCTTTTGGTCATCATCGTGAGCCAAACTTCCTCTATTTTCAACTTTAGCATTATCTGAAAATAATATTTTCCTCCAACTGTGTATGAGCTTCCTCATGAGATTTAACTGTCTCAAAACTCAAATTATATCTCTCTTCTTCATCTACTTTGACATTACCTGCAAACATACATGAATTATTAATTTCAAAATCATAAGGCTTAGTTGCCTCAACTGATGATTCAAACATCACTGCTCCATCTTCAAGTTCAAAAGAAACTTGTTCTTCTCGGACAATTTCATTTTGCTGTGTCTCCACTCCTTTGAGCTTCTCCATCCTCAATTGAACATCTATAATCTGCTCAAGCTTCCTCACCTCCTCTATTAACTGCATATTCACATGTTGTTCTCTCTTCTCTTGTAGACTATGCCACTTGACCTTCTTTCTCATTACATAACCATTCCTCTGGTTTTCTTTACTTCTCTCAGACAACTTCATCAACAAATTAAGTTGCATTCTCATCTCAACCTTTTCTCTCTCATACTCTTCATCCATGCCATCTGATTTGACATCTTTCTTCACTCTTCTTCTATTGTGGTCTCTCTCAGAACCTCTGCTATGACTATCGGTAGTCATATTCTCCTGTATCTCTATGAGTTCCTCACTCACTATGATTTGTACTTAAGCCTCTGCAATAGAAAGTCCTCCATACTACAACTTACCTCACCAAGCTTTCCTCTGTACTTGGCCACTAGTCCCCTCTCTGAAAATTTCTCTGATAATTCCTCTGCTCCTTCTAGGCTTCAACTCATTTGCACTTTTGAGAACACAGCTGTCCTCTTGTATTTCAATCACAAATGAAATACTAGGTTCTGGCCACACTCTTCTTTCACTCAGAAATACTTACCAGCTTCCTTTATCACTACTTCTTAAGGCTTGATCTTCTTTTGTTGAGATACTTCATTAGCTGTAACTATCAATCTTCAATCTTTATTTAACCTGTAAAACTCAAATCATAGTTATATAAAACAATACCTCCATTATTTCACAATCAGTCTCCATCCACTCTTCACATTCGAGTGAATCTCCATTCTCCACAAGAGATCGATGTGCTTCCTTTATTATTCTGCAACTTCCATAGGAGTATCACTTACTCCCCATATTCTGCCATACTTTAGCTCTGTATGCCTGCTTCTTGTCAGATTTAAAATCTGATCTCCTCTTTCTGCAATATCTCTGTCAATTTTTTGCAAAGCACATTTGCTTTAATGATCTCCTCTTTCTTCCACAATCACACTTGCATTCTACACAATTATCTTTTAATTAAAAATAAATTTCGCCAATATCTAGCTTTAACCTTCAAAAGAGCTTTAACCAATGCTCTGATACCAAAAATGATGCAACAAAAACTGCGATTTCATAAATCTCATGTTCTGATACCAAATGATAGCAGGGTTTGCAGAATTTAACGCCACTAATTACCCACATTAACATTATGGAGTCATGCTTCTCTATTTTCACCTAACAAAATGGGTTCCCAAATAACTCCATGAGTTTTTATTAACCCCTTCATAAATAAACAGAACCACTTTATAATTTTAAAACATTAACCTTTTAATCATATGCACACGGAAGCTTAATAATAAGTGGTTCTTGGGTTTATAACTCATATATACCATATAAATATGCTCTTACCCCTTTAATTTGTGACCGCCTACTTTACATTACCTGTGGCATCACATATGGTATCACCAAACCATATCACATTGCAACATTAAACCATATCACATACACTATGCGCATTAACCCGAATATATTGTAATTTCATAAACTTACTAATTTTGCAGACCGTAACACATATCATTTCGTAGATCGAGGAATATAGGATTTCGTAGATCAAAATATATACTATATCGCATGCCGGCAAATATATAATATCGCATATCGGATCTTCATACCTTTAGCTCCTGTCACACTTCGGCAAACCACAAACTTACCTCGTCGCGCTTCGCCAATCTTCAATTCCTCCGATTTCCGCAATATCTTATCGCATGTGATGTGTGATATTTATCGCATCGTCTAGATCTTAAAATTATCGCACTTCGTCACTTTCACAATTTAATCTTCGATGAGATCTGAACCGTCGATCTTCAAGATGATCTTTGCGATTTAATCAGAACTGTCCATACTATCCTTTGGAATTTTCCTTAGGGGTTTTATGCCTTAATCATTTTGACTGTTTTTTCAACTGCTACTGCACTGCAACTCTGTCTCCTCCACGGCTACTCCTTCTTGGGATTTCTCTTCTGGTTTTCACTTAGATCCATGATTATCCATTGCTGCACACCTTACACGCTGTCTCAAGCTAGAATACAGAACACCATTCTATATTACTTCTTCGAATCTAGAATTCATGATTTGTTTCTTGTTCGACCTACACACACATCCACTTGCTCCAGACTGGAATCACACATGATTCTACCCAGCCATTAAGTCTTATTCACATAGTAAGACTTATTCCTTAATCAGAATTCATATAGCAATTGTTTATGACATAGAAACCATAATTTATTAGTTATGGATCACTCAACATGTAAAAGAAATGACACACAGTCACAATGAATTTGATTTCCTCATTAATTAAATAATTGTATTGATACAAAATAAAAAAACATGTTTACAATCTGGCTTTGCCTGATACATCGTCACATGACCTTCTCTTCTCTACACAAAAACCTCTATGTTATCGGGCTTCTCCTCTCTACTATAATTTTGGCCTCTCTCTCTGACCTAATTTCTTCATTTAAATTGGTCTATGCTTACTTTCTACTTCCTACTCTACCTTTCTCTCGAAACGTACAATGAATATATATTACAATCCAGAGCTTATCCGCTCTCACAATCGAATCCTATAGACTTGTAACCACTTCTATTCTCAGAAAATCATTCCTATCTCTAATTTATGACTAATCTAATCTCTTGAGCATAAAAGGCAATTATCCTCTCTAATATCCCTTTTTCTATGGATATGTTTACAAAAAGTCAACTAGCATATTCCCTACCTATGCTTTCTAGGAATTTAAACATTTTTCAAGATAATTTTACAATATTTACAACTTGACCCCTCCTTGGGCTAATCAAACAATTAAAATTTAATTTGAGTACTAATGCTCGTGCATCAAGAATTGAAACAACCTCTATAATGATTGTAATCCTTATGGTCTCACTGAATATAAGAATTGGAAGCTACATCTAGAATTGATTTTAAAGACCTATAAGTAGGATGCCAAGAAGAAGAAATTGTGGGTATGGATTTGGGAAACTGAGTAGAGAGTAACTTGGATATGGATGAGAAGATTATTTGCACTTCAATGTAAAAATAAGTGAATCTAAGCATCCTTCATATTGTGGAAGGGAAGGAGAATAATAAACTATTTCATATGAATATTTATATCAAAAGCACCAAGGTAGATGATCTATTCAATTTTGTTTCATAGGAAAAACTCATAGCAAATGGTCTGGTTAAAAATCTTGGGTTGGAGGTACATGATCATCTGAGCCTATATCCATTGGGATGGGTGAATAAATATGAAACTTGATTAAAGTCACTAAGGAGTTTAAGATTAATATTTCTATAAGTGTAGATTTTATGAATGAAGTGAAGTTATATTTAGTACCCATTAACATATGTGATTTAATGTTTGGGAGTACCAACGTGTATATGAGGGGTGAAATATTCACATGGAGAGGTAACTAGCATTTTCTAATCAATGGTGGAAATTATTACATGATCAATGTACAAAAAGGAAAAAAAAAAATATCATTGGTAAGTGCTAACTAAGCCAAAATTTTTATGCATTTAGTAGAAAATATGTACCTTTTTTTAAGACATAATGAGTTAGGGGAGGAGTCAAAAAGAGTAAATAATTCCCTAGATGGATGCACCAAATGATATAAAATTTAATTATAAGAGTTTTTGTAGGCATGTACAAGAGTATTCTAGAATTGTAAAGGGTTTCTACCTAAGAGGGAAGTGGAGCATGAGATAGTTGTTGCTTGATTCCCCATTATCAAATATTGGGCTATATAGATAGTATTTTTGAGAGTAGAAGAAGTGAAGAAACAAATGAAATAATTTCTAGAACGGGGAGTAATTTGACTAAGCACCTCTCTTTGTGGTTCACCTATCATCACAATACTAAAAAAGTTATGGGAATTGGAAAATGTTTATTGACTACAGAGCTTTGAACATGATCACACTCAAGTACAAATACCCTCTACCAAAGATTGATGATTTTTTAGAACAGTTGCAACATGTCATGTAAAGCACCAAGTTGGATCTCAAATAAGCATACCACTATGTATGTGTTAAAGAAGAAGGCACCTACAAGACCACCTACAAGACAAGGAAAATTTTGTACGAATGGATGATCATGCCTTTTGGTTTATGTAGTGGACTAGCTATATTTACTTGATTGATGAATGGTGTATTACATCCCTATTTAAATTCATTTGTAACAATGTATTTGGATCAAATATTAGTTTATAGCTCCAGTACCTAGTAAGATCATGTCTCAAGTATCATGTGGGTATTAAAGAATCTAAAAAAATCATAAGTTGTAATACCCTAGTTTTGATCCTTGGAATTGTAATGTAAATGTACATATGTGATCAAGGTTGAGATAAAATAAGATTTCTAAGGGCCAAGTTCTGAAGAAGGAAACAAAGTATTTATCTCTCTCTCTCTCTGTGTTTGGTTTTGGTCTACTCTTCTCTCTCTTGGAAACAATTTTTTTCTATGAAAACTAGGGTTTCCTGGTGCAAAGAATAAAACAAGAAAACACTCTAAATTTTATTAAATCAAATCACATACCAAACTTTGATTTCCAATTGAGTTCTATGGCTATTTATTTTTGAGGAAGAAATTTCTCTAATTTATCAAGAGAAACTTCTTCCAAGATATTTGGAGGAAGTTGAGAGTAATCCTCTCAATTTTAGGAATCTATCCTAACTACCTAATCTCTAACAAATTCTATAATTATTCATAAAATCTATAAATTTATAGTTTCTCCTAATTAAATAAATACATAATTTTAAAACATGAGATGCTCCTGCATCATACTACTATGGAGGAAAATATACATTCATATGCTTTTCTTTTGAAGTTATTGAATACTGTTACCATATTTTGAAATCTCTGTTGTTGTCATCCAAGTAGCATCTTCAACTAGTTGATTCTTCCATTTAACTAAGTATTCAAAATACTCTTTATTCCTCATCCTTTTAGCCACTCTTTGATCGATGATTGATTCAATCTACTTTTTTGGTGCTGAAAGTAGATGTTTCTCCCATTGAAATTTGTCACTAACATGTGCATATGTAGGATCATTCATTGGTTCCTTAAAGGGGTATATATATGAAACATTAAATATTGGTGAAATGTAAAATCCTTTGGGTAGTTTTATTTCATAAGCATTTGAGGAAATTTTCCTCAAAATTTTGCATGGTCCAATATTTTTCAGTTTTAAATTATTATATTCCCCTTTAGGAAATATTTCTTTTCAAAGATGTGCCATAACCATGTCTCCAACATCAAAATCTAGTTGTCTTATTTTGGAATATATTCTTCATTTATACTTGCTGCTGCTTTCTTGTAATTGTTGCTTGACTCTGTCCTATATTTCCTGCATATTAGCTACAAAATATTCACCATATGCACTTATAAATTGTTGTTTTCCAAGGTTCCTTAACTCATAAATTCCTCTTGGATGCATCCCATAAAAAAATTGGAATGGACTCAATCCAGTGCTTTTGTTGGGTGAATCATTATATGCAAATTCTACCTGAGCAAGTACTTGATCCCATGGTTTGGGATGTTCACTTACCAAACTCCTCAAGATATTTCCAAGGCTTCTATTTACCACCTCTTCCTGACCACCAGTATGGGGATGATATGTTGAACTAAAACTGATATTGGTTCCTAACTTTCTCCATAGAGTTCTCCAGAAATGACCTGCAAACCTCGTGTCTCTATCAGAAGCAATACTTGTAGGTAATCCATGAAACTTAACTATTTCTTGGAACAACGAGTTTGTTATGTTAGTTGCATCATTTTTCTTTTTACAGGCTATAAAGTGTGCCATTTTTGAGAATATGTCAACAAAAACTAATATTGAGTAACTTCCTTTTTTGTTTTGTTTTGGGCAATCCTAATACAAAATCCATGCTTATAGAGTCCCATGGTCAATTTGGTATTGGTAAAGGTTTATATAGTCCAATGTTCTGACTTATTCCTTTTTCATATTGACCTATCTTGCATCTTTCAAGAAATATTCTTACATCTGTTTACATGTGAGGCCAATAATAAAATACTTGTAACTGTGCTAGAGTTTTATCTTTCCCAAAATGACCTGCTAAACGTCCATTATGTTTCTCTTTTAGCAGATTTTCCCTCATTGAACATCTTGGGATGCTTAATTGTCTTCCTTCGAAAAAAATTCCCTCTTGTCTCATGTAATCTAACCACGGAGTTCTATCTCTACTTACAAGATTTTCACAAGCTTCATAAGCTTCTTTGAAATCTGGATCATCTTTATACATATCTTTCAACTCATCAAATCCTAAGACATTTACTTGGAATTATTGAAAAATTAAATTGATCCTACTTAATGCATCTTCTACTTTATTTGGCTGCCCACTTTTATGCTTGACAAATGTAAAATTTTGTAAGAATTCAATCCATTTAACATGTCTTTGAATCATTTTTGTTTGATTGTTGATATATTGTAAATCATGATTATCTATGTAGAGGATGAACTATTTTGGCATAATATAATGTCTCCATTTCTTTAAAGTCTGTATGATGGCATACAATTCTTTGTCATAAGAAGAGTATTTTTGATTGGCTTCATTGAGTTTTTCACTATAGTAGGAAATTGGTTTTCCTTCTTGACTTAGAACAACTCCTATTGTAGTTCCACTGACAATTCTAGAATAAAATAAAAATAAAAAATAAATAAAAATATAAATAAATAAATAAACAAATTAAATATATATATTATTATCACGATTAATTAAAAATTAATTAATTAATGAATAAAAAAATTAAAAAAATAATAATAATACAATAAAACTAGTCGTTATTAATCAATGTTCAAAGTCAAACTAGCCGTTATCCTAACAACTAGTTTGGCCATTTCTACATCTATTTAAACTTAACGTCCTGATCTGATCTCTCACCTAGTCTTAATGATGAATCACACTGGTTGGTTCGAAATGCGTCGACAATGTTCCATTGCATGTGATTACTACCAAAAGAATTCTATAATTCTAGAATAGGTTGTTCTATAATATTTTTCTTTAATAATTTGAAAATTTTATTATCTGCTCTTGTCTAATGGAATGGTTGATTTCTTTATTTAATAGTTTCTACAATTGGAGCACATATACCACTGAAATTTTTGATAAATTTCCTATAAAAAATTACCAATCCATGAAAACTTCTTACCTCTGAAATGCTTCTTAGGGTTGGCCAATTGATTATGGCCTTCACTTTCTCCTGATCCATATTTAATACTTCCCTTGAAATCACAAAGCCCAAGTAGAATAATTTTGTCTTCATGAAACTGCACTTATTTAAATTGATTAACAATTTCTCATGTTGTAACTTCTTCAAAACCATCTTAAGATGTCTTAGGTTCTCTTATTTTGATAAACTATAAATTAATATATCATCAAGATAAACTATAACAAATTTTCCAATTAATTCTTTTAAAACTCATTCATTAACCTCATAAAGGTACTGGGAGCATTGGTAAGTACAAAGGGAATTACCAACCATTCATATAAGCCATTATTAGTTTTAAATGATGTTTTTCCATTCATCACCTTCTCTAATTCTGATATGATGATATTCACTTTTAAAATCTATTTTAGAAAAATATGCAACACCACTTAGACAATCTATAAGATCATCAATACGAGGTAATGGAAACATGTACATGATTGTGATTTTGTTGATTTCTCAAGAATCTGTGCGCATTCTCTATATGCCATCCTTCTTTGGAGTTAACATTTTTGGAGCAACACAAATAATTAAGCTTTCTCGAATAAGACACTTATCCAACAATTCATGCACTTTATTTTTAATCTCTTCATTCTACTTTGGAGTCATTCTGTAAGTTGCTTTGTTTGGAAGGTTGTCACCTGGAATGGGATCAATATGATGGCTTATACTTATAATGGGAGGTAACTCATCAGGAAAGTCATCCACTACAATATCAATGAATTCATTCAACATATTTTTAATTTCTTCAAGAAGATCATTCAAATTTGTGCTTGTGAAGAAAATTTTATCTCCTCACGCTTTATTTCTTGAAGGATCTCTTTTCCACTACGTAACTTTACCTTAGATGGGTCTTCTTCTGGTGCTTTTTCATTCTTCAAGGGAAAAAGTACATGATTTTCTTTATCCTTTTCAAAAGTATAAGTGTTACTTCTTCCATCATGTATTTCCTTCTTGTCATATTGCCACGATCTTCCAAGAAAAATATGACACACATCCATAGGCATAACATCACAAATAAATTTATCTTTATAGCATCTTATCTGAAACTCCATTTGACATTGTTCATTAACTAGTATCTCATGTCCCTTGTGCAACCATGATACTTTGTAGGGAGTAATATGTTTATTTTTCTTTAAATTCAGCTTTTCTACCATTTCTATGGATACCATATTATCAATACTCCCACTATCAATAATGAATTTACAACATTTTCCTCTTGATTTACATACAGTTTTGAAAAATGTTTTCCTTTGTGTAGGTTCATTTTCTTCTTTAGGAGACTTTAATAAAGTCATTTTCATCATCAAGGATTCACCAGTTTCAGGTGCATTTTCATGTGTAGATGATTGTACACTTTCTGTATCAGTTTGTGCTATAAGTGTCCTACCCTGACTAGAAAATATTTCTGGACATTCATTATATTTATGGCCAATTTTATTACATGTGTAACATCTTACCATAAAATACTGGCCTCTACCTCTTTGATATGGTATTTTTCCTCTAAAATCTCCTCCTGATGATGATTCTTCCTGATGTGAACTATTGCTTTCTTCTTTTTGAATGGGAAATATTCCACTTGAATATCCTCTGCTTGATTGTCCTTTATTTGATGATCATATTCTTCTTACTGTACCTCGTCATCTTCCTCTTTGACTTTGCTTCCATGCCATTTTTTCTTCGATCTTAAGGGCTATCTGATAGGCTTATTCAACAATTTTCAGAGACAAAATATCCAATTCATCTTGTATTTCAAATCTTAGGCCATTAATATATCTAGCTATCTTTTCATCATTTGCTTCCATATGACCAGTTCTTATACTTAATCTATAAAATTCTTTTTTATATTATTTTACAAACATGAATTTCTGCTTGATATTTTTCATCTGCCGAAAAATATTTAACTGATAATCTCAAGGAAGAAATTTACCTTTGAGCTTGGCTACCATCTGATCCTAGCTAGTGATCTTCCCTTTATTTTTATTTCTTCGTTTGGCTTACACACTATCCCACCATAGTGCAACATGTCCTTTCAATCTGGTCACCGCGAACTTAACTTTCTTCTTTTCAACTACATTTTCATAGTCGAAATATTTATCCATAGGGTTGATCGATTCGATCAATTATTCAGGATTTAAATTTCCTTCATATATAGGTACATCAAATATTGGCTTGGTACTTATTCCTATGATCATCTTGACCATTATCTCTTCTGGATTTTCTTCAGCTTAAACTTATTCTTCTGAGCTTTCTTCTTCTTCACTAATATCACCAATGTCAACATCTCTTCTGCGTGTTGTCTCCAATGCATTTAATCTTTTTCGAATATGTCTCACTTCATCAAGTAAAATTTGGTTGGAAGTTGGTATTCCTCAACCAATTCTAGCTCCTCTCGCTCCTCCATCTCCTCTCGATCTATGTTCAATCTCTTATACAATAATTGATAACCAATTATTTCCAAAATATTTTAAAAAGGAAAATTTTCACAAGTATCATATCCTTTGATAAAAGGCAGTGACTGCCCATGTACTCTTCTAGGCAGTAATATCAATAATTTAAAATGATCAGACAACAATTAGTCTCAAGAAATTCCACACTTTTCTCTAGGTGTTGCTCAACCTACGCAGATCCTCTAGCAATTGAATTCTACAACTATCTCCCACAGAGAGTCTAGTAACAAATAAAACTACTTGTTTCTCCTTCACAATACCTTTCCGACAATGGCTCATGTCCTCTACAACTCTTACATATCAAATCTCCCAAAAATTTTCAGTGAACGATCAACAAGTGTGAACGTTTCAAGCTCTGATACCAAAATTGGTGCAAAGAATAAAACAAGAAAACACTATACATTTTATTAAATTAAATCACACACCAAACTTGGCTTTCCAATTTAATTACATGGCTATTTATTTTGGAGGAAGAAATCTCTTGAATTTCTCAAGAGAAACTTCTTCCTAGATATTTAGAGGAAGTTGCAAGTAATCCTCTCAATTTTAGGAATCTATCCTAACTACCTAATCTCTAACAAATTCTAGAGTTATTCATAAAATCTATAACTTTCTAGTTTCTCCTAATTAAATAAATACATTCATTTAAAACATGAGATGTTCTTGCATCACTTTTGTAGTTCTGAAGTTGTGCAATAAGAAACAAAGAAGCAACAATCTTGTTTGAAGAAGTAGTTCATTGTCTTGGGTTGATGGCCTTATTTTGGTGAGTTGTTTATGGTCTATGGTCTTGCAAGTCTTCTTGAATTGATTCTACAAGAAGACAATTCTTTGGGCTTTCCCCTGTTGAGGGGTTTTGTCATGGCTGAGCCTATCTTTGGTGTCTCTATTGTTTTCATTGTGATCTTCTTGTTTGACATTTATCTTCATGATGAAAAACATAATAACCAACATAGATCCATCTAAAGCATGGATCTAACATGTGCCGAGATGGATTAAATTTATTTTGTTACAAACTTATTTTAGAGTGCAAAAAACAATCTGTAATTTTTTACTGTTTAAATTTCATTTTTGAATGCTATGGAGATTACATAGCATGTCTATTGAGCCATTTTATATTAATTCATATTAAAATGTTATATTCATAACTTATCATTTTATATTTTATTCTATAAGACATTAAAATATTTTCTTTTAACATTTTTTTATATATATACATATATATAAAGTTGATATCATGTATTAAAATATTTTTGAAAAACATGAAGTTTAAACATCTTACTCACATATTGCTTTTACTTTTAATTACTTCACATGATATTAGGTTATATAGACAACTAATTAAAAATGCATAACATATATTTTTATTTTTTATTTTTATTATAGCTGACATTGCTTTTATATTTAGAGAATATTTTAATTTTATTTAAAGAGAGACTGGCATACTTACACATCACCTTCACACTGGGTTGGAAAACCAATATAGACACATTTTAACATCTACCAAAAACCTAGAAGGATCAAATCTCAAACTTGAAAAAATATTTACATGTCAATTAATCCATTTTATTGCTTGGTAAATATGTGATTAATATAAATCTATAGTGATAATTTTTCATTGTTTTCATTGTATATTTTGATATTTTATCATTATTAATATTTTATATTAAAAACTGAATGAGTTACACATTTTCCTCTTATTAAAAAGTAATTACTCTAATTTACCTTTAATTACTTTTTGTTTTCTAGCTAAGGTTAACATTAATACACACACATATATATAGACACACACTTTCTATAGAGAGAGAAAGTTCATACTAAAATATATTAGTTAATATGAATGTTCAAACAATTTATTCAAGTTATATATTGAAATATTTATAAGAGAAATATAAAATTTGTAATTATTTTATCTCTGTAAAATTATATTATTTAAGATAGATATCAAAATATTGTATTTATTACTTGAAGAGTGAATGTGAAATATCAACAACTAATCTAGATTTATGCAGGAACACAATAAAATACAAAAATAGAAAAACACACAGAGATGCAGCGGAAATAATGCTTCATTTTATTCATAGAAGAGTGACTAAAATAAGCTTACAAACTTAATGGAAACAAGCTAGGGCATTGGTAGCATACCTCTGAGAAGATGTGTGGCATACACAGGCCTTTTAACTGTGTTACATTGAGGCTCGAAGGCCTATTACAAACATAATGGAAATAGATGAGCTAGGGTATTGACAGCGTATCCCTGAGAAGAGATGTGTCGGATACCAGCCCATGAACTGTGTTAAAATGAGCCTTGAAGGCCTATTTATTGTTGAGAAACAATGTAAAACCTGAAACATCCAAAAACCTAACCCTAGGAGATGAAGCGCCAAAACTGTGGGCCCCGTTTGGGTAAGTTGGTGTTTCAACTTCCTGGGGATGTAACTTTGGAATATGATCTCCGTTTGATGTGCTCAATAGATCGTTAGAAATATCTATCCGAGGAATACAAATTTTGAGTGAGAAACATTGATCTACAATCCATGTTGTTCCCTGTTTTCCAAAAAGCATCGTTTAGGGGCTCAAAATGGCTTCAGAAGTTCAGGACCCAAAAAACAGTTATAAATAGTAAGTTGTGTTGAAACTTACAAAATGAAATAATTGATGGTGGGGGTTCAAATGGAATTGGTGAGTGGCCACCAATATCCAACAATTTCATTAAATCCCCAAAACGGCTCTGGGAGTGCAGGACCCGAAAACCTGCTAAAAATAGTAAGTTGTTATGAAGTTGAAAAACTGGAAGAATTGATGCTGTGGGTCCAAATGGAATAGGTGGGTGGCCACCGATATCCACCTGGATCATTCCTCCCTCCTTAGGAAGCAATGGTCTCCATTACGTTAAGTTTCTCCATGGGGGGGAATTCTGCTGAACTTGGCGTTGGATTTGTCCAGGATGTCGCGGACCTATTGGCGGACGTACTGGATGTAGATGTACCACCGGTGGGCAGATGTTGAAGGATCTGAGAAAATTTATCCATCATCGCGTTCCTCTGTTTCTTGAGGGCCTCCTCGAGCAAGATTTTGATAGGATCTCCTGCTCCCACTAGTAAATTTGGCCTAATTTCCGACGACCAATTTGTCGGTTTTCCGACACCTAGTCGTTGCAAGAGCGATAGTTTGAGGCACTTCAAAGTATGGCTAGCCATAACGTCGGTCTTCCGACACTTCCATAAAGTGTCGGTATTGCGACACTTGTTTCGACATTTTACAGAAGCGTCGCAATACTGACGCTTATGAAGTGTCGCAATACCGACGTTATGGCTAACGACGCTTCTAAAGTGTCGCAATACCGACGCTCGTATAGTGTCGGAAGACCAACATTATGGCTAACCACGCTTTGAGGTGTCGCAATACCGACATTGAGAAGAAGTCGCCCTTCCGACGCTAGTGGCATCGCTCTTCCGACGTTTGGAAACGTCTCTTTTTCGTGTTTGGGAACGTCGCTCTTTCGATGTTGGAAAACGTCGCTTTTCTGACAACATAGTAATTTTTTTTAAAAATGTAACTTTAGTCTTCCGACGCTTACGAAGACCGACGCTTATAGAGCGTCGGAAGAGAGACAACAGGTTCAATTTAAAAAAAAAAAAATGAAAATATTCTGAATGCCCATTAGCAGATGTTGCTGGGAGGGCTTGTCTCACATCATTAATAATTTTATTCTGATGCAAATCTTGAACAAGGCTCAGATCTACATTCGCAAACTACATCGTTCGAGCGACAGCAGGTTAAATTTTTATTAAAAAAAAATGAAATAGCCCATGGTCATTGCAGTATGGGTTATTCGATAAACGACAATAGGAATTCGAAACTGTAATGAAAGTCTATAATGAATTGACTTGCAATGTCTCTCTAGAATATGAAAAGAGTGAAGTAAATGCAGGTTTCTTTTAGTCAAACGCAGAGTAGAGGGAGAAAATGGTTTTAGCAGAAAGAAGACAAGTAGAAAATTCAAAAGATCATTAACCTGAAGAAGAAAGTTTGTGATGGCACTGACAACAATTTTGTTGTCATCAATCAAAAGGAAATAGATCCTATGTCACTCGATCTTCTTGCAAGAGAAGGGATTGTAGCTTTGAGGAGAGCGAAGAGGCGCAATATGGAGAGATTGGTTTTAGCTTGTGGTGGGGAGGCTATCAATTCTATTGATGATATGTCTCCTAGTGTTCTTGGATGGGCTGGGCTTGTATATGAGCATGTCCTAGGGGAAGAAAAGTACAATTTTGTGGAAAACGGTAGGAATCCTCACTCGTGTACAATTCTAATAAAAGGACCTAATGATCATACTATTGCTCAAATTAAGGATGCTGTACGTGATGGTCTGAGAGCTGTTAAAAACACACTTGAAGATAGAGCAGTTGTCTTGGGTGCTGGAGCTTTTGAAGTTGCTGCAAGCTAGCATCTCAAACACACTGTCAAGAAGACTATTCAGGGGCGTGCACAATTAGGAGTTGAAGCCTTTGCTGATGCGCTTTTGGTTGTGCCCAAGACTCTGGTAGAAAATTCTGGACTAGATACTCAAGACGTCTTGGTTGGACTACAGGTGGAGCATGACAAAGGCAATATTGTTGGTTTAAATCATCATACAGGAGAACCGATGGACCCATACTTGGAGGGAATTTTCGACAACTACTCTTTCAAGTGCCAGATTATAAATTCTGTTCCTGTAATTGCATCGCAACTAATTCTCGTGGATGAGGTCATCCGTGCTGGACGGAATATGCGAAAAAGCTGAAGCTTGTACATTAGCTTTAATAAGCTGATATGGTTTCACTGCATCAACAGCTATGTTGAAGTGGGATAGCGGTGGATAGAGGTTTTGTAGAGTCAAGGATGGTTTTTTTAGTAATGAATGAGCATGTAATATGAGTTAGTATGAGATTGGTTCCTTGAAGCGTTATGTATCGCAAACATTGCCTACTATTGGCACCGAAATTTGGGATTTGGATCAGTGACGTGCTCGGTGATTTTGTTTGTGTACATCACCCGTCTTGAAATTTGCGTTCTTGAATCCATTGAAAAGAAAGATTGTAATGAATTGGAAACTGTAATTGAAAGTTCCCTCGGATAATGAAAGAAACTGTAATGAAGCGACAATAGGAATTGGAAACTGTAATGAAATTGTAATGAAAGTTCCCTCGGATAATGAAAGACAAGGTTGTTAACAAGAACCAACACTAACTAAGCTCCATTCAATTGTCATGAATACTATATTCATTTAAAATAAATATGGGCACGTTCCATTATTACTGGATAATTTGTTTTTTATGTTTCTACATATATGCTATGGTGACAAGGTTCATCTACATGCAGAAGCCTCTACCACAAAGCTGTAATCGATAAAGCCTGATATGGATGTTGATGTGGTTCCCAGACTTCAAAATGTCTTATCAGCAATGGCAATGCAAATGAAAATGCAATACAAGACAAATTACAGAGCTTATTACTATCCTCCCAACATTTTTCTTGTAAATTCTCAAAAATGGTACTGAGAGGTATTTCACCATCATGGAACCTGTAGCAATACTCTTTCAAACCATCGACAATATTTCTGGATATTTTCATCTTCATGGTAGCATCATTGTGAAACTCTTCAAATATATACTTCTGTAGGTAAAAGCAATATGCGATGACATTGAATTGATGAAATCTGTCCAATTAAATGACATCTCATCCAATAATGCCATTGACACACAAGGAAAAATTGGGGCAAGAGAAAACCAACGAGAGAAAGGGATATGTTATCAAGGTGGAGCTATCAAGGTTACCAATATACAATTTGAGATTGAAGCCAGTAGAAAACTCACTGAAAGGTACTAGTGGCTACTTCTGTCAAGAATGTACATTCAGGAAAGAACATAGTGTGACAACACATAATGATCTTAAATTTATTAGGTATCAATACAGAAACCAACCTTGAAATAGTTTCCAACAGGGGAAACATATATAAGAAAAGTAACCTTTGGAGCTGGAGCAAGTCCTAAAACGGCTCCACTACCAAGAAGTAATGGGCATATATAAAGAGAGCCTTTGCTAAAGGGTGGTATCTACAACCAAATAACATGCATAAACAATCCAAATCCACTCTGTTAGAAATGCAACATTTGGGGTATGGAAAAGCAAAAGCCTTTAAAGTCGTTCAAATAGAAGCACAATCTTACTCAGCGCTTGTTTGCTAACACTGTTTGTTTTACAGCCTCCACAAATTGTTCTACTGATGGAGCTGGCAAACACATGCGCTCTGCACCCATTGTGAGTTGCAATGCATTCTGTTCTGGACAAAAGAGCACAATCCGTCCATCAACTCTCCTATAGGCTTTTAAGCCTTCAAATAAACCCTAAAATACCAACAGAAATATACTGTTAAACAGCTTCAAAATGCTGATAAACGTAAAAGATGTGTAGTTGTAAACTCCATGTAACATTTTCTCTAAAAGAACCTTCAGATTGCTAATTATTTTCCATTAAATGCAAAGCATGATAGTAGCATGAGGCTTCAAACAGAAGCATGACTATAGGAGAACAAGCAATCGATACAACTAATGTTGAATCCTTGTCCCATATCATAAACCATGGTGACATACCAAAACACAATGTAGTGGGGATCTAAAACATCATCAATATAGTTTGTCACAGGTAACTTACAAGTCAAGGGTTATACAAAAGTTTAAAGCAATACATGCAGAGAAATAAATTCCAATCCAAAGAACACATGCAAGGGCAGGTTTACAATTTGACAAGCAAAACATGCCTGGAGAGCCACAATAACCAATTAGTAAGTTCGAAAATTACACATATTTCAGATACTCTACACTTGTCCATGCTAGCATGTACATTGTCATACATTTTGTCAATATATTATATTCATAACATTATACATGAGGAATCTTGGAGTTTTTCTTTGGCCCTTTTTCTTTAGCATATCTCCTCCCTTGAGCAACACAGTTAATGAAAATTTTCGGTTTTCCCTTAACATTTACGAGAGATATAAAATGAATTCGTTATATTGAATTATTTTGACTATATTTTCTATTTGGCATATATATCTTGTAAATTTTAATATAAATTTCTTTTAACAACCATATTTTTCCTCTATATCTCTAGCCTTGACATAAATCTAGTGATAACAATGTAGTTTTTCTCATAGATCCAGTCTTAACAAAAGCGTTAACAGACCGTCTCATTTTAGGGAAGAATTTTGGAAGCAACTCCTTGTCATTTACCAATCAAATCTAGAAAAAATAATGGTAGAGTGAAAGTGAAGAAAGAAGGCTTAAAGAGATACGATAACACTAGGAATCCCAAAAGAACAAAATAGGTGAGGATCCAAAGGGCACTAGGGAAGAATCCCTAAATAAAAAATGCTGCCAACCATCAACTATCCTAACACTCAAGCCCGAAATGAAGTTGGTGACAAGATTCTTACCATCCATTGGTTGGGTGATTTAGATTCCGCACTGTCTGACTGACTTAGTATTGGAAATTTGTATGGCCTGATGTGACTACAGCCACATAGAAGCTACAAGTAAGAGGCTAATGAGCCAGGAATTAGCAGCTCAGGAAGATCCATTCTAGTTTTTTCTATCCATATTGCCAAGTTCCCACCCTCCATCACATAGGAAAGGATGTGATTGTGGTACCTTTCCAGCCTCAATCAACAATTAGCCCACGAAGAGCCTCAATCAACAATTAGCTCACAAAGAGTGGACATGTCACATAGTGGGATTTGAACCTGGGTTTTGAATGATAACAAATTTCCTCTCGGCCCCTCAGACAAGACCCAATTGACAACTAAGAATACTTTGCTCGAAGTGAAGCACCTCACAATATTACCTCATACTGGATAGTAGAATATCAGAAAGAAAAACTTTGTACTAGGAAATGGAATATTAATGATCTTGGCCTGCAAAGAATGCTAATATGGATACTGAATACACCTCAGTAGTTTCCAACATAGCTGCACATTTTCCATCCACTAATAGGCATTCCCATATGATCCAACCAGATAGGTTTTTCCCACTCACAGAAGGGTGGCACTTCACAAAAAGAAGCCACTTCATTTTAAATGGGTCAATGCATATACACCAAAAAATAAACATATGCAATGTGATGATGTGCTCGTTCAAGGGAAACCTTGCAAAATGTATTGGTCAAATTTGAAAATAACCTTCTAAAGTTCAAGATACTTTTGAACAAAAATTACAGGCATGAATTGTTGGATTTGAAACAGGAAAAAGGACAATGTTAGGAAACAATTTTAATGCCCAAAATAAAATATGTTATGCAAAATAAATAAAACAGAGTTCCACAAACCTGTTCATAATTCAAGACACCAGTTGACGGGCTTAGTTCAATATTTCCAAAAGGGAAAAGGTCTCCTCTAGAAAATACTCCATCTTGGAGCTACCAAAAGGTGGAGCTATCAAGGTTACCAATATACAATTTGAGATTGAAGCCAATAGAAAACTCACTGAAAGGTACTAGTGGCTACTTCTGTCAAGAATGTATATTCAGGAAAGAACATAGTGTGACAACACATAATGATCTTAAATTTATTAAGTATCAATATAGAAACCAACCTTGAAATAGTTTCCAACAGGGGAAACATATATAAGAAAAGTAACCTCTGGAGCTGGAGCAATTCCTAAAATGGCTCCACTACCAAGAAGTAGTGGGCGTATATAAAGAGAGCCTTTGCCAAAGGGTGGTATCTACAACCAAATAACATGCATAAATAATCAAAATCCACTCTGTTAGAAATGCAACATTTGGGGTATGGAAAAGCAAAAGCCTTTAAAGTCGTTCAAACAGAAGCACAATCTTACCCAGCGCTTGTTTGCCAACACTGTTTGTTTTACAGCCTCCACAAATTGTTCTACTGATGGAGCTGGCAAACACATGCGCTCTGCACCCATTGTGAGTCGCAATGCATTCTATTCTGGATGAAAGAGCACGATCCGTCCATCAGCTCTCCTATAGGTTTTTAAGCCTTCAAATAAACCCTAAAATACCAACAGAAATATACTGTTAAACAACTTCAAAATATTGATAAACGTAAAATATGTGTAGTTGTAAACTCCATGTAACATTTTCTCTAAAATAACCTTCAGATTGCTAATTATTTTCCATTAAATGCAAAGCATGATAGTAGCATGTGTTGGGTATACGACCAAAGTCCCACATTGACTAGAAGTGGGGAGGATCATGGGTATATAAGGATGGACAAATATCTCCATTGGTATGAGGCCTTTTGGGGTAAAGCCCATAAGCAAAGCCATGAGGGCTTAGGCCCAAAGTGGACAATATGATACCATTGTGGAGATATGTGGTGTCCAGAATCCTTACAAGTGGTATCGGAGCCATGCCCCGAAGTTAGCGAAGTGGATGAATCCTCGAATGCCGAACGAAGGTGGTGGGCCTCGGTAATATCACGATGGGATCCATGGATGAGCTCGGTTAGACAGGCGGTATGCTCCGGATTCTTCATGGACGTGTCCTGGTCCCAACACGGTGAAGAGGAGTTGACTTGGGATAGAGCAAGCTCTCGAGGCAGGTGGTGCTCCATGTAAGGCGTGTGCTTCCAACGCATTGGAGCGGAGAATCCTGGTTGGTAGAGAGTGGACGGATGGATAATCGTTTGAGGAGAGGCTCGATGGTCCTTTGTTCGAGGGGAGGATTGTTGGGTATACGACCAAAGTCCCACATTGACTAGAAGTGGGGAGGATCATGGGTATATAAGGATGGACAAATATCTCCATTGGTATGAGGCCTTTTGGGGTAAAGCCCATAATCAAAGCCATGAGGGCTTAGGCCCAAAGTGGACAATATCATACCATTGTGGAGATATGTGGTGTCCAGAATCACAACAGCATGAGGCTTCAAAAAATAGCATGACTATAGGAGAACACGCAATCGATACAACTAATGTTGAATCCTTGTCCCATATCATAAACCATGGTGACATACCAAAACACAATGCAGTGGGGATCTAAAGCAGTAAGCCAAACAGTGGGGATCTAAATTCTAGGCTACATGCTTATTTCTGAAGTTAGAGACCCTAAATTCTTCATTCGCAATCTTCAATTTAAAATTTAACATTTTTCACAGAGTATATAAAAAGAAAAGGGCCTTCCTGAAATCATATTGTAATTTGTCATACCATGGTTTCCAAATTTCTTCAAGACAAAATTCAAGAAATCCAAGCATTTTTTGTCCCCTGTACGCATGAACACAACCGCTGTAGATGCCGGCGAGCTGAGGAATGACCCATCCTTGGATTGAAGTTTCATTATTTTCTCCCAGTCTACTATTTCTTGCAGGCCTTCCAAAGAATAGAGTAACGTTATTGATAAGGCATAGAGAAGATCAGGAGGAAGCTTGATCCAAACACCACCAAGGTAAAAGGTAAAGTTAGTCAGTTATCACTTTGAGAGATGGAAAATTTATCATTGACAGAGGAGAATGGTGATCAGATTCTAACTTTTGAAGCTTAGCCTCCCGATTTTCAATGATTTTCTTGATGAAAGGCAATTCATAAGGCAGATCCAGACCTAAGGCTTTAGCTTCTTTTAGCATTGAAAGCAATACTATTTAAAATCCACTTGGCCTGTGGCTATCAGCCTCCTCCTCTATTTTTCCAGCTTGTGTCTTGAAAAATTCAATCCCTGAAATATGTACGAGTTAAAAACTCTTCACAGGAAAGAATATACCATAATTTTGTCACTGTGTGAACATATGGAAAGGGCAATCCAGATATCAACATATTTCTACTTCAATCCCCTTTCCCCCACCACACACATATATATTTCAGTTAATACAAAAATTACTTCAATCCCCTTTCCCCCACCACACACATATATATTTCAGTTAATACAAAAATTACATAAGGGTCTTGATTGATGTACACACCTTTTTGTACTTGTGACTCTCCAGTCTGCCATATAGTAAGAGTAATAATACATGCAAGAGTAGCTAGTATTTTGTCATATGCCAAGAAATAGAATTCTTGATCCATCTAAAACCTATGTATCGGCTTGAAGGACCTGTTGGTTGGTCCATAAGTGCATTAGGGATAGTTGAGGAGCAAACTCACCCTAGGGTAGTGTTTTCTTCCTTTAAGTGGACAAAAAATAGAAGCAGCCTGTGGGAGAAGTTGATACAATGATGAAGCAATGGGATAAGGGCTAGAAGAGTGCCCTAACTGGTCTTCTAGAAGCACATAATTCAAGGGCAAGAGGGCAACAACAGAGAGTTGCAGATTGCCTCTTGGATGATGGCTTGAAGGGTGTCCTAGGAGATGACTCCATGGAAATGGGAAAATCCCCGTCTATTGCAAAATGGATTTCCCGTCTAGAAGAAAAAAATTATAATAGAAAAATCATGAAAAGAAAAGGCTCAAACCACTGTGATTGGTTGACATAACACATTAGAAGCATGATGTTAGCATCTAATCTAGCAGTTTCCCCAGAAGGTGCAAAGAGAGGCCGATAGGAGTATTGTTTGTGAATTATTAATTTGAAGTAATTGTAGTTTTTGACATGAAGGAAAAAAAGAAAATTGCATTTAAAGCATTAGAATTTTACTCATGAAATAGAAAGATGAAATTTTCTCCATTAATACAGATATATGACATGTTAACATATTTTCTAATTTAAAGGACCAATTTGATGAGTGCCCACTTCTGGATTTAAAAAGACAATTATATTTTTTTTAATGTTTTATTGAATTATACTACTTTATAACCAGTACGTAAGAAAATATCCCTGCAAGCTTTTAAAAAAAGAACTTGGGTTTTCATGCACAATAGTTTGTAGATTTACAGTTAGTTTCTTTGAAATCACTCTGTTGAATTTAATGAATTATAAAATTTGTATGGGTTAGGACACAACAAAACTCGATAATACAAATAACCTTTATTAAAAGAAAAAAAATGTTCATCGCCATGGAAGTCATCGTTGAACGGCATGCCATTTAATCCATTGACTTGTCTGAATTGGAACATTTGCCAATATATGTTTATACAATTCTGTAAAATAAATGGATTCTTACCTTGTCATTCACAATCTACTTTGTCTTTCAGAAGTCCATGTATGGTAGCAATAATAATAACACCAAAAAAGGGCAAAAAAATACCACCAACAATCCACATTGACACATTGCAATTTTTGTAAACAAAGAGTTATATGTCAATATATGAAAGGTGAAAAGTACCAAAAATGCCCTCATAGACAAATGGATGATCCAGCCAGAATTAAACTACTGAAATTTACTGGTATGCTTTCTAGAATAATATAAAACGAGGATGTCAATATGTTTAGATGACTCAGTACAACAATTATTTGTGCTTAGTAGACACAGCACTATATTATTAATGCATTTTCTGTAGAATACTAAACATATTTGTCCAAAATTTGAGAAGCTGTCAGAAGCATTCCTTCTGCTTCACAAACGTGGAACTACCTTAAGAATGCTTATGGTTGATATAAATATTAGAGCATGGCAGTTAAATGTAGTATTTATGCTAAAATACTGAATAACAGCTTGAGAGTGCTCTTCAGATACTGTACAAATGCACCAAATTAAAGTTGTACCATTACTAAAGATAAATGGCAAAAAATAGTCAATTTTGATATCGTGAAGTTATGTCTTTCTCGGTAGCAAACTGGGGATAGGATGGAAAATATGAGAGAACTAAGTTCCAAGGACTAAAAAAACAAGGCCAACATAGTTCTGCCTTGAATCAGAGACAAAACAAAGCTACCCAAAAAAGTGTTTGCCACTGTCATCACCCCGAGGAGCACAAATTTAGTTGATGGTGCCAACCATTTGACGAAGCAGAGAGAAGATTCATGGTGCCAATGGTTGTAGCACAGTTTGTTGACGTGATCCATCATTGTAACAAAGCAGATTGATGGTGCCAATTGCTGTAGAAGTCCATTGAGAGTGAAACTACTGTAGTAGAGCAGTTTGAGAGCACCCATTGAAGCTCCTATATATAGCAGAGTCAAAATTTTCCTATTGAACAAGTTTGTATAGTCAAAGCCACAGCAAGATCAGATAGCCACGATCCTAAATGAGAACTAGAGCCAAAGCTAAGACAGATCCACGTTTAGCAGAACAAGACAGCCATAGCAAAGGATTTGACCACATAACCAGATCATGAGAGATAGCAAGATTCTTGCTTCCACTGTGGAAATGTAGAAACTGTACAAGGGCTTTGCTTCCAACAGATTTCATTGTGACAGTAATTGCTATGGTGTTGTAAGCGCTCATTAGTAGAATCTTAAAGCCATTCTGGAATTATTTTAACTTGGAGAGGGTTTTCTATGGTTATAAATCCTCATGTTCAAATTCCATTGTGGATTGGTTGTGTTTGATATTATTGTGCAGTGGGGATCTAAAACAAGCTCCACTAATCTACCCTCTATTATGGAGCCAAAGTATATGGTTCTAGCAACCAAGAACCAAATATAGGATCTTTGGTAGCAACGGATATTTTTCAGTTACACACATCTCATCCCCTAGCAAAGGCTCGTAAGATTAATGTCATATTCACAGCTAATATTTTTGTAGTCCTTGAGCAAGCATTTTATTAATTAGTGACCAGGACTGGTAGCGAAAATTGGACCATGGTTGGAAGGAATTACTACCTTTATTTCAAATTCAAGATATTAAAATACAAATTCCAATTCAACCCAAGCCTAGCATTTTTACAGTCTTGATGGGTGACACTGCCTCTGTTACACAGCTGATACTGTATGTAAATGCTGTTACAGGACTTCTAAGTGCTACAGTAAGAAAAACAAGATTCCTATTTGTGCAACCCTTTGACATCTCATGTCTCTTTAAAGGCTATGAAGAGAAAACCAGGAATTCAAATGCAATCTGCATACAAGGAATATTTCTTCAACATGGAGGCTGCTCCTCAGAAAATGAGAGCAATCCAAAAATCTAGGAACCATGAGGCAGTGGGAGAGTCATCACGTCCTCTGTTAGAAAAGGTAGATACCTTTCCTTTCCCCAGAAAACATGTGGGTGAGGAATGTGTATGCATGTCTTCATTTGAAGACAGATTAAATCGTTCAATTGAGGAAGTTGAGAGTTGTCATTGTTCTGTTGCTAGTAGTAGTAGTAGCTATATGTCAAATGATATTTTATGTTCAAATCAAAAGCATTCATCACAACCTATAGTCTATAGCTATTTCGATGATGCTATGTCTTAATGTGAATGTCCAAACCGAAGGCAAGATAAATCTTTGACTGAAGAGAAAGGAGCAGCAAAATTACATAAATTAGAACTTCGTGCATATCACTCTGCAATGAGAGCTTTGTAAGTATATGGAAATATAACTTGGGAGCAAGAAACCTTGGCTGCTCCTACGATTGTTGTGCTTGTGGGCATTGACTACAGAGGGTGGGAGTTGAGTGTTTTTCACTGGTGTAGTTTTATGTGACCATTAATCTCCTCTTTGATGGTTCCTTTTTCTCTTTGTATATGTATATTTTTTTATAGCTGCATTTTTCTGGTGGCAAGTAGTTTCCTTAGTGCGGACTTCATCTTTTTTCTTTAAGCTAGAAAAATTATACTTTTAATAGTATACAGTATGAATTACAAGCAATTCAAACTGTTATCTGCTTCCATGGGAAACAAATCAGCGGTGAATTCAAAATATATCATGTAGAAATTTGAATAACTGATATGTTATCCACCGAGATTCTCCTGATCACACACTATTTTATCTTCATGCACAATACAAAATCTCTTCTACCATTGATCATTACATGCGGAAATAAAATCAATTGCATGCATACATTGAAACCATAAAAATTCACACATATGAACACAGTATGTAATGGGAAAGCTTAAAGCTGAAAACCCCCAACTATATGTATATTATATATGTCATAGAGATCATGTAACAATCATCATACAAAGCTCCTCACAATCTCTCAGTATAATCTCCACTTGCTACACACTAATCAGGCTCGATCTTGCAAATCCCATGCATCGATCTTTGCTAGCCCTTAGCCTGCCTCTACTGCACAATCCCTGCTGAAGAATGCCTCTTGATGAGTTCGAATTACCCCAGCCTTGCTCACGCAGTATTTAAAGGCATCTCTATTTAGTGTTGGATGCAAACCATGCATCACTATAGTCACAACTGATAGTCACACTTGCTCTTTCACCTATCTCTCCACTGGTCTCCACTGAAACTGTCCATGCACTGAAGTTAATTGATGTATTCTTCAGTTGATTGATGAGTTATTATTTAGTGAATTAATTAATAATTAATTCACACCACTCTCACTAGTGTATCAATCAGTTAGACTAGATACAACTAGCTCAACTATGTTTAGATTAGTTAAACTGAACACAATTCCATTAACTTCCTCAATCAACTCCACCAAACTTTCTCACATGAGTTCTAACTGAAGTATCCATGCAATAGCTCCACATAACCCTCAGGAATAGTGTAATTCCTTCTGTCAGCTCCTATGCCACATCTGTGCACTTAACTGAAGTGATCTAAGAGAATAAGATAATGTTTAGAGTCCAAATATTATTAAGAGCTAATAATATTCGACATATCTATTTTTAGACTGGCAGTCTAAAAATAGACTCCGCCCAATATGTCTAAAAATAGAAATCCATATATTTTTCCAACTTGACCAACCATCCAAAAAGAGCATCCCGCAACTCATAGAATATGATCCATATGTCTAAAAATAGACAAAGTCTAAAAATAGACTTTGCAACAAAAATCACCTGTGTGGCCCCCCACCTAGTTTAGGTGATCACTTTCCAACTAGGATCAGGAATGATGTTTCAGGATGCCTCCTTCATTGTTTCTTGTTGCAATCTTCAACATATCAGAGTTTTCTCAGGTATATCTTCACTCACATGGGAATTAAACACAACATTTAAAAACCCAAAACATTTGACTTTTGACTGGGAAGATGTCATACATTTGATTTGCTTGTGTCAAATGTAGGTGTAAGGGTGATTTTAGGTGATACAACTGAAATCCTTTCACCCCTTGATTCTCTGGAAATTTTGACCAAAATCAAGTAAAGGTAACCCAAAAAGTATGGCATGAGTCAAGTAACAGTTATGCTATGCTTGTTTGTGAGATAGTCAAGCCGATAAGCACATCCCATGGGATTGATTTTTCCTATAGTGCTTTTTTTTTCTAAATTTCAAGTGATGTAGTCTCAGGTGTTAGAGTTGCCAGTTCCAGGAATATTTTTTTACATTGGAATTTGGAGCTTCGTGCTGGAAAGTTTCAAAATTAAAAATCGTTGTTCCTTTGGAAGTTGTCAAATGGGGAATTCGGTTTCTTTAGAATCTAGATAGAGCTTTCTCAGAAGGGATTTCTAAGTCCTTGAGCAAGCATTTGATGAATTAGTGACCAGGACTGGTAGCGACAATTGGATCCCTTATCCTTATCCCTTATCTTTACTGACCTATTGAAGAAAAGGTATACAGATCTATCATTCTGCCAGTAAACAAACTTGAGAAGTGTACAAAACTATCATTTGGAAAATAGTGAAGAAAAGGTATACATATCCCTTATCCTTATACCTTATCTAATGTGTCTGTAGTTGCTGGACAGCAGCATATAGAGCACCTGCTGGTAGGTTATAAGGGTGGACTTTGGGTTAGTTTTAGACACCAAAAGGGTGCACTTCATGGGATAGCCTTATCCTTTTTCTAAGTGAAATGGATGAAGCAACAAATGAATATCAAATCAGAGGTGTTCGTGGTAAATAAAGCATGAATGACTGGTGAAGGAGATAAGACACATTTATCCACGTAGATTGTTTCATAAGTTGCCTTGTTATCCCCACCTGGACTTTGTTTTGTGGGAAAAAAATTCAACATTAGAAGATACCCGAAAGAACCCTAGATCTGTTGTAATATACTCTAGATCTAAAATTCATTGAAAATATTTGTAGATCTATGAAATATTTGTTGTAAATTCTACAGATGTTTGTATATCTTAAACAAAATGAGTTTTCAATTTTGGATTTAAAAGGGCTCTTCAATGTAAAATTGCCCAGATAACCATATAAATTTGGAGTTTTCTTTGAGCCATACAAGTGCGCATATAGTTTCTTTCAACCATTATGGATCTAGTTTTGAATCTTTGTTCTTTTTTGGTAGTGATCGAGGCATCTAATCGACTAGTTGCTGATTCTATTTTAAAATTGCCCAAATCTTTGTAGATCTGGCAATTCTTGAGTTATAAAATTGCAATTTTTTTGGATCTGCACCTGTAATACGAATTATAAAGTTGTAGATTTTTTTGGATCTGTATCTGTAGTACATTTCACAGTGTGAAACAATTGATCTATCCGATCTTCAATTGGATGAACTCATATCAATGTGTTTCTTATTTTACTCAGTATCTCAGCCTCAAATTTCTTGATACTCCAAACTTGTGCACTTGCATGAGTTTGTCGAACTAAAATCCATAGCTTAAACTTCATGAAACTGGTGGAGTCAAATTCATGCAAGCGCAAACACATCTTACACATCCTCTTTGAAAATCATTTGAAATAACACTGGAAGACATCTAGAGAGAACCCTATAGCCTAACACAATCCAATGGAATTAACCACAAAAAACCCAAATAGGGTCAACCCTACTATAGGAGGAAGGGCCTGCAGTAAGAACTTACCATTTTGCAAGAGCTGAGGGCGAATGCTGTTCTGCAAGAGCTGAGGGCGAATGCTGTTCTGCAAGAGCTGAGGGCAAATGCTGAGGGCGAATGTTGAGGGCGAATCTGCATGTAGTTTTTAATAAAATCATTTTTATGTCCTCACCCGCTGCTTGGTGACAGTAGATGAATGGACATTCCCTAGTAGTTGTATAGAGAATCTAACCCGACTTAAGAGGTCCCTCATCATATCATGGGTACCATGAGCTCCATTGACGAATTTCTTTTCCCAATGTTTATAGGAAGAAGAAATTGAGGTTACAATCAAGACGTGATCAGTTCTTTCGAGCTGTTTATAAGGCACGCATCCATGATGCTACCAAGTTGTCCATTACCTCGACTGTTTATTACACAAACCATACCCTTTTATATGGTAACTCCGTTTCCACCGAGCGGGGACAATCATCAGGTACGTTGTAAAACACAACCCATGTCATTGAAGATATCCTTCCGACTCCTCCAATCCCAGACAATGAAGTGACCTTGTGTTTGATTTCTACCTCAGACCCGTGCTTATTTCACCCCTTAGCTTAGTGAGACCAGGACCTTAGCTTTCGATGCTGATTCCTCGACTTGTCTTCATAGCAAGCAATTTCATTCCTCAGTTACATTTGATTTTTGCATTTCAAATGAGTGCGCATTTCAAATGAGCGTGCATTTGAAATCATTTTTATTTGGAGGAAACCATCGCAATAGCGATGCTTTGGGGCATAGTGTCGCAATTGCGACGTTTGGAGGAATCTGTCGCAATACCGACACTATTCCCCAAAGTGTCGCTATTGCGACGGATTCCTCCAAACGTCGCAATTGCGACACTTGGACTAAGTGTCGCAATTGCGATGTTTGGAGGAATCCGTCGCAATAGCGATGCTTTGGGGCATAGTGCCGGTATTGCAACGGATTCCTCCAAACGTCACAATTGTGACACCTTGTCTAAGTGTCGGTATTGTGACACTTGTCTCTAAACGTCGGTATAGCGACGGTTTTGGGTGCGATTTGAAAAAGTTGAAAAAAATTGGGGAAATTACCGACATTTGGTCAAAAGTGTCGGAACCAAGTGTCGAAATTTCCGCCAAATGTACTAGTGTCCCTCGTCTTTCTTTCATTCTGCCATGGGGGGTCGTCGGGGTTACGAGGTTGAACTCCCTATACCCTGGGCGTGTTGGGGTCATGAAAAGAAAAACAGAGAAAGAGAAAACCACTTTGATACCACTGATCCAAATTTATGCAGGAACGCAATAAAATACAGAAATAGACATACACACAAAGATACAACAGAAATAATTCTTCATTTTATTAATAAAAGAATGACTAAAATAGGCTTACAAACATAATGGAAACAAGCTAGGGCGCTGATAGGATATCTTTGAGAAGAGATGTGGCATACGCAGGCCTCTAAACTGTGTTACATTGAGGCTCGAAGGCTTATTACAGACATAATGGAAATAGATGAGCTAGGGTACTAACAGCGTATCCATGAGAAGAGATGTGCTGGATACCAGCCCCTGAACTGTGTTACAATGAGGCTTGAAGGCCTATTTATTGTTGAGAAACAATGTAAAACCCGAAATGTCCAAAAACCTAACCCTAGGAGATGAAGCGAAAAAACTGTGGGCCCTGTTTGGGTAAGTTGGTGTTTCAACTTCCCGGGGATGTAACTTTGGCATCCGATCTCCGTTTGATGCGCTCAATAGCATGTTAGAAAGATCTATCCTCCTCGTTTTCTGAAAAAGCGTCGTTTAGGGCCTCAAAACGGCTTTGGAAGTTCAGGACCCAAAAAAATGCTCTAAATAGTAAGTTGTGCTGAAACTTAAAAACTGAAATAACTGATGGTGGGGGTTCAAATGGACTCAGTGGGTGGCCACCAATATCCACCTGGATCATTAAGTCCCCAAAATGGCTTTGGGAGTGCAGGACCTGAAAACCTGCTAAAAATAGTAAGTTGTGATGAAGCTGAAAAAATGAAAGAATTGATGTTGCGGGTCCAAATGGAATAGGTGGGTGGCCACCGATATCCACCTGGATCATTCCTCCCTCCTTAGGAAGCAATGGTTTCCATTACGTTAATTTCCTCCATGGGGGAGGGGGGAAAATTTTGCTGAAATTGGTGTTGGATTTGTCCAGGATGTCGTGGACTTGTTGGCAGACGTGCTGGATGTAGATGTGGCGCCGATGGGTAGCCATTGAAGGATCTGGAAAAATTTATCCATCATTGCGTTACTCTGTTTCTCGAGGGCCTCCTCGAGCAAGATTTTGATAAGATCTCCTGCTCCCTCATCTTTCTTTCCTTCCGCCATGGGGGGTCGTTGGAGTTGTGAGGTTGAACTCCTTATACCCTGGCCACGTTCGAGACATGAAAAGAAAGACAGAGAAAGAGCATACCGCTCCGATACCACTGATCCGGATTTATATAGGAACACAATAAAATACAAAAATAGACATACACACAGAGATGCAACGGAAATAATGCTTCATTTCATTAACAAAAAAATGACTGAAATAAGCTTACAAACATAATGGAAACAAGCTAGGGTGCTAGTAGCATATCTTTGAGAAGAGATGTAGCATACACAGGCCTCTGAACTGTGTTACATTGAGGCTCGAAGGCCTATTATAGACATAATGGAAATAGATGAGCTAGGGTATTGGCAGCGTATCCCTGAGAAGAGATGTGTCAGATACTAGCCCCTATTTATTGTTGAGAAACAATGTAAAACCTGAAACGTCAAAAAACCTAACCCTAGGAGATGAAGCACCAAAACTGTGGGCCCCGTTTGGGTAAGTTGGTGTTTCAACTTCCCAGGGACATAACTTTGGCATCCGATCTCCATTTGACACGCTCAATAGCTCGTTAGAAATTTCTATCCGAGGACTATTAATTTTGAGTGAGAAAAAATCGGTCTATGACGCATGTTGCTCCCCGTTTTCCTAAAAAGCGTCGTTTAGGGCCTCAAAATGGCTTCGGAAGTTTAGGGCCCTAAAAACTACTATAAATAGTAAGTTGTGATGAAACTTACAAACTGAAATAACTGGTGGTGGGGATTCAAATGGACTCAGTGGGTGGCCACAAATATCCACCTGGATCATTAAGTCCCCAAAATGGCTCTGGGAGTGCAGGACCCGAAAACTTGCTAAAAATAGTAAGTTGTTTTAAAGCTGAAAAACTAAAAGAATTGATGCTGCAGGTCCAAATGGAATAGGTGGGTGGCCACCAATATCGACCTGGATCATTCCTCCCTCCTTAGGAAGCAATGGTCTCCATTACGTTAAGTTCCTCCATGGGGGGGTGGGGGGGGGGGGGGGAATTCTATTGAACTTGGCGTTGGATTTGTCCAGGATGTCACGGACTTGTTGGCGGACGTGCTGGATGTATATGTGCTGCCGGTGGGCAGTCGTTGAAGGATCTGGGAAAATTTATCCATTATCACGTTCCTCTGTTTCTCGAGGGCCTCCTCAAGCAATATTTTGATAGGATCTCCTGCTCCCTCGTCTTTCTTTCCTTCCGCCATGGGGGGTCATCGGGGTTGCGAGGTTGAAATCCTTATACCTTGGCCGCGTTGGGGACACAAAAATAAAAACAGAGAAAGGGCAGACCGCTCTGATACCACTGATCCGGATTTATGCAGGAACACAATAAAATACAGAAATAAACATACACAGAGATGCAACAGAAATAATGCTTCATTTTATTAATAAAAGAATTAATGAAATAAGCGTACAAACATAATGGAAACAAGCTAGGGTGCTGGTAGCATATCTATGAGAAGAGATGTGGCGTACGCAGGCCTCTGAACTATTTTACATTGAGGCTCGAAGGGCTATTACCAACATAATGGAAATATATGAGCTAGGGTACTGGAAGCGTATCCCTGAGAAGAGATGTGTTGGATACCAGCCCCTGAACTATGTTACAATGAGGCTTGAAGGCCTATTTGTTGTTGAGAAACAATGTAAAACCCGAAATGTCCAAAAACCTAACCCTAGGAGATGAAGCGCCAAAATTGTGGGCCCTGTTTGGGTAATTTGGTGTTTCAACTTCCCAAGGATGTAACTTTGGCATCTGATCTCTGTTTGACGCGCTCAATATCTCATTAGAAATATATATCTGAGGACTACAACTTTTGAGGGAGCAAGACCCATGTTGCTCCCCATTTTCCCAAAATGCGTTGTTTAGGGCCTCAAAATGGCTATGGAAGTTCAAGACTCGAAAAACTACTATAAATAGTAAGTTGTGCTGAAACTTAAAAACTAAAATAACTGATGGTGGGGGTTCAAATGGACTCGATGGGTGGCCACCAATATCCACCTGGATCATTAAGTCCCCAAAACGGCTCCGGGAGTGTAGGATCCGAAAACCTTCTAAAAATAGTAAGTTGTGCTGAAGCTGAAAAACTGAAAGAATTGATATTGCGGGTCCAAATGGAACAGGTAGGTGGCCACCGATATCCACCTGGATCATTCCTCCCTCCTTATGAAGCAATGGTCTCCATTGTGTTAAGTTCCTCCATGGAGGGGGGGGGGTGGGTTGGGGGCAAATTCCGCTGAACTTGGTGTTGGATTTGTATAGGATGCCATGGACCTGTTGGCAGATGTGTTGGATGTAGATGTGCCGCTGGTGGGCAGCCATTGAAGGATCTGGAAAAGTTATCCATCATCGAATTCCTCTGTTTCTCGAGGGCCTCCTCGAGCAATATTTTGATAAGATCTCCTGCTCCCTTGTCTTTCTTTCATTCCGCCATGGGGGGTCGTCGGAGTTGCGAGGTTGAACTCCTTATACCCTAGCCGTGTTGGGGACATGAAAAGAAAAATAGAGAAAGAGCAGACCGCTCTGATACCACTGATCCGGATTTATGCAGGAACACAATAAAATATAGAAATAGACATACAAAGATGCAGCAGAAATAATGCTTCATTTTATTAATAAAATAATAACTGAAATAAGCTTACAAACATAATGGAAAAAAGCTAGGGTGATGGTAGTGTATCTCTGAGAAAATATGTGGCGTACGCAGGCCTCTGAACTGTGTTACATTGAGGCTCGAAGGCCTATTACAGACATAATAGAAATAGATGAGCTAGGGTACTGGCAGCGTATCCCTGAGAAGAGATGTGTCGGATACCAGCCCCTGAACTGTGTTAAAATGAAGATCGAAGGCTTATTTATTGTTGAGAAACAATGTAAAACCCGGAACGTCCAAAAACCTAACCCTAGGAGATGAAGTGCCAAAATTGTGGGCCCCATTTGGGTAAGTTGGTGTTTCAACTTCCCGGGGATGTAACTTTGGCATTCGATCTCCGTTTGACATGCTCAATAGCTCGTTAGAAATTTCTATCCGAGGACTACAACTTTTGAGTTGTTGCTATGACTCGTGTTGCTCCCCGTTTTCCCAAAAAGCGTTGTTTAGGGCCTCAAAATGGCTCCGGAAGTTCAAGACCCGAAAAACTGCTATAAATAGTAAGTTGTGCTAAAACTTACAAACTGAAATAACTGATGGTGGGGGTTCAAATGGACTCGATGGGTGGACACTAATATCCAATTGGATCATTAAGTCGCCAAAACGACTCCGGGAGTGCAGAACCCGAAAACCTGCTAAAAATAATAAGTTGTGCTGAAGCTGAAAAACTAAAAGAATTGATGCTGCGGGTCCAAATGGAATAGGTGGGTGGCCACCGATATCCACTTGGATCATTCCTCCCTCCTTAGGAAGCAATGGTTTCCATTGCGTCAAGTTCCTCCATGGGGGGGGGTGGGGGGGGGGGGGGGGGGGCCTGCAAATTCTGCTGAACTTGGTGTTGGATTTGTCCAGGATGTCGTAGACCTATTGGCGGATGTACTGGATGTAGATGTGCCGTCGGTGGGCAGCCGTTGAAGGATCTGGGAAAATTTATCCATCATCGCGTTCCTCTGTTTCTCGAGGGCCTCCTCGAGCAAGATTTTGATAAGATCTCCTACTCCCTCGTCTTTATTTCCTTCCGCCATGGGGGGTCGTCGGGGTTGCGAGGTTGAACTCCTTATACCCTGGCCGCGTTGGGGACATGAAAAGAAAAACAGAGAAAGAGCAGACTGCTCTGATACCATTGATCCAGATTTATGCAGGAACGCAATAAAATATAGAAATAGACATACACACAGAGATGTAGCAGAAATAATGCTTCATTTTATTAATAAAAGAATGAATGAAATAAGCTTACAAACATAATGGAAACAAGCTAGGGCGCTGGTAGCGTATCTCTGAGAAGAGATGTGGCGTACGCATGCCTCTAAACTGTGTTATATTGAGGCTTGAAGGCTTATTACAGACATAATGGAAATAGATGAGCTAGGGTACTAGCAGCGTATCCCTGAGAAGAGATGTGTCGGATACCAGCCCCTGAACTGTATTACAATGAGGCTTGAAGGCCTATTTATTGTTGAGAAATAATGTAAAACCCAAAACGTCCAAAAACCTAACCCTAGGATATGAAACGCCAAAACTGTGGGCCCCATTTGGGTAAGTTGGTGTTTCAACTTCCTAGGGACGTAACTTTGACATCCAATCTCTGTTTGACGCGCTAAATAACTCATCAGAAAGATCTATCCGAGGACTACAACTTTTGAGAGACCAATGTGTCTCTCCGTTTTCCCAAAAAGCGTCGTTTAGTGCCTCAAAACGACTCCGGAAGTTCATGACCCTAAAAACTACTATAAATAGTAAGTTGTGCTGAAACTTACAAACTGAAATAACTGATGGTGGGAGTTCAAATGGACTCAGTGGGTGGCCACCAATATCCACTTGGATCATTAAGTCCCCAAAATGGCTCTGGGAGTGTAGGACCCGAAAACCTGCTAAAAATAGTAAGTTGTGCTGAAGCTGAAAACTGAAAGAATTGATGCTACGGGTCCAAATGGAATAGGTGGGTGGCCACCGATATCCACCTGGATCAACAACCGATTTAATTGTTTTGTAATATAAAAACTGAATGAGTTACACACTTTCCTCTTATTAAAAAGTAATTACTCTAATTTACCTTTAATTACTTTTTGTTTTCTAGCTAAGGTTAACATTAATACACACACACATATAAACACACACTTTCTATAAAGAGAGAAAGTTCATACTGAAATATATTAGTTAATATGAATGTTCAAACTATTTATTCAAGTTATATATTGAGATATTTATAAGAGAAATATAATTTTTTTAATTCCTATTTAATTGTTATATAATATATTTTTAATTGTTTATTTTAACATATTAGTGATATGTAAATGGCAAACTTTAACTCCAGCCATATGTCTCTTATTTCCTTAAGTCCAAGGAAAAAAAAGTCTTAACCAAACAAAAATAATTTTAAAGCATACTCTAAAAGCAACCCTAACATCATCCTATAATAAACGCATGCATTTATGCTTAATTCTATTTATTTACCTTCTCTTAATTAGATAATGGTCTAAGTTTTTTTTTTTTCCCGTTAAGTCAAACCACATATTGAAAACCCTTTTCTGAAAAGAAATCCCTTCGAGGTGATTTTTTTTTTCAACAGCAAATAGATACTTATTTATGGCATAAAGAGTGTATTTTCACTAATAAAATTTACAAATGTGTATATACTTTTATCTTGTAGATTTAAACTGATAACCATTTACAAAAATAACACATTTTAAACCATTACATAACAGTTTGATTGTAAGATATCTCCACTAAATATAATATGGAGTACTTAATATTTCAAGTCGTCACTGGTCAGTACCTGAGTAAACGACCGCTGCTCTGAACTGTGGACTGCTTCTCAGTTTGATCTCCATTAAATATCTCCACTAAATATAATATGGAGTTATTATTTTAAGTCGCGGGTACCTGAGTAAACGACCGCTGCCTGTGGATTATATTGCCCTCTTTTTCAGTTTTGGAGGCGCCTGTTACTTGCCAAGGATCATGCATCGAATGGGGAATATGAGATTCAATTACTTTTTGTTTTTTTGGGGTGTGTGAGCGACAATTCCGAATCCTCTTAGAAAGTTATTTATATTAACAAAGGGAGATAGAGATTTTCATGAAGAAGAATGATTCCGCAACAATAAAAAGGTAGAAGTGATGCCGCGAAAGCCTAAACCTGACAATACAGAACATTGAAATGAGAAAAATACTGATGGCGTCTGGATTTTATTGTTGAATTCAAAGTCGAAGGAGCACACGGAAAGTAGACAACGGTGGTAAAAACCCAACTTCTTGGGCACATTCTTTAGTATTGAATATGAAACTGCAACTTCAACATGTGCCAACTGAAAATTTGTATGAATTCGGAAAACAGAGCGCTACAATTGAGCCGTTCATGAAACACGTGGTTTTACTTTGATATCTATCTCAAAGTTTGATACGGAGCACATGAAGCTTCCTTGTCTCCAATATTCTTTGGATGAATTTGGTTAAGGTTAGATAACACTATTTTGTTATTTAAATTGTATTTTAAAATATAAAACCTGAATTCAATATTTTAAAATTTATTTACATAATTTAATAAAATTCATCAATATTATAGGGCATCTGCATATTTTAGTGTACCATTTTTATAAAACAATGAATAAATTATTGTTTAATGGTACATGCCATGTTATTCATTACGAACAACATAAGACGATCACTATCCAATGACCAACCTACATGCAAGCTTAGAGGGAGAGGGACATCACGCTAGTACTAATGCAAATGGCTTTGAAAAGATTGAATTGTAGCCTATAACTTCAATATGAAGTTAACTTTGTTAAGTATGAGTTATCACGTTATTAATTGTCCTAACAAAATATAAATTTAATTTTGTTGTTTTTGCAATCATAATTAAAAATTTAGTTTTTAATTTGCAACAACTATCCCATGCTAACCTTTTATCTTGAGTATCAAGGTAAGATGAACGGTAGACATTAAAAAGTTATTGGCATTCTTCAATTGTTTATTATTCAATTTTAGTTTATCACTTGGTTGTGTAGGCATAGTATGGAAGAGATGTTGTAAGGTTATGTTAAGTGATGTTATGCTATGTTATATTATGTAAACATTTTGACTTAATCAAATTACATAATAATAAAAATAAAAATAAATTACAATTAAAAAATATAAAAATATAAAAATAAAATTATTAATTAAAACATTTTGGCTAGGTCAAATTACATAAAATAATGTGCAAACCTCTTTTAGATTGAAAAGAGATTCAATTCCTCTCAACGCTTGGTAGATCTGGAGTTAAGATGGATCTAGTGTAGGTTAAGTCTTTTTTTTTTCCTAACCACTAACCTTCTACAATCTACCTCAAGAAGCATGGAATGTTAACGTGATTCCATCCTCATTTGTTGTTTCTCTTTCTATGGCGAATTATAGCAGGTATTTTTCCTTACAAATGCGATTGTATTATTTATGGAAATTTCCTTATTGCAATCAAAACTTATGCCTTCATGCTTGACCCTTATTGAGTTACAATAGGGCATAGGATGCCCCATCTTCTCTTTCCCAGTCCTTGTCCTTCACAACCCATCTACCTTAACAATTTTGAGCTAATGCCTCTAGTATGTTTTCACCAAATGTTCTTGAAAATTTTCCAAGGAATGAGAGCTTATTAGAGTTGTTTCAATTATGGTGTTGACCTTAGTAGTGGCAAGGGAAGGTGACTTTTCTTCCTTGCTCTCCTTAGTAACTTCCTATATCTTTGTCAATTATTTTTTCCTTCTCTACCAACTATCAATGTAGTTAAGTCATCACCAAAGTGAATCTATCCTCCTACCAACTGTCTATATAGATGACCTTCTCTCCCATCTGCATAAGCTACACTCTTCTCTTGTTCTAGTTCCTCACTGCAATGAGGAAATCTCAACATCTATCAAATTTCTTCTTTAGCAATGGCACAAATGTCTCATGTTTCTTCTCCTTTTCTACCATTCTCTAGTCATACATCTAGACCTTATCCTTCAAGCATTTGTTCTCTACTTGAAGTTGAGCATTAGTTGTTTGTAGGTCTTACAACTTTTCTCTCTTCATTTTATCCATGTTAAGTTTGTGTTCTCTTCAAAGCTTCAATAATTATATCCTGGTCAAGGATTCAATTTCCCTAATATCTTATGATCATTTAAAAAAGGAGAAATTGAGTATTGTTCAATTAGATAAAAAGTTCACAATGAGCACTCTCATCCATGGAAATGCTTATCTTAATAATTTCTTGATTGGAAACAAGCCAATGAATGTATAACCATTTTCTTACTTTAAAATATGATTTCCCATTCACAATGGAATCACACATGTTTTACCCATCAGCTTCCCCATTTTCTTTGCATTACAATTTTTTAATTTGAGTATAAGGCATTGAAGTCTTAATGTATATGCTTGTACTAATCTATGGAATCCAATCATGATGTTGTCTAAAACAAGGTTCTATACAAAATTTTCATTTTCCCATGATATTCCAATAATAAAAGCTTAATTAATGAACTAGCATTAGTAAAGGAACATTTCACTAACAAGAAAATTGATTGCTCCAATGTGTATAAAGACAAGAAATGCTTCCCATACAGTTATGTTTCCACAACATTTATACATGTGTACATTCAGATGAGGAGCAATCAAAATGTAGAGTGTACATTCTATTATATTTTATTCCAATTATTTATCAAAAAAATCTTGTAAAATTATAATTGTTTCTCCTAGTATATGAGACAGTCTTCATATATTCTAATTTCCCATTTCTTATAAATTGGTGAATAAACCATTGCCTAATGGTGTTGGCATGCAAAATTCTAATAGACCTAGGGTTTGCTGCACAAGTGGCCAACAAAACCCACTCAGCATTGGCCCTTTCGACAACACCCACAAAGTGGATGAAGTCTCATCTGAGATGTTAATGGGTGATTGTCAGAACCAAGTTTCTACAGTCTGACGGGATTGTTTATATCTTAAGGTTCTAAACTTTGACCTATAGTGTAAGAGACAAAAACCCACCAGCCAAACACTTAACTATCATCATGGGACTGTGCACTGCACAGGTCCTTTGGACTCTTATGTTCATTAGTTAGTATGCAAGCCACAAATCACATTATGCTGAAGGTTGACCTAAATTACGCTTATGTGCATTTGGGTTGACATAAATAGCACAAGGAAAAATTCATTGTGAAGAAACTGTAAAGAATTATTTCATTACCATACCCTCAATAAACATAGTCATTCGAGAAATTAAAACATACTTAAAGCAATAATAAGACATTTTACATGTATTGAACCAACATGCCATAACCAGAGAAACAAACACATGCATTGAACAATATATTAGAGATGACCTAACTATCCCTTGTTTTATACTTCATTATAAACAAGTAAAGGCGACATGCACTACATCATAGATACTATGTAATCTAGTTCACCATCCATCATTATTCGCTCAAAGTACAAAAGAAAAGGACTACATTGTTGATTTTTTTTAGTAGCTTGGGAGGTACTCCAAGACCTAGGGTTCAGGGTGATCCAAGTGGATATTGGTGGTCACCCACCTATTCCACCTAGAAAGTTTCATGAGTTTTCTTATTTACTATTTTTAACAATTTTTAGGTCTTGAACTTTCGGAGAAATTTTAACCCCCTAAACGGCGTTTTTTTGAGGTTCGATGCAGTCCCATAGCCAAAGGCAAGGGAATACAGCGAAACCTGTAGTCCTCAGAGAGATATTTCCAATGAGGTATCATACACACCAAATGAAGATAATATGACCAAATTACAACCCCGGGAAGTTGGTTGCCCAACTAACCCCAACGAGGCCCATAAACTCTTGGTGTTACATCTCCTTGGGTTAGGGTTTTGGTTGTTTAGGGTTTTCCCTTATTGTTCAATAATAAAAAGGACCTTGAGCCTCTTTGTAACACAATTCAGAGGCATGTAGCTGCCACATATCTTCTCAGAGATAAGCTACCATCACCAAAGCTAGTTTCTTTCAATTCTGTCTATAAGCATTTTCAGTATTTGATATTAGTGAAATGAAATATTATTTTGTTTCATCTCTGTATTTGTGATTATATCTGTATTATGTTTTGTTCCTTATTAAATTCGGATTAGAGGTATTAGAGTGGTATGCTCTTTCTCTATTTTTTTTCTTTGCATGTCCCCAACGAGGTCAAAGTATAAGGAGTTAGGGCTCGATTTGGTTGAACCCTTGCAAGATCAACATCAAACCTTGACGAACTATCATGGTAAGCGAAAATAAAGACAAGGGACCAGGAGATCCTGTCAAAATATTGCTCCAAGAATCCCTCGAGTGATAGAGGAATGAAATGATAGACAACCTTGCTCAGATCCTGCGGCGGATGCCCACGGGTGACGCATCTTCATCCGACAGTCACTTTGGAGGTGCCACTCCCTTCAAGGTACAAGTCAACTTCTACATTCTTGTATTTTAAGGCCAAATGGATGTAGACACCATAGATAGATGATTTAATTTACTGCAAGGGCATTTTTTGGTCCATTATTTCTCCAATCGAGAAAATATTACCTTTGTGCTCCTCAAAGCCGCCCCCATGTCAAATATTGGTGGGAAACCTATTATGAGTAGAGGGATGAGGAAGAAACCTCACGTTTTTTAGCCACACCCACTTGGGAATTCATTCCTAGACGACATCAAGGAATAATATTACCCCATGGGGAGCTATGAGGACAAGTACATCCAATGGACCACGTTGCGACAAAAAAGGGATCAAGATGTGCACGAGTTGACGAATTTATTCTATACCTTGCACAAAAAGTTGGGTATTAAAGATTCAAAGAAACATTTGGTGCTCAAGTAGCATAGTTGTTTGCACACATACATTCAAGAGGAAATGGAGTTCCTTGACATTACCTTCTTTGGCACGAAATCTTGATATGTTACCAAGATCGAGCATAAATTTAAGTAGAAGAAGCATAAATTTGGGTCCGCCAATCCGAAGATAGGGAAAGGCGTCCCCAAACCACAAAATAATGGGAAAAACCAAAGCGTGGTGAGTCAGGACAACCCGCCGAAGCATCAAGCGAAGAACAACACCACAAAGCCAAAGAAGGACATGGGAAAGTGGTGTGAATTTCATAAAAGCTCCACTCACAACACAAGTGAGTGTCAGGCCAAACAGTTGTTGGTGGCCGAGCTGAAGGCATCCGAATTGGATGCATGTTCTGAATCTGAGTTAGAACTGAAAAAGGGGAATGAAAAAGGGAAGAAGATCATTAATACAAAACCCAATGCCACCGTTGCCACCACTAAGCTCTAGAGGGAGGAGCTTGAGGATCCAGATGAGGGGGAGCGCCTCTTCCATTCCCAGATGTGGGTGAAGGGTTCTCCACTGTAATTCGTTGTCGATAATGGAAGCCAAAAGAACCTCATTTCATTAGAGGTCGTGAAGCAACTTGACCTACTGACCACAACACATCCGCAATCGTATACCATCGGGTGGCTTCACCAAGGAAGAGATCTCCGCGTTAGCCAACAATGTCATCTTCCCTATAACATCAAGCCCTTCATGAATGAGATATTGTGTGATGTTGCTCCTCTTGAATTTTATGATGTATTATTAGGCCAACCATACTTGTGGAAGCGACATGTTGTGTATGAGTCTAGGCCTTGTTATGTTATTATTACTTTGGGAAATAAGTTGTATAAGATGCCGGAGGTAGTACCACCTTTCGCCATCTCTTTGATTACTGCAAATCAATGCAGTAAGATTATTTCCCAAACAAGGATTTTTTTTTTCAATATGATTCACCCACAGGGCAAGAAGAAGATTGTAGCCACAACCTCCAAATAGGGCTCCCTTGTGCAGCAATAGTAAATGGAGAAAGTTGTGTAGGAATACAAAGAAATTTTCTCCTCAGCCATAGGGGTTCCTCTACATTTTCAGGTCAAGCACTCCATTGATATGACGCCAAGCACGTTGCTACCGAATGGGCCGATATAACGATGCTCTGTGATGGAGAATAATGAAATCAAGAGGAAGATCTAATATATGTTGCAGAAAGGGCACATCAGACCAAGCTCCTCAACCTGTGGGAGCCCGATTATGTTGGTATAGAAGAAGGACGATGCCTGGTGACTCTATATTGACTATGGATCGTTGAAAAAGATCATTTTCTAGAATAGGTATCCAATCCCATAGATCGATGACCTCCTGGACCAACTGAGGGGGGCCAAATATTTCATCAAAATTGAATTGAAGTCTGGCTATCTCCAGGTACCAATCAAACCTTCTGATGTATGGAAGACTACCTTCAAGTCTAAAGAGGGCCTCTTCGAATGGTTGGTCATGCATTTTGAGTTGACGAATGCCCCCAGAACCTTCATGAGGTTGATGGATGACATATTGTGACCTTTTACCAACTCATTCGTGGTGGTTTATTTGGATGAAATCCTAATCTTTAGTTAGAGTTGGGAGTAATACCTCTACCACATTTGACAGGTCCTCCAAACACCGCGATAACACAAGTTGTGTGCCAATTTGGAAAAGTTCACTTTTGGTATGACCCAAGTTCAATACATGGGGTACATCATTAATGTGGGATGTGTGCATGTGGATCCAACCAAGATACAAGTCATTCACGATTGGCCAGCCCCAACCACTCTAACAGAGCTCTGTAGCTTTCTAGGACTTGCCAACTTCTACCGCAGGTTTGTATTGGGATTCTCCCATATCACTTGGCCCCTGAGTCAAGTCACCAAAGGGGGAGAAAATGAAAAATTATTCTGGTCTGAATCCCAACAGAAGGCATTTTCCAAATTGAAGCATCGTCTTTACTCTGTGACTGTGCTCACATTACCAGACCTGCAACAATCATTTTAGATTGAGACAGATGCCTCTGACTATGTAATGGGTGCAATTCTTACTCAATAGGGTCATCCAATAGCATATCATAGTGAGACACTTTCAGATACAGTTCAGAAGTATCCCACCTATGAGAAAGAAATGTATTCGGTTGTGCAGGCCTGGCGGCAATGGAGGCACTACATTATAGGGAGGTAAACGGTCATACACATAGACCACCGACCCGTACAGTTCATACAGACACAAGGGAAGTTGCAGAACTATCTCCATAGGAAATGGTCCACATACCTACAACAGCTCCATCAAAATATTACGTACAAGAAGGGAAACACCAGCAATGTTGCAGACTGGCTCAACCGACCACTTGCCATGGCGCTGACCACTGTGCTCGACTCTTGTGGGCATGAGACTTCAAGTTGTTTGACTCTTTACAAGAGTGTTCCATACTTCAACAACACATACCAAATGCTCTTGGTAGGAAAACAAGTTCCAGATTATCACCTCCAGGATGCACTGTTATGCCACCTGGGACACCTTTATGTTCCTTCAAGTGAGTGGGCCAAAATGATTTTGGAGGCACACTACAGTCAGGTCACTGGACACTTCAGGGTAGAAAATATAGTGGTTTTATTGCATCATTATTTCTATTGGAATGAACTCTGACAAGATGTTGGGAAATATATTAGATCCTGCATTGCCCGCACCATCGCCAAGCCAACCATTAAGAAGAAAGGCTTGTACACTCCTCTACCTGTTCCCAGTCAGACTTGGGAATTGATCTCCATGGACTATATATCTGGCCTTCGTTCTACCAAGCATGGTAATGACTGTGTATTTGTGGTCATGGACAAATTCTAAAAAATGGCTATATTAGCGGCCTACAAGAAGAGGATCGCAGTAGAGGACACTGAAAAAATCTTCTTTGAATGAGTGTGGGTACATTTTGGGATCCCATAGACTATTATAACAGATCAGGTTAATAGGTTCTCGAGAAAATTCTAGTCAAGCCTATGGGCATTGTAGGACACCAAGCTCACCAAGTCAATTGCATTCCATCCCTAGATAGATGGTCAGACATAGGCCATCAATAGGATGATAATGCATATACTCCACATGTACAACTCCAAGAATCCACGAACATGGGATAAGAGCCTTCCATATGTATAACACATCTATAACACAACTCTCCATAGCTCGACTCGTCGCAGTCCCTTTCAGGTGGGCCTAGGATTTCAACCATTGTGTCTAATTCATGTTGTCATACCTCATGCTACCACACAGATATAATCCACACATCTACTGTCTGAGGTTGATAAATAAACCAGATTTATTGAACACATCTAGTACGTCTGCCAACAGGTCCACAACATCTTGGAGAAATCCAATGGCAAGTACAAGCAGCGACATGATCAACATCGAGTGCCACCCAAGTTCCAGGTGGGTGATAATGTTTGGCTACATTTGTAGAAAGAACGCCTAACCGGAGCCCATCAAAAACTCAGAACACTCCGTAATGGGCCTTACACCATCATCAAGGTAGTGGGAGATAATGATTTTGAGCTCATCATTCCCCCATTCCTTGGCCTGCACCCAATGTTCAATGTGGATCACCTTCGGCCATACATTCCACCATTACTAGACACATCCAACACTATAGAACAACTCACGTCGAAATAGTTAAATTTAGAATGCATGGAACATGCTGCAATTGATCAGATCATGAATGCATAGCTTAAGAGCACTCGCCAATAACAACTCCAACTATATCGAGTTGTCAAAGTAGGCCAACTCCTTCACGAGGGAAAGTGCTCACAAAGGACTAGGTTCAACAGAAATTTCACCACCTCATGGAGGCTCTGCACGCAATGAGGACCATTTATTCCTAAGGGGGGAGGAATTATCCAGGTGGATATTGGTGGCCACCCACCTATTCCACCTAGACAGTTTCATCAATTTTCTTATTTACTATGTTTAGAAATTTTCAGGTCCTGAACTTCCGGAGTAATTTTGACCCCCTAAACGACGTTTTTTTAGTTCTGTTGCAGTAATTTAGTCAAAGGCAAGGGGACTGTGGAAAAACCTATATTCCTTGATATCTTTCCACCAAAGTATCACATGCGACAAACAAATATAATATGACCAAGTTATGAACCCGAGAATTTGGTTGCCCGGACCCATAACTCTTAGTGTTACATATCCTTGTTACATCTCCTCAGGTTAGGGTTTTGTTTTTTTAGGGTTTTATCTTATTGTTAAATAATAAAAAGGCCCTTGAGCCTCATTGTAACAAATTTTAGAGGCACGTAGCTGCCACATCTCTTCTTAGAGATAAGCTACCATCGCTAGAGCTAGTTTCTTTCAATTTTGTCTGTAATCATTTTCAGTATTTGATATTAATGAAATGAAATATTATTTCTATTGCACCTATGTATTTGTGATTATATATGTATTATGTTTCATTCCTTATTAAATTTGAATCACAGGGATTGGAGGGAAAAGTGCCACAAGGGTCACCTGTGGGCTCGAAACCCAAGCTTGGGGTTTTGCACCAATCGTTTTCGGGGCATTTCCATGGAGCACTTTGGACACGTGATGGCATGAGATTATATAGGGCAGAAAGGAGAATCCAATGCTTCAAGGATCATTGAATTATGCATTTTACTTAGCAAGATATGAATTTTTTAACTTATTTTTTGGGTTTGCACAAGAAGTGTCAAGGTCAGACTAGTGTTAAGAAGGCTTGTGACAATCGTTCAAGCCCTAGTATGACGTTTAGGGAGCCATCCTTATGTGTGTATATAGGAGGTAATATGGAGGAATATTCCTCATCCATTTGTGCATCACACACAAGAAAGAAAGCTCACTAAGGAGAGTGATATCCATGTTTTGGCCGTAGCAAGAGGATAGAAAATAGCGTGGGCTTTGAAGATTGGTTAAGGGTCATTTCAGGAGGGCCGAGTTGTTGTTTGGAGGATCGAGGGCCTATTATTTAAGGCCAAGCATAGGGAGGATTGTTTTAGGTCTGTTGGGGTAGTTTTGTGGGTTGGAAAATCTGTGGAGAAGGGGCTATAAGTTAAAACAAAGGCTGTGTGGTAGGCCACAAGCAATACCACCACAACATGGTGATAGCGTGGGAAGTTTTGGGGGTATATTGTGCCTTAAAATTCAACGTGGAGGTTGAAGGCTCACACAAGGGTAGGCCGCAACATTTAAGGGTTTTTTTGGTGATTGTTTGAGGGATGTTGTAATAGTTCAAGTTTCCCTAACCAGTCACTGTCATAACAACAACAAAATAGACTTGGAGCAGTAGTTAGCAATGTGTGTTGGGTCAAATATTTGACCGAATTTGGATCTATTTGGTGAGAAGTCTATGTGTGCCATTTGCAGGAATTTTCGTGTAGGTCGAAATTATATCCTAGGAGCTAAACTTATAAGGAAGGATTAGGTGCCTTTGGTCTAGTGGAGGGAAGTGTTTTGGCTACCCAAAGTAGCCCTAGACAAGCTATCTTGAAGTGAAGAAAACGAGTTGAAGGTTGGATGAAGATTGGTGTCAAAAGTGCAACACTTTGAGGGAAACAAGCGACTGCTAGCCTGGAATATTGGAGCTTGGGAAGTAGCCAACCTGGAGCCCAAATTGGATCAGCTCGTGTACATGCATGCAACAGAAGTGACTTGTAGTAGTGTTAGGTGGCAACCCTCTTGGAGTCTTGATGTGTTTTCCTTTGAAGTACTAAGGGGAAACTAGTGAGAAATATGTAAGAGAAGGACCAACAGGAAAATATACAACATCGAGTCTGCGTAGCGTGTTTTTCATTGTATCTTGTATTCCGTAGACTGTTGTATTATTCAGTTTGTTTAATATAACAAAGATTAGGTTTTACATTATTGTACAATATTTGTTAAAAATTATCTACACTTGTGCATATGTGATTTATTGATTTATATTTTCCACTGTTCAAAGTAGTTCTGGTTGAGATTATTGGTTCGGTAGCGTCAATGATTTTAAGACTTTAACCTAGACCCAAGATCATGGAAATTCAACATGGTATCAGAGAGTGTCTGAGCTACTTTGGAAGTAAGTGAATCAAAGTTGTGCACATCGAAGTACAACGTGAGAGGGAGCTGGTCACATTGTAAGTGAAGGGCTCACTACAATGTCAAAGTTGCATACATGCCTCCGATATGAGGATAGATTGGAGGGGTTGTCCAACTATAGTCCTTGGAAGGAAAGGATCAGGTTGGTATTGCAAGTCAACAAGATCTAGAAATTTGCTGAGAAAGCCATCAAGAAGTCGACCAACCCTAAGGAGATGGAAATATATGAAGATTTGGATACGAAGGCGAGATTGGTCATCCTAGATGGTGTGAAGGATGCCCTAATACCTCAATTTTTTGGGAAGAACACTGCACATGATATGTGGATGCTCTTCAAAAAATTTTCTAGAATAAGAACGAGAACAAAGCACTGGTATTGGAGGATAAGCTGAAATCCAATAAGATGATAAAGGGTGAAGAAGTGACTTCGTATCTGACGAGATTATCACAGGTCAAAGATGAGCTTGTTGTTTTGGGTGAGACTATTTCAGATGGATATATGGTGAGGATTTCCTTGAAAGGGTTCACCGAGGAGTGGAAGGCCTTCATCAAAGGGATCCTTTCTAGAGAGAAATTGAAAAAATAGAATAGGTTGTGTGATGAATTCATTCAGGAAGAGTTGTGAGACAAGGATCTTCATCCAACAAAGAGGTCATATGAGGATGTGGCAATTACAACATGAATGAAGGGTAAGAAAGAGAAGGAGTCATTTTTTGAGATGTCTGATGAAGAAGAATGACGAGAAGAGGAAAGGGAAGCTAGTCGCCGGTTTTGCAACTTCAGCTGAGATAGATGATATCACTAGGAGATTGGAGGAGGAGGAATTTGCTATGATTTATCATTTCTCGTAGGGTACTGTCAATAAGGATGGATGGTATGTGGACAATGGTGTGACGAAACATGTGACAGGGTCACAAGAGGTTTTTGAGACTCTAACTGAATGGGACTCGAAGTTGCTCTAGGTATCCTCAATCAATACAGTTTAGGCTGGGGATGAAAAGTTGGCATTTTTTTCGTTGTTGCTTGCATTGTTGACGTGCTCCATACGCTACATTTTAAGATCCTTTTCTTCCATGATGTTGTTTTTTCCCCAGATGTTGATGACCCTTCCTATGGTTCTTTTTTTGGTAGGACCGGAGAATGTACCTCCTATTATTCCTGGTCTGAATGGGACCCTTCAGTCTCTTCACCACTTCATATTTCTTCAATATCTAGAGTATCTTCCAATGGTACCTTCCAAGTGTATTCCCATGAGTTCATTATCTCTTGAACTTCCTACACCATCAGCCAGTAACTCATTTTCAACCAGCACTATTTTGGGTCCCTACGTGGTAAGATCGAGATAAAATGTGGGTCAACCTTGAACCATGCAACACCTTTGAACCTCACCAAAATTTCTTCAGGCAACCAAGGAGTGTCTTGAATAACCATGTGCAACATGTTCCCATAAAGAAAGAACATGATTGTGTAACTGGATCATCTGGATCATCTGAGGCCTAGAGGTTTTGTAATTGAGCTACTAGGATGTGATGACAAGGCTCATTCACTGGCTTAAGGCTCTCTAGTATTTCACTATAAACTAAGGCAATCAATATTAAGAGCCATGCATAATGGAATTTTGCATTGTGATCTTAAGTATCCAAGAAATCTCGCTAGAACTGCTTCAATAGAAATGGCACCCAACCTATCTTTTCCCCCTTTGTACATAGATTTTACACTACAATAACTTCTACTGAAACTTTTTTCACCCTACATTTACATAATAATTTTCATGCTATCATTTGGAAAACAAATCTAGTAGCTTAATAATTGATTAGTGAGATTAGGTACCCCTGTTTTAACCTCTTTTTTCCACATGTGTCAGCCATTTCTGAACTGAGAGTTTTTTCCTTAATTATAGGCTCTAGATCCTCTCCCTCGATTGGAAGGCCTGTAATGTCATGAATTAATTTGACAGTTAATGGCACCAGTATGTCTAGCCACAAGTATCCCCCATGGACATAGTCTAGTAAGAATTTGGTGGCCATAATTACTTCCTCACCTCGCCCACAGTGTGGGATGTGGAAAATATTTAAGATGCTACTTTTCTCTAATTCGCAGGCCCAATCCTGTGGTTTCGGCGTGGTTACATTGCTTGGTTCCTGCACTTGCTGTAAGTAATCTTGGAGGTCTAGAAGTTGAGAGGAATCACAAATATCATGATGTAAATACTTGAATCACCCCATAAAACTTTCCATTCTCCCTACTCTACGTACTCCAAGTGGGAGCGAAGGTATATCTATAATATATTTCACATTTTGAGGGACTAGAGTAGAAGCATGGGGTTCTTTTAATGGCGATACATACCTTGGTTCTAATTTTTATTCAATGCTTGTAGTCGGTTTGGCCATATTTGAACTGGGTTATGCACTTGAATCCTCCCTAGTTGTTTTTAAACCTTCATTCTTTGGATATTATTTGATTCCATGTGTCTACTCAGCCCCACCGCTCCGCGGGAATAAAGGGTGATTTGTACATGGATTTTGATCCATGGAGGCTTTTCTCTCTTTCCCCATGACTCAATTTCCCTTACTCCTTTTCTTGGAACCTTAATCTCTACTGCTTGACTCAATTATCATTGAATTTCCTTATCTTGCAACTACTATTTCATATGATCCTCTTCCTTTATTCCTCCTCACTCCTTTAATGGAAAATTTTTATTGTATGCATGCATTCCCTAGACTCATAATTCCATGCACTCTTTCAAACTTTCGAACCATCACCTTGTCATGAATCCAAGATCCAAGGTGATTTGCAACTTTTACTGATGTCCTTTCATCGTAGGTGGGGTGTACTGAAATAATTTCCCACCACAATCATGGCTTATCAGTGGAAAATTACTTAATGACGACCTACCTTTTCTTGTAATTGTGGATTAGTTGTTCTAAATGTTTAGCCCACTTTTCCAACGGATTTTGTACCCATCAAATTTTTCACTTAGTATTGATGTGTCTCTGACCCTAATACACAACATACATTATGCAACTGTTCATTCTCATTTCCCTTGCCTTGCTATCCCTTCCTTTCTTTGTGTGCACTTGTTGATGGTAAGGTGGCCTACAACACTTCACATTGTCTAGTCTAATAAAAATTCTACACAATACTCCCTTCGATGCACAATTATTTTCTACTTCAAGAAAATTAAATGAACTGCTAATTACTCTAACAAGTACCATTCTAATTTCCTACATACCATAATTAGTCTACCTTATTTATATACAACTGGTATATTTATTTTCTAGCTTATTCACATGAAGTGTGCAGGAGCTTGGTTGTCCATGTATAGTTTCAATTGGCTCCCATTGAAAAATCCCTCACTCAGTGTATCATCTAAGTTCCTTAACCACATCGTGCCCACATCTGTCACATGTTGGATGATGTAAGCTCCCATCCAGTGGATCTGGACCTTCTAGGGATGCTTTAAAAACTTACTATCATACAACAATACCAAGTTCCCAACTAAGAATGTATTCTGCTTAATTTTCCTATCATGCCAAGCTTTATCCTAAGGCTTCTGCACTTGCTGGTAGAAAACTTAAGAATCCAAATTAGGTTACTACATTTTCAAACAAGAAGTGTGAAACTGTCTTTGCACTACAATACTTTACTAGCGAACTTCTACCCATTTGGTCAAATGGTTTGTAGTAGTGATTATGTATTGTGGCCTGGTTCTCCTCGTCGGTGGATTGATCAAACCCACAAAATCAATGGCCTATTTTTTAAAAGGATTCAAAGTGAGTTGGGAGGATAATGGAATTTTGTAAGGAATTTGAAGAGTTATGTAAGAAGTGTGGTATAACACGACAAGAGACTACTCCATACACGCCTCAGTGAAATAGAGTTGCAGAAAGAATGAACAAGACGTTCATGGAAAAGGAAAGAATCATGCCCAGTGGTACCGAGTTAGGACAAGAATTATGGGTAGAGGTAGTGGAGACTGCATGCTACTTGGTTAATAGATCACCTTCATTAGCATTGGAGGATAAGCCTCCACATGAGGTATGGACTAGTAAGAAACCCTCTCTTTCACATATGAGGGCATCTGGATGTGATGCATATGTACATGTTCCAAAGGAGAAAAGAACCAAGTTGGATAGTAAATCTGAAAGGTGCATCTTTATTGGATATAAGGATGGTTTAAAAGGTTATACGCTTTGGAACCCAGAAACAAGGAAGGTTGTGTACATTTGAGATGTGGTGTTTAGACAAGTGAAATATGTTGTTAAACATGAATTCCTCCAAAAGGAACTTGAGAAGATAGAGTTGAGTTGAAGGAGGAAGAATTAGACTCTACAACAAGACAAGATTCAGAAGAGGAAGAGCCACAAACTCCAGCTGTGAGAAGATATGTTTGAGAAAGAAGGTAACCAAAAAGTTATAGTCCATCTGATTTCCATTCAATTTTTTCTTTATTTATCACTGATGATGATCTAAGAACTGTCAAGGAGGCGGTGGATTCAAAGGATGGAAAACTATGGAACGAGGCCATGGTTGATGAAATGGCATCCTTGCACAAAAATGAGGAATGGGATGTAGTGGAGTTATCGGGTGGGAGGAAGCCCATTGAGAGAAAATGGGTGTTTTAGATGAAGATGAATACAAAAGGAAAGGTGGAGAAATGAAAAGCTTGGTTGGTAGCAAAATGTTATTCCTAGGTGTTGGGAATTGATTTTGGTGATATTTTTTCTCCTGTTGCCAAGGTAACTTCTATTAGATTAATTTTATCTGTTGTTGCTGCATTTTATTTTGAGGTAGAATAGATGGATGTGAAGACAACATTTCTTCACAGGGATCTATAAGAGGAGATCTACATGAAGCAACCTGACGGATTTATGGTGAAGGGTAAGAAATAACTGGTATTCAGGTTAAAAAAGTCTCTGTATGGCCTAAAATGTCACCAAGGATGTGGTATCAGAAATTTGATACATATATACAGGGATTTGGCTTCACCAGAAGCAAAGAGGATCACTGTGTGTATTTTACCGTATTATTTATTTTGCCTTGTATGTGGATGATATGTTGCTGGTTGGAAAAGACAAAGAAATTATCTAGGATTTGAAGACCCAATTGTTCTCCAAATTCGACATGAAATATCTTGGTGCTGCAAACTATATTTTGGGCATGGAAATTAAACGAGATCAGGAAAAGAGAAATATCTGGTTAAACTAGAGGGATTATGTCGAGACAATATTGTAATGGCTCAATATGCAGGATAGTAAACTAGTGAAGGTTCCTATTCCTATAGGTGTAAATTTATCTGTTGAACAGTGTCCCAAGACACAAGAAGAAGAAAATGACATGTCCTGTGTCCCATATGCAAGTGAAGTGGGTAGTCTTATGTATGCAATGGTTTTTACTAGACTAGACATTTCACATGCAATGGGAGTATTGAGCAGGTTTATGTCAAAACCAGGGAAGGAGCATTGGACAGTAGTGAAGTGGGTTTTAAGATATTCGCGTGGCACTAGTGATTATGGTCTATGCTACCAAGGAAGACCAGGATTGTACAGAGTTTTGGACATGCACAACTTTGTTGATGCAAACTGGGCTAGAGATTTGGATCAAAGAAGATCTACAAGTGGGTATGTATTTAGACTATTTGGAGGTGCAATAATTTGGATGATTAAAAGACAATTTGCAGTGGCTCTTTCAACTACAGAGGAAGAATACATGTCAGCCACTGATGCAAGCAAGGAAGCAATTTGGTTGCAGAGATTGTGTTCCAGTATGGGTTTGGTACAATGGGCTATAAGGATAGAATGTGATAGCCAAAGTGCAATTTTATTGGCTAAGAACCCTGCTTATCATTAAAAGACAAAGCACATTGATGTTCAATATCACTTTGTGAGAGATACAGTTGAGGATAAAAAGGTGTTTCTGGTAAAGGTGGACACTTTGAAGAATGTCGAAGATGCATTGACGAAGTCTATGAGCATTGAGAAGTTCTCTTGGTGTAGAAAAATAATGGGCGTTGCAGGGTTGGACTGGTGACTAACACTAGTACAAAATGGCTAATCAGTTACTAAAAAAATGACTAAAATTTTCATATAAACGACTATTCTTCAGTCGGTGACCAATTGTAACTAATTTACAGTGTCTTATAACGTGACCAAATTTTATTCATTTTTAGCTTAGTCATTAATTGGTTGTCTCAACTTTATTGTATAATAGTATATTTAGTCATAAATTTGGTCATTAATTTAGCCATTGATTGAGTCGTTAATTGCCACAATTAATGACCAAATATACAATAACATATATTATTAAATGATTACCCGAGAAAACCAATTAATAAAAAAAGAAATATGACCAAAATGTTGGTCGTGTTATAAGATACTGTAAATTAGCTACTAATAGTCATATATATGCAAATTTTAGTCATCGTTTGAAATCAATTAATGACCAAAGAAATATGCCTAAATTTTAGTTGTGTTATAACATACTGTAAATTAGCTACTAATAGTTACATATATGCAAATTTTAGTCATTGTTTGAAACCAATTAATGCCCAAAAAAATATGACTAAATTTTGGTCATGCTATAAGATATTGTAAATTAGCTACTAATAGTCATATATATGAAAAATTTAGTCGTCATTTGTAATCACAAATTTATCATTTGTAGTAGTCATTTATCTTTTTTTGTAGTTTCATATTCATTATATAAATGACTACTTTAATAGTTTATATTCATTTCATTTACTTTCATTAACAATCATTATAAGCAACTAATTTAGTCGTATATTCATTTTATTTGTGTTCATGATAAATAAACATAAAATACTAATTTAGTAGTTTTATATTACTTTTATGTGTTCATTATTAATCAACATAAATTAATTAGTACGATTTTTCAACTAAATTAAAAAAAAAATTGGCATACAATGTACATGTTCATTTAATATGAAAACTCAAAGTTACATATGTTAATTATAATACTAAATAATATCAAGTGCAACTATAAATAATTTCAACCACAAATTGTATTATATAAAAGATCAAGTATTACAATATGAGTTTCCAACTTAATATTGGTTGGAGTACAATTTACACATTAAATATTGTTTCATCACTTCAAAACATTATCATTGTGTTTCCAAGGCATTGCAAATGAATTCACCAACTCTTAAGACTTAACCATCAATCTCTATATGTGTGTCTTATGTGGGATATTGGCTCTACAAGTACGACTAGACGAGTTCTCTTCTCTCTCGCTTTAATTTGCATTTTGTTGCTCCAGTGTTATTGTACTCCTGTTTCTTCAATTCTTGCTTCTTACCATCAATACTGGGTTCCTTTTATGAAAAAGAAAGAAGATACAATGCAGCATATAAGACATAAAAGACGATGAACACTGGAATATAAAATAAAATAGAATATAAAGGATTTATATGATATATATACCTCAACATCAACAATATTTTCAATGTCGTTTTTCCCCATAAAAGCAAGAAACCCAAACAAGTTTTCTTTAGTTGGGAAATAGTGGCTTATATGTGGCCATATGACCTATATAAACAAAACAAATAATACTTCACCATAGAAAATAACACCTTAGTAAAATTAGTATTCAACATTCAAGGAAATATTAGGCACAATCATGCCAACTAAGTTACATGCTAAATGTATCAAGTTGTAGATTACTTAGACAATGTGGGAGTGCAAAAAAAACTCCTAGAAAATGCCAAAGCTAAGTCCAGAATAAAATGAAATGAAGGTAAAAGTATACATTAATAGGATAGCCTCGTATACATGTATATAACTAGATAATTTAGAAGGCTACGCAAATAAGTCCAGGGCTAGAGGTTGATGATGTCAAGAATGCCCAAGTATGATGAGCATTTCTTCAGATAAGAAATATTATTTGGGTCCATTATCACATATGAATAAGTCAACTAGTCTATATCAAATTATTAATGTTTTGTTTCTATTTATGGATCACTACAATATAAGTGGATAAATTGCAAATACAATTCCCTTCCCATTATGTTCCTTACCTATGGTACAATATATTGGATGTGATTTGCAGAAAATCTAACATAAAAAATATGTAGCAATCACCACTAGTAATCCCCCAAAAGGAATTATTTTGAAATGTAACTTTCATATTCTAGTTGCTATTTGATTCTTGAATGGAAAATCCACACTAAATTCCAATGCCAAACTTCCAATTTGAGGGAACACCTGTGGCCATCCTCAATCACTCAAACTTAAAAAATCAGTGATTTTAATAATGCAAAGATAAAATAAGAGTAGTTTTGATATGTTTTGCAGATTGACATGCAAAACACCAATAGTTTTCTCATATTTACTATACTTCTAATTTCCAAGATATAGCACATTGATTGATATTTTACAAAAAATAATTGATTCAATACAAACAAGAATGTAACATATTACAACAATACCACCAATGTTTGATCCTCATTTAGTTCAAAATAGTTAGCACAATAAATTCAAGAAAGAGTAACAAGTATAATTAAAAAATTCATCAATTAATAATCAATCAAAAAAGGAAAAGATTTTTGCTGAAGCTTGATAAAAAAATATAAATATTGACAATCCACTGCAACTAGTGGTGTTGTTCAAAGAGAAATACTACCTGGAGAACTCATCTTCCAAATTATTTGCTCTATCTATGAAGCTTTTTTTTATCCTCAAAAAAAAATTCACATTCAATATTTAGGTTTCTGAAGCTACCCAAAGGCCTTGCCAAATGAAGCAGTGAATTTCATTGATTTTCATAAAATTCTTTTGGTACTGAAAAAATATATTTTGACCATGTGATAGACAATTCAGGCAAGTAAAATATTGTGTACAATATTTCTTAGAAGACTTCATGTTAAAAGTAAAAAATGTATATTTGAGATAGAAAAAACATGTTTAGAAGAAAAAAAATTATCACAATGGTACTATATTTTATTGCATGGGCTATTCCTAAAATAGGGATATACCCCAACAGAAATGAATGATTTCTTAACATATGTGCACGAAACAATTTCCCTACCAATCAATAAGAGAATCATCCCACTATTCTTTCTAACAGGTGCAATTATTGACCTAGAAAAATTATACTAAAACAAAACTCTAATCAATGTAGTGAAACGATTGTACACCAAAATCTCTTCATACAAACTTGAGGATGAACAGATTAAAGAGGCTTGAAGGGGTTGCCTCTCCAAAAATATTTGACTCCTCTGCCATCCTAAGAATCACCCTTCTCATAATGTCACCAAAATACATTCTCGAAACCAGTTTCTCAAAACCCTAAAGAAAACTACAAAAAACCATTAGAAATTCTTCAAACTATAAGTTAGGTACTCAATAACCCTACAAAGTTGAGCAATCAAAAGTTTCATGCTAAAAAATAGGAATTTTCCTGATCACCTAGATTCAAGCTATCTGCATCTAAATAATCGTTAGAACGAGTCCGTGGCAGATGGCTGGACCAAAAATTTCCCCATTCCATGTTGATTACCTACTCAACAAAGCCAATTGCAAATAGTTCTTATAGTCCAAACTCCATAAGGTTAAATAAAGGTGCAAAATAAATATTCATTGATATATTCAACAAGAGAAGTATCCTTAGCAAGATTATAGAGGGGAAAAATGAATAGCAAAAGGTGAAAGGTTACCATGCTACCAGATTTTGAAAGTTGGCATTTAGTTATTGCATCTTCTCGCTCTATATAGCATGCATTTTTTCCTATCCCAAGCATTACTGTAGCCATCACAACTTCATCATAATAGCTTGCTCCAGCAATTGTTCCAACAATATCATTAACCTAAAATTTCCAAATCAAATACAAGCCTTAGAATACTTTGCAAACAAAGTAACAATCAACTTTGAAGGCACTTTTTTTTGTTAGGAACTTACAATCCTTGCATCCATTTAAATCATATCAAAATTGAAAAGAAAAATCAGAATGCCAAAATATTTGCTCAAGGCTACTATGAAAATTTTATGCTCACAACACTATGATGCATTTGTCTTTGAAAATTATAACATATTTGCAAGAGACAAATATTATGGAAATGTTCCATTTACAACACCATGAGGTCATTGAGCGTGAGTCAATTTATTTTGTTAGCTCTGCCGAGCTCTGGAATAATAAGATGGATAATTTTAATACTGTAACTGGAAAATAACAAACTATATGATAAGCCCTGAAATTATATTATTCAGAATAAATGTAAGCAAGAAAACACCTGAAAATGATAATTGTGTGGCTCTTGAAAAATATATCATGCAGTATCAATTTATTTTATATCAACTATACTGATGAAAATACAAGCTCTATTAGGCATACCAAAGCTACAACTCACATATTCAACCATTTTTCATAAATTTCTTGCTGTAAGCAAAGCCTAATATCTTTTCCAATCTGTAAAATACCAAATATGTTATCAATACTCAGATGTAGAAATTTTCAAATATATCATACATATCTTCAAAGATTAATTTCTCTAAATTGTTTAGAATGTTCACTTTCTCATTGAAATTCCTCATAAAATACACCCATGAAAATAAATTATTAGTTGCTTTGTTAATGGGTGTGATTCCATTAGCATAACTACTGAGAAGATACTTTGAAAAATTAAAGGTTACAGAAAGTTGTTAATAACGTATTAGATAATATTCACCAAATTTATCATGAAATTACAATACTTCACAACAGACAAAGGGATTCTTGATAATCAACCACAGATACAACAAAATATATGAAGTAACTTTATTTAAGTACCAGATTTCACAGATCTTGTTACTTGAAACTGCAATTTGTTTCAAAAATGTGCTCCCAAAATTATAAATTACCAATTCACAAGATCACACTTATAATGCCTTAATATAAATTAAGAAACAAAACCAACTTCCTACATAGATATTTTCAATTTCAACTTTAGTATTTGTTGGATGCGAATGACTAGTGGCAGTCACCTGCAGGTGGCATGGAAACCAACTGAGTAAAGGTCACAATTTCCAAAAATGTGTTTGCAAATTAGTTCTCGCTCTAAATATCTATTGGATGCATTGAGTATGCCTAAAGGTCTCAATGATACAATCAATTATATATGGTAGAAATTAGTCCCCATTGATTTTTCACCACATCCATTCTTCACATCTAAAAGTTCTAATCACTAGGTTGCAACCCATGAAAATTACCGCAATCAGTGTTTGCTTAAATTTGTCCACCAAGTGCCTCCTTTCCAACCAAAAAATTATTTATCTTTTTACATTAAGTGTCCTATGATCCTATCACAATTATCAAAATCACCTTTCCTTTAGCCCAATGTTACAATGAGAAACCTCACACATACTAAATTACCTTTTAATTAACATTAAATAGCTTTTATCTTCTGACTAACCCCACAATTTCCCGCGTACCCTATTGCAGGACCCAAGGAGGAATACGGCTAGATGTGAAACAAGTATCTTCATCTAACTTGAAAATGTAACTTTTCTAGCTTATCTCTCACATTATTTGTATTGATATTGAGAATCAATGTTACTCTTTTTCTTATTTCATCCCTTTATATTAATTATTAACCCGCAAAATACAAATTCCTTTAATGTCCTAAAATCCAATGTCACAACCCTAATTTACTTGGTTGCTTCCAAAATACCACCGAAACAAGGAAATAAACAAATATGACAAAAAATTAGTTATTAGATTATTTCCCCATTACAACTGGACTATTCCCTAGAATTCACCGATTCCCCTTATTTTTCTCTTTTCATTTATATTTTCTCAACATAAAATATATTGACACTAAGGGAGTAAAATTCAACTGTCTTTTGCTTAGGCTTAGGTGAATTAACTTGATTGTTTCAAGGCATGAAAAAAAAAGGATTCTATATGCATACAGAAAGTCACCATATATAGAAGAATTACAACACTTCTCTTTCTAAACTGGCTTACTTACATATTTTCACACAATTCACCTTTGTTTTTTGCATCAAATTTGATTACTTTATAAACTTTATTCTCTAAGAACTGTCAAATAAAAGAATGTGAGTTCCATATGTTAATATAAAGTCATAATTTCTAGAAAATTTACAATTGTATGCTTTCATCCGTAGCTTATATTGTTTGAAGCTCTAAATTTGGCTAATGCATATCAATGAATAAGTCAACATAGCTGTCAATTCTACATAATGCCACTAAAAATTTCTTTGTACCACTCAATTTTAAGGCTCTTTAGTCCCCTACTATTTTTTCTAGCAGGAAAACTACTCACATGATTGTGTGTTACTTACAAAACATGCAGTTTTCATGTTTGAACCCATTATCAGTGTTCCATGGGGACACGTCCCATGGGATGGTAGCTAGGCCTTGCTTCCCACACTATCCAACATTCTTCTTCATCTTACTTTTTTTATTTTTTTCCTTTATCTTACCTTTTCTATTTTAGCACTATCGTTAATTTTTTTAGGATGTTTAAGAGTGGTTCCAATATCACCAGACTTCATATGGAAAAATAATAATTTCACATCCCATTCAGAATTTAGATTCAAGATTTTAGGATTGGCAAGATTATAACATTTCAACATAGCCTAGTATACCTGCTTTAGGATACCAAAAGAGAACTCACTCAACTATAGACAACACAACTTCACTACAGATCATTACCTCACAATACATTGAATTTATTAAGTACAATGGAAACTCTGACAGGAGATGAAATCCTAATCTCCTTTCCTAAAATTGACATGATGCTTGATGTACATGTTTAGTTCAGATTCGAGAAGCAAATATCACCGTAGATAAATGTGTATATCAGATGTTAAAATGAACCACAAAATGTTGTCCTCTTCATAATGGGCCACTGATAGCATCAACATACATGTGATACAACGGTGCATAGATAGGTTTAATTTTGAGTGAACACTGCTTCTTTAAGTCAATTACCTAATTTGTCATTCATTGAACATCTTGCTTGCATTTCAAATGCAAACTGGTCTGTGTCTTATGTTTTGGTCTCTGCATTCATTTACTTAATATGTACCTAGTGGTTACAAGTCAAATTATGCATGCAAACAAAGAGACCTTCCTCCACACTAAAAACGTAATCAACAAGATCAGTGAGGTTTGAAAATGACTGACATTGCATTGCCATTTCTCAAATCTAACTTACTGACTTTGACAAAGTATATAATTGCTAGGAATGAGCTATTCATTAACCAATAAGTTGTTCCCAAAACATACCAAGACTCGACAGGAATAACCCAAACTTTTTGAATCATCCTAAGCCAAGATCTAATGTGCTCCAAATTTCTACAAAACAGAGTAATCTCATAAAAAGTATATTTTTCATAAAATATCTTGTTTACTTGCAGTCAAGTGATTTTAAACCTTAGGTGAAAGTGTAGAAAAATTATATATATCCACCTTACATAAATTTGAAGATTTTTAAATCTAAGATATGACTGTACTTCTCAACCATTTTTCCCCTAAAGACTTCTTCCTAGCCATATGTGCCACATGGCAACCCAACAGATTTGGAGCACCACTTACAGATTCCTATGTGGCTTCAGGTCAAGTCTCATGAGCAGTATGGAATGTTAGAGACTTTAACAAAAAAAAAAATACATATTTTCATATTTCTGGTGAGAATAAATCACTCACGTTGTTTATTTCAAAAAGAAAGGTGAAAAATTAAGATAGGACATCATAAAAATTTCTAAATATCCATTGCTTCAATGATATTTTATTAAAAAGAGAGTAGGAACCAAATAATGACTGATCTTGACATTTCAGGGCAGAAGAGGTTCCTGAACAAAATGGTCTGCAGAAGGGTTGTTTCATTTCTATTCCACCTTTTAAAATATACCATGATGGTGAGCATCTGCACACACTAAATCCAGATGTATTGCATTATTGTAAGGTAAGATGCCAAGCTTGTGGACATTTTTGTCAAAAACCAATAAATCATTTTGGTTTACATCATACGGTTCATGGGAACATGAGGAATGTCACTTTTTCTTCAGAACATGAAGAATTTGATATCCAAGGTATGAAATATACTTGGGGGGAATCTAGCGTGGTAGAGATGTGTAACATGCATTGTAAATCCCAAGGTTGGGGCCACATTCATCTGATTCACTGTCCCATGTATGATAATTTCACAATGCCTATGTATGATGGATCTCGACATGAGACAATAAAATATGGCCTTGATGAGGATGTGCCAAAAGATTAAATTACCCATGATACTTACTGGAAGCAAATGCAGTTTGAATATCCTTATAATAACGAGGATAAGACAAAGTTTTCTCTATGTAATCATCTTTGCAAGTCTGAGGAGCATAATGATATTGATGTAAGTTACACAATGTCTTACTTCACAGAGAAATTATGGCATGCTCCAATGAAAATAAGTGCCTCAATGGCATTCTCTACTGGCCACATAACTGGAGATGGTCATGTTTGTGTCTGCAACCATTCAAAGAACATACCACATCATGTGGTTTTTGTTATTGACAAGTTTGTTTCAATGTATTGTCCAGATATAAAACCAACCATGGCCAAATCTATGCCTAAACATAATTTTATGTTGGGTTGTGTCTATGAGAGTATTGTTCGATTCATTTCTATTCAGCTTAGAACTACTAGTGGTGATTCTTTATTTATGGTTCTGTTTGACGATACAACAATACTTTCTCTAGAAATACAAGAGATGAAGGAGGATTCTTAAATATTTTGTAGAATGGGGAACCAATTATTCTTCAGGTATCGAATTAGCAGAAGAAGTAATTTATCGGGGTTCTAATAATCCTAATATGGATACGAAGAAGCCAACAATTATGTTTCTAAGTGACGGTGGAAATAATGATGGAAAAAATCCTGTTCATTTTTTGAAGAGACTAAAGAAGCTAAAACCAGGGGCATCATTTCATACAATCATGTATGAAACATATCCTAAAATTGCAATTTTATTTTGGAGAAGATGGCAGGAATCGGGAATGGGTCTTTCCAGCATAGTCTTGATGAAGTGCAGTTGGCACGAAGCTTTGAAATTTAGCCACTAGTCTCAAACCCAATGTTGCAGCTTTAATATGATGATGTTTCATCCAAATTTCAAGAGCACTGTTATAAACTTAAGGTTTCGTATAATATTCTACCATTCTTAAATCAAGTTTATTAAAGTAATGTGCAAAACCTTTTGTGAGTTCAATTTTTTATCCTTTGCTAAGTTGTGGTTTGGTTAAGCATTTACTATTTACATTATAGCTCTTGCCACTTTCGTTATATTATTTAACCAAACTCTTTCCTTCTCATTCCTGAAGTAGGGAAAGTATTGTTCAATATCCCAGAGTGCAGTGTGATGAGCGAAAACCAGACATAATGATTTCTCATTTGTAATTATCTATGCAACATGGTGTTTATTAATAGCTATAGTTGAAGAAATATGCTATAAAATGTCAAGATCAATCATTATTTATAAAAAAGAGAGCAGAAACCAAAGAAAAAAGATCATGCTTCAGATTTATCTACAAAGTGTAGATGAAAAACACATTTAGACTTCATTGAGGCATGTTCAATGCACACTCTAGGAAAAAATATAGGCATCATGTTAATTACTAATCCAAGAAGAATTTTAAAATTAGTCATGTAGTATCATATATTAGAGGTGAATTTTTTTTCCCATGCATGTGCACCAGGTTGATTTCTTCCTAATAAAGAAAATCAAAACAAATGAAAGTCTAGAAACCTTACTATGAACCATTGATTCAAGGATTAAGGGGTAAAACTCACCATGTCTTGTATTTTAAATACTTTTTTCCATTTAATGAGTATGGCTGGAGAAATGGAAAACTACTTCATTGGAAAAGAGAAATTAAACACAAGCTCCCTTTCTACTTTTGAAGGAGTCTGGAAACCATCACCTTTTCTTTACACAAAAACATCTACTTCTGAGGCAATAAATTCAAATAATTCCTGCATACATTCAAATATATTTATACAAGCATAGGGCTTACTTCGAAAAAATATAACTGGACCCTAAATTCATGCAAATTATACATTTTATAAGCATTGCATGCTATGGGTGAGAAGTAATGATGGTACCCAAGCTAGAAATGACAAAATACATAAAAACATTAAATACTTCAACTCATAAAAGGCCACTATTGGGAGTTAGCATGGATACCAAAAGAGAAATCACTCAACTATAAACAATGAAACTTCACTGCAGATAATTCCCTCACAATATACTGAATCCGTTAAGTACAATGGAAATTCTGACTGAAGATGTAATCTTAATCCCCTTTCCTACAATTGACATGATGCTTGATGTTCATATTCAGTTCAGCTTCTAGAAGCAAAGATCACCCTAGAAAAATGTGTATATCAGATTTTAAAATGAACGACAAAATGTTGTCCTCTTCATAATGGCCCACTGACAGCATCAACATGCATGTTAGATAATTTGGCATAAACAGGTTCGATTCTGAGTGAACATTGCTTCTTTAAGTGAACTACCTAATTTGTCATTCGTCGAGCATCCTGCTTGCATTTCAGATGAAAATTGGTCTGTGTCTTATGCTTTGGTCTCTGCATTCATCTACTAAATATGTACCTAATGGTTACACGTCAAATTGTGCATGCAAGCAAAGAGACTTGCATCCACACTGAAAACGTAATCAACAAGATCAATGAGGTTTGAAAATGGCTGACATTGCATTGACATTTGTCAAATCTAACTTACTCACTTTTAAAAAGTATATAATTGCAAGGAATGAGCTATTCATTAACTAATAAGTTGTTCCCAAAACATACCAAAACTCGACAGGAATAACCCAAACTTTTTGAATCATCCTAAACCAAGATCTAATGTGCTCCAAAGTTCTACAAAACATAGCAATCTCATAAAAAGTATGTTTCTAGACAACCTCCTATATACATGCAGTCAAGTGATTTTAAAACTCAGGTGAAAGTGTAGAAAAATTATATATATCCACCCTTACATAAATTTGAAGATTTGTAAATCTAATATATGATTGTACTTCTCAACCATATGGCCCCTAAAGAATTCTTCCTACCCATATGTGCCACATGGAAACCCAACAGATTTAGAACACCACTTACAGATTCCTATGTGGCTTCAGGTCAAGTCTCGTGAGCAGTATGGAATTCTAGATACTTTGACCAAAATAAACTACATATTTTCCTATTTCTGGTGAGAATGAAGCACTCACATTGTTTATTTCAAAAAGAAAGGCAAAAAATTAAGAGAGGCCATCATAAAATTGTCTAAATATCCACTCTTCAATTTTATTTTATTAAAAAGAGATCAGAAACCAAAGAATGGTTGATCTTGACATTTCAAGGCAGAAGAGGTTCCTGAACAAAATGGTCCGTGAAAGGATTGTTGCATTTTCATTCCACCTTTTAAAATATACCATGATGGTGAGCATCTGCACACACTAAATCTAGATGTGGTTCATTATTGTAAGGTAAGATGCCAAGCTTGTGGATATTTTTGTCAAAAACCAATAAATCATTCTGGTTTACATCATACGGTTCATGGGAACATGAGGAATGTTATTTTTTCTTCAGAACATGAAGAATTTGATATCCAAGGTAGGAAATATACATGGGGGGAATCTGTTGTGGCAAAGATGTGTAACATGCATTGTAAAGCCAAAGGTTGAGGCCACATTCATCTAATTCACTCTGCTATGTATGATAATTGCAGAAGGCCTATGTATGATGGCTTTCAACATGAGATAAGAAAATACGGCCTTGATGAGGATGTGACAAAAGATAAACTTACCCATGAGACTTACTAGAAGAAAATGTGGTTTGAAGATCCTTATACTGACGAGGATAAGACATATTTTTCCCTATGCAATCATCTTTGGAGGTCTGAGGAGCATAATGATATTGATGGTAGTTCCAAAAAATTTACTGAACAAAGAAATTATGGAATGTTCCAATGAAAAGAAGTGCCTCAATGGAATTCTGTACTGGCCACAAAGCTGCATATGGTTATGTTTTTGTCTGCAACCATTCAAATAACATACCACATCATGTCATTTTTTTTATTGACATGTCTGGTTCAATGTCCAGTTCGGATATAAAACTAGGCATGGCCTAATTTATGCCTAAACACAATTGTAGGTTGGGTTGTGTCTATGAGGGTATTGTTTGATTCATTTCTACACAACTTGGAACTATTAGTGGTGATTCTTTATCAGTGGTTCTGTTTGACGATACAACAATACTTGCTCTAGAAACACAAGAGATGAAGGAATATATAATGGACACACTTCTTCAATATGTTGCAGGAGGGGAACTAGTTATTCTTCTGGTCTCGAACATGTTGCTGGCACATTTTCATATTTATTATATGAATGTTTATTCGAGATTTTGTAGCCATGTCTATATAGTTGGATTAAATGCTTATAGTGATAACTTGAGGCAAGGAAAACTAGGATATTCATAATTTAATATATGAGAATGCATCCAGTATTTTGCAAACACGATGACATTGACCTAATATATAGGTCATGTCATTGGAGCTATATTTATTCACACTGACATGACCTATAAAAATTCCAACTTGTGCAAAAAACCTTTTGTAGCCAGAGTTCACCACCCTTTTCATTTTTCTGCTCCACAAGCCAAACTAAATTCCCATCATTGCCTAGATAGGTCCTAATTATCTGTAGAAGTAACTTTGTCTTCATCCTCCCTAAGGGATTTCTACCACATATTTTTCATCAATATGATTTTCTGAAGACTCTGTTAACAAATAACAAGACAAAATAAAGTTGATGTTTAGCTTCCCTCCTCGGTCTTCTTCTTAGCCATCCTTCTCTAGGTTGAGGAAGCTCCTCTAACAACACATAATCCAAAGTGTTGTATCAACATTTTGGTCTCATTTTCTTTGTTCTCATTTCCAAATCATCATAGCTATTAGTCTGCCTTGCAGAATTTTCCGTCTCTTAATTATTGTGCTCGTTGTTAGCCCCCTAATTTGCTCTCTTTTTTCCATTTTCCCCTTCCTAAATCATAACCATTTACCTCTGTTTTACCTCTTTTATGCACCCTCATCTTGCACCAGTCCAAGCACGGTGACATATTTCGTATAAACTTTATTTTTCATACTTTTAATTCAACTTAGCATTAATTAATTATTTATTACATGATTTCTTACTTTTAATCACTCTTTGTAACCTATCGGTATCTCCAATGTTTATTTGGTAGTTAGAGTACTTACCGTGACCACTAATCCTAGTGCAGGATTGGATCTTGCACTGTTGCTAGCACAACAAATCCTTGCAGCAGATCCGAACCTCCTTGATCACCGCCTCGTTTTGAGCCGCTTCATCCATGACAACAAATCCTTGCAGCAGATCCGAACCTCCTTGATCATCGCCTCCTGCTGAGCAGCTTCAGCCACGACAGCAGGATCGATCCAAAGGCAACCGAGACCGAATCTTATTCCAGTCTTAGATTATTATGATGGTTCAAATTTCCTTTTTCTCCTTTTAATTTGATTCTGCAATCTTTCCTTTAAAGAAAGTATGGATTTATATTAGGAAGATTCATACCATCTCTGGCATTGCTTGTGCTTCGTCTCTAAGTTTACGGATCCCCCGAGTTGACAAATTAAGTGTTGAGGAGTTTGATTAAGTGTAATTCCTGCACCCAACATTTTTGCGCCATTGCCAGGGAGGCGATTTGATTTGGTAAGAATTTTTTGATTATACAATAGAGGTAATTTTTTTCCTTATTTTTGCAGTATTGTTTGGAAAATCTTCTTTGAAGGAATTTTACTGGTGTTAATTGATTTATGAAAACTTTTTTACTAGAAGCTGTTTGTTATTTTTATTTCTTTTTTTGAAATGAATGCCTAGAAAAGGTAAGGGTTCGAAGCCCACTAAGGGCCAAAAGAATTTTGAAAACAATTCTCATATTAGGTCTCCTTCTGTAAGCAGGAAGCCCAATCCAATTCAAACACATCACACAGGAACAATCCACCTAGATTCTGGTGAAAACAGCTCAGGTGTGGATCAGCCTTTTGAGAGCGGTACAAGTAAAAGGGAAACAATGGTGGACCATGAAGATCATTTGGAAGGGACAGGTGAAAACTAGGTAAGTAAAGAACAATCCACTTTTGTGTTTCCAATTGTGGATCCTGATACTGTGGCGCAAATGAAGAACATTCCACCATCATCTCTCCCTCATTTCCATGGTAAAGTTCATGAAGATCCTGACTCTTTTCTATTCGAGTTTGATATTCTGTGTAGAATTTATGATTATTCAACTGACGCTCAAAAGTTAAGATTATTTCCTGTTACTCTCAAGGACTCAGCTCTACGCTGGTTTATGGGGTTAGGAGGAAACACTATAAACTCTTGGGATTAGATGAAGAGAGTGTTTTTGTCTAAATATCAAGAATATTGCAAAACTTGGGACATGCAGGATGAGATTTTTACAATCATACAGGATGATGATGAAACTCTTGAAGATTACCTAGAAAAATTTCTGTATATTTTACAAAGGTCAAAACTTAAGTTTGATCCCAGTACTATTAGAACCTTGTTCTTAAGAGGACTTACTGACAATGCTAGAAATAATTTAAATCTGTTAGGACAAGGTGATATTTATCAACAAACTTTTGAAAAAATTTGTGAATTATGCAGGAAATTTTCAAGAAATCAGTATAGATCTGGTAGAGGAACTCGAAATAGAAATAGAAAAACTGAATCTACTGATGCTACGATTATTGGACTAGAAAATAAAATGGAAAACATGAAAATTGATATAATAAAGACTGTTACCAAATAGTTAGACTCTTTGAAATTTCAGCAAAAACTCATGAAGGAACAATAGTCATTATGTATTTTCTGTCCTAAATGTAGAGACAAGCATCCTCCTAAAGAGTGTCCTCTTAATTTGAAAGAAACTAATAAGTGTGCTATTTGTGCAGAATGCCATGTCACAGAAAAATATCCCTCTATACCAGGACTTAAAGCTGTATTTACAGGGGGACAACCTGAAGCTGAATACTTGTATGCTATGGGAGCAAGAAGGAATTGGCCTCAGGTAGGTGCAGGTATGGCTCTTGAATTTTCTCCACACTATTTTGGTTATAATTCACATGCATATTCTTATCCTAACACTAATAAACAGTGGCAGTATGGGAATCAATATCAGCATGGGCACCTTCTCAACCATGGCAACAAGGTTGGAGAGGGCCAACTCATTTTCCATATTCCCACCAGCCACATATGCAATCATATCCATCTACGCATACACCTTATTCAATGCCTCAACTTCCGAGTCAGTCTACTCCATTGTTGCCTTTACCTCCACCCTTCGACCTCCTCAGTTGCCTGCTCAACCTATGCCCAATCCTAAAAATAATAAAGCATTGCAAATGATCTATGTAACAAACCCACCTTTACCATTCGAGTACCAGTCTATTCCAGTTGGGGTTCATGAGATTCAATTAAGATTGGGAAGGAATGTAACATCAGAAAATCAAAAGCAACCTATAGTGATTGTTGAAGAGAAAGGAGAAGAGGAAACTCTTAACCATTCTCCGAAAGCTATCACTAAGTAGCCCTTACCCTCTGAATCCTTGCCATCTTCTTCCAACCAACCTCCCTTCCCAGAGAGGCTAGTAATGGAAAGAAGTGAGCCTGTTTCTTAGACTAGTTTGGCATTTGAGCTTTGGAATCTTTTCATTAAGATACCTTTGCTTCAAGCCATTAAATAGATCCCCATTTGTACCAACATTATTGAGGAAATATCTCTCAATAAACCTGAGATTGAAACCCCAAACCATTCAATTTGTTGGTAGGGCAGCAGAGTTGATGACGAGATGTGTGTCTATGGAAAAATAGACTGATCCCGGAAACCCTATTGTCTCAGTTCAGATTGGTAATGTCTTGGTCTCTAATGTTCTTATAGACCTGGGGGCAGCCATTAATGTCATGACTAAGAAAACCATGGATCAAATTTGGTTATCTCATCTTCACCCTACTCCCACTGTGCTTGAATTAGCAGATAAATCTAAAATTAAGCCAGAAGGAGTATTGGACGATGTGATCATCTCATTAGATTCTTGGGAATATCCTGTTGATTTCATTGTGCTTCAACCAAAGAACCCACTAGGAGGACATCCCTTGATCTTGGGTTGACCATGGCTTGCTACGGACGATGCATATATTGGATGTCGTTCCGGTGATATGTATATTTCGCATGGAGATTCTAGGAAGAAAGTTACCTTATACCCCCCTGCCAGATCCATTCAAGACCTTGGAGATACTTTATGGTTGGATCAAAGCAGTGATGGGAAGACTCAGCTGATTTCCCTTATTTATCATTATACGGGGTCTTCACAATAAGATGAGATTCAAGATTTCCTGAATAATCTAGACACTATGACTAATTTTGAGCCATTGAGCCATATTTTAAGCCTAGATTTTCAAGGTAATCATGATTCTCATTCTTCTGTACCGCTGCATTTGACCACTCCCTTGAGTACTCTTGAGCCTGATACCACTCTTGTTGAGATTAGCCCTGGTAAATCCTTGCATATTAGTTCAGATTTGGACTCATCTCAGCAGGAGAAGCTTGTGAATTTGTTGCAAAACCATCTTAGTGCCTTTGCTTGGGGCTATGAAGATATGAAGTGTTAGAAAATTATATATTATGGAGCAATGCAACACATAAAATATACGAAAAATACAAGCACACAAAAAACACATAAAACCAGAGAGACACATATATACGTGGTTCACCCAGTTTGGGCTACGTCCACCCCGAACAGCCAGTCCTTCCTTTCTATTATCCAGCAAAATGAAAAAGACAAAACCTACAGCAGATCAGCTGTAATATCCTCTGTCATACTCTCTTTCACCCAAGAATAGACATAAATGGTCATTTTTTAGTCACAATGCCTTCTTCTACAAAGCGAAGGTTTTCTAGGGCAAAACCCTAATTCAAACATAACTTCTACCATCAGATCATCCGCCTATCAACAACCCAGATTGACTAGAAATTACTATACTTTTACATACCTACATCATTAGCTTCGGTGTCAGTTTTAAAATCCCCCGCTGTGGGGTCGAAAGCGCTCGGGCGCTCGGGACCCCCACTAGCCGACAATTACCAAGCAAGCGTTGTCGCCCCTTTTAAGGTACAAGGGTCCAATGCTGTGATACAAAGTAAACAAGATAATCAGGCTCCACACCCAACATGAAGGGTATTCCTCCTGAAACTTGTACACATCATATCTATATTCAGGAAGGAACCCGACCTGTTCGACAACCCCAAAGGCGAATGAATCTAGCTCTAAGAGATATTGTGAAGGAAGAAGTACATAAACTCTTGGATGCCGGTTTTAGCTATCCTATTTCCGACAGCCAGTGGGTCTCTCCATCAGTGCTAGTACCTAAGAAAGATGGAAGATGGCATATTTGTATTGATTATCGAGAATTAAACAAAGCCACTCTCAAAGATTACTTCCCTCTCCCTTTCATTGACCAGGTGCTTGATACCCTTGCAGGAAAGAAATATTTTTCCTTTTTGGATGGCTTTAGTGGCTATAACCAGATACAGATTGCACCCGAAGATCAGGATAAAACTACTTTTACATGTACATGGGGTACATTTTCTTATAAAGTTCTTCCCTTTGGTTTATGTAATGCCCCAGCTACCTTTCAAAGGGCAGTCCTAGCCATTTTTGATGATCTAGAATTTGTAGAAATTTATATGGATGACTTTTCTGTGTTTGGTGATTCTTTTTAGGAAGCTCTCAAAAATCTGGAGAAAGTACTTCTCCGTTGTCATGAAGCCCATCTCGCCTTGAGTGACAAGAAATGTAGATTGATGTGCAAAGTGGGAGTGGTACTTGGCTATTTTATTTCTGGTAAAGGTATCCAGGTTGATGCAACAAATATTGAAATCATTCTACATCTTCCTACACCCAAAACTCAAAGGGAAGTAAGAGATTTTTTAGGACATGCGGGTTACTATAGAAGATTCATTGAAAATTTTTCTAAGATAACTGCCCCTCTTTTCCGACTTCTAGATAAGGATAGTGAATTTTCTTGGTCCACAGCTTGCTAACATTCTTTTGAAACATTGAAGGAAAAGTTAGTACATGCACCAGTTTTGAGAGGTCCTAACTGGTCCCTTCCTTTTCACATTTCCTCTGATGCTTCAGATTTGGCTATTGGCGCAACTTTAGGACAAGAGGAAAATAAGCAATCCTATGCTATTTATTATATTAGTAAGAATTTGTCTTTCGCTGAATTGAATTATACAGTTACAGAGAAAGAGTTTAGCTGTAATTTTTGCAATTAATAAGTTCAGGCACTATACTACAAGATATGAAGTATTTGTACATTCTGATCATTCCACGATTAAATATTTGATGAAAAAACCATGGACTAGTGGTAGAGTGACTAGGTGGTTGCTATTGTTGTAGTAATTTAATGTTACTATTGTTGATAGACCAGGAAAATCTAATGTTGTAGTAGATTTTATTTCTAGATTAGATAATCCTGGTGAAGAAAATCCTGTTAATGATGATTTTCCGGATGAAAATATTTTTGATATGTCAAAATATTCTCTGTGGTTTGCTGACATTGCTAATTACTTGGTTACTGGGAAAAAACCACCCCACTTGTCTGCTCATGAAAAGCGGAATATTATTCAGAAAAGTGTTGCATACTCCTGGATTCAAGGAGATCTCTTTACACTGGTCCAGATCTGATTATTCGTAGATGTGTAAGAGAGGAGGAAGTGTTTGACATATTGAAATCTTCTCATGATGAACCTTGTGGAGGCCACTCCGTTGATAAGCGGACTGCATATAAAGTATTGCGTGCTGGTTAATTTTGGCCTTCCTTGTTTAAGGATGCCAAACAGTATGTCAGGCGATGTGATAGATGTCAACGAATGGGCCAGCCTAATAAAACCAATGAAATGCCTTTATGCCCCCAAGTTATGATTGAGCCGTTTGAAAAATGGGCTATTGATTTTATAGGCCAATAAATCCAACGTCATTAAGTAAAAAACATATTTTGGTTTGTACAGATTTTGTTACAAAATGGCTAGAAGCTAAAGCTGTTTCCTTTGCTACAGAAAAAGTTGTTGTTGATTTTCTTTTTACTGAACTCTTTACTAGATTTGGTGTGCTTAGAGAAATTGTTTCTGACAATGGTCCACAGTTTATTTCTAATCTAGTACAAGGTGTGATGGAGCAATACAAGATCCGGCACAGGAAATCCATGCAGTATCACCCGCAAGAAAATGTCCAGGTGGAATCCACAAAAAAAGTGATCGAGTCCATTCTTACAAAGACATTAAATATGCATCAGAAGGACTGGGTTGAAAGATTACCAAAAGCTTTGTGGGCATACAGAACCACTTGGAGAAATAGCACGGGACATATGCCATATGAGCTGGTATATGGCAAATAGGTTCTGTTACCAATTGAATTCCAGATCAAAACTTTCAGAACTGCAGTTCAGTTAGGACTATATCTCTTTGAGGCACAACAACAACGTCTTCTCCAATTAAATGAGTCAGATGAATTTCGTAGGGATGTTGTTCAGCAAAACATACCAATTCAGCAGCAACGTAAAAGGTGGCATGACAAGTCTATTCAGAAAAAACAATTCCAACCAGGTGATTGGGTGCTCCTTTATGATTATAGATTTAAAATTTTTAAAGGGAAATTCCATACACGTTGGATGGGACCTTATGAAGTGATCCGAGTATTTGAGAATGGAGCAGTAGAAGTTAAAACTATTGATGGACAAAATTCAGTATTCCTGGTAAATGGAGAAATATTTTCAGCCACTTGCCAGAAAATATTTTACACAGCAAGACCAACAGCAATTCGGGACGGTAGTGGCGAATGGTAATACTAAAATTTTGAAAATATGAATTCTTCTTCTTCTTAAAAAAAAATAAAAAATAAAAATAAAAAAATATATATATTTTTTAAAATAAAAAGTAAAGAAAAAATATTTTCCTCTAATTATGAAAATCAGTTCACTGACATGATTGCAGAAGGATCAACCTGAAAACTAGCTTGCTGGTAGGAAGATCAAAAATTTCTAATAAAAAGATAATGTTTCTTGATCTTTAGATATGCTAGCGACCACCAAGTAAAAGCAGGTTCAACAGAACCAATCTTTATACAATTGAGGTAATTAGCATGGATATTTTTATTCAAGTAACGCTTAATTCTCGATGTAGTTATTTTTCTTGTACCAGTGCAGGCAGAACTTCCAGAAAATTTTCTGCCTTTATTCATTATCCACTTTCGTAACACTCCCTCAGTTTTCTTCTTCAATCCCAGAATGATTAACCTTCCCATATTCTTCTGAATTTACCATGTCTTTTTCGTAAAAAACCCCACTTTACCCTTGAATTTTTTCCCCTATCCCACTTCTATTTATCCCCTCTTGTGGTACTATTCCTGGAATCCCTGTAACAAAATTCCTTCCCATTCTGCAATTTCTCTTTTCCCACTTCTTTATTCCCTCATGAATTGTAGGATCTCGCGCACAAAGAGCAAAAGGATATGCTTTGAAGCATCAAGAAAGGGCGAAGCAAATTTTCAGTATAAGTTGAGGAAGTCATGTTGGAAGTCCACCCTATATTTTACTTAAATTCCCTAGTCTTTTTTTAGACATTGTGCTTGCACTAGTGCAATCATGTCATCCTATATAATAAGTGCAAGTAGAATGGTACCAGCAGAATAGCATAGTTTAAGCGGTGCAAGCAGATCGGTGCAAGCATGCACCCTGTCAGAAACGTAGTACAATTTGTTCTTTTCATAGCATACATCATAGGAAAGTGGTCATCGTGAAAGTTTATGAGAAGTCCTTTCACTTAGTCGATGAGTACTTGTGCTATCATATTAACTAGGAGAAAATTATTTAAAGTACAAGGTGTTTTTAAGTTAAGAATCATGATCATTTTTAATGAATGCTAAAGTTATTTTTGAATTATGAAGGAGTGCGGAAGTGTTTAACCGTTGCTTGGATATAATTTCCCCTTTCCGCTATAATCCTAGATGTCCTTCACTCGTAATCATTACCTCACCTAGCCATTAAAATGCCGCCGCAAGTACCAATCCGGCACAAACTCAAAGATGCCATGCATCCACGACTATTTTAGTGGAATGAATGGGTGATAAGATGGAAAGGATGGTGGATGGTTGGATCCCTATCTATAAGAACCAATTTTCCCAGTGTTGCATGTAAATTCTTGACTGTTCATAACCATTAAGCAGCAATGCCGCCTGTTTGAAGCGAACCTTCGTCTCTCAGTAAGGTAGAACAAACTACTGAGTATTGCAATAGTCTTGCACTATTGCGAGACTAGGGCTTTCTTCAATTCTTGCAAAATTTTGACGGGCACAACTGTGAAGTGGCCCTACAGTATGCCAGAAGTTTAAAAAATGGCCGAGTAAAAATTGGGCCTCTAAAATTTGAGGTTACGGAAGAGTTTATAGCAGCAATGACAATCTTGGAAAATACTAGTGAGAAATGGTTTAAAAATAAAAAACTAAAAAGGAAGCGCTAGCAGCGTTTTGTCATCGACAAGAATATGAAGGTAGATTGGAAGAAAGGAATTCCGCGCAGTGCCCTACTGGGACAATGGCAAGACCTCTTTTTCATCCTACAGAAATTTGTGACCTATGAGGGAAGGTACTCCCTCACTTTTGTGTATCATTTTAGGATGTTGCAGCATTTCGAAGCCGACCGACACATCTGGTGGAGGATTGATTTCCCCCATTTTTTGCTTAAGAGCTTGGAAAGAATGGCCAAGGGTGTGCAAGACGGATGGGCAGAATAGGCTGACAAGAAGTTATATCACCACGAACTGATAAATATTTTTGTCAAGAAACAATTATATGTTAAAGGCATGACCTGGGAGGCGCTGTTAAAACAAATACATAAAAAGAAAGATGCTAGAAAGGGGACAGAGGACCCTGCCAGCGCAAGCAAGGGTCTGAGTAAGAATGTAAAGGGGAGTCCTTCTTGCACCAGTGCAAAAAGGAAACAACCTGAAAAATTAACAGAAGAAATGGCCCCATCTCCAAATAAAAAGACAGCTAGTGCACATGTTGAAGAGACTCCTTCTACGACACCAGTACAGGCACAAACCCCCAAAGAACACAACCTGTCAGTCCTTGTGGACGCAACAAAATCTATAGAGGTCAAAGATGACACTCTGTTGGCTAATTTCATTAAAAAGGCCCGGAAAAAGAATGAAGAATATAGTGCAGGCGAAGAATCACAGTCCCCACAGGATGTTGAATCCCCTCCTGCACCAGTGCAAGAAGAAAAACAATAAGAAGAAGAAGAACTAGAACAAGAAGAAGAATAAGAAGAACAAGAAGAACAAGAAGAGCAAGAAAAAGAAGAAGAACCAGAAGAAGAAGAAGAAGAAAAGTTTTCTGAAACCATGAAGGATATTGAGGTCCCTGAGGAAGACACAGCCCTTATCTAGACAGAAAAAGAAGGAGATTTGGTAACTCCTGCTGCTCGGATAGTTGAACTAGAGCTTCAAGTGCAGAACTTAGAACAGCTCATAGCTAAAGCGCAGGAGGATAAAGAATAGAGTAAAGAAGAATTAACTGCGAAGATCCAGAAAAAGAAAGGAGAAGTTAGAGTTTGGAAGTACCGTGTTGTGCAATGTTTCAAGTGACTTATAAAGGTGACAAAGAAACTAAAGAACATCAAAAAGAAGAAGTTTGAAACATTGCAGGCTGATGTCAGTATGTCAGAGTAGATTTGAGCTGGAATGCTCACAATTTTGAAGGTTTTTTGCAGAGGTAAAGAGTTGTGTGAGGACACACAACAGCTTAGGGATGGGAGGATGTTAGCCCCCTAATTTGCTCTCTTTTTTCCATTTTCCCATTCCTAAATCATAACCATTTACCTCTGTTTTACCTCTTTCATGCACCCTCATCTTGCACCAGTCCAAGCATGGTGACATATTTAGTATAATCTTTATTTTTCATATTTTTAATTCAACTTAGCATCAATTAATTATTTATTACATGATTTATTACTTTTAATCACTCTTTGTAACTTATCGATATCTCCAAGGTTTATTTGGTAGTTAGAGTACTTACCGTGACCGCTAATCCTAGTGTAGGATCGGATCTTGCACCATTGCCAGCACAACAAATCCTTGCAGCAGATCCAAACCTCCTTGATCACCGCCTCGTTTTGAGTCGCTTTAGCCACGAAAGCAAATCCTTGCAGCAGATCTGAACCTCCTTGATCACCACCTCGTGCTAAGCAGCTTCAGCCATGAAAACAAGATCGATCCAAAGGCAGTCGAGACTGATTCTGTGAAGGACGAAAGCTGGAGATTGGCTACAACCAGTTTTTCTAACTGTCTAATTTTGAAGACCGAAAAGCTAAATTCTGTGTTTGGTTATGTAATCGGTTGAATGATCTATTTTTGCCTTTGGCCAAAGATCTATATGATGTAGAATGTAAATAGGACTATAAGGCTAAGTTTTTGATAGTAGAAGAGAACAGAGACACAGCCAGAGAGGCGGTATTAGGTTGCTGTATTTTGTTATCGCCCGAATTTGGGCTGGACAGTGTATTAATGTATGTACTTGCCTCAGTGAATTGATAAAAGGGAGCTCTGCCTCATGTTTCATAAATTGCGTTTCTGTATTTGAGTTGATGAATTGATTAAGGTACTGAGCAATGTTTTTATTTAAAACGGAAACATGTTGGTTGGCTAGGGCCCAGCCAACCCAGCACGTTTACCCCATTTCCTGTTTTCCTGTAATTTGTGTTTACATTGTCAAGTGTGATTTTATTTAAGCGCATGTATTCCTATCTGAGTAAAAGCGGATCCGTTGTGTGAAGTAGATAAATTTCCTTTTCCTGCAATTTCTTTTCTTGCACTTGATTTCAAATTGGTTTTCCTCTGCCTGGTCCAAGCAGGAGAAATAACCCTGCACTAGTGCACGTTGGTGTGATATCTATTTTCCTGCAATTCTATTTGATTGGTTTTCCCCACCTGGTCCAAGCAGGAGAAATAGCCCTGCCCCAGTGCACGTTGGTGTGATATCTCTTTTTCTGCAATTCTGTTTGATTGGTTTTTTCCACCTAGTCCAAGTAGGAGGAATGAACCTGCACCAGTGCACGTTGGTGTGATGCAGCAAGCTTTCTTAGTCTACTTCCCGCAATCTCCTTTCTTTCATTAAATGCTTATGGAAGGATAAATGCATATTGATTGTTTCTCTATTCCTACACTTTGTTAAGATAAAAAACATTCACTTTTTATGTGTGCAATTTGATTTAACAGTATAATAGCACTTGCAATAATTAAACACTCATTTTAAGAATTAAATGCTAAGTGCAGGAAGCTCTGATCCAATGCAAGAACTAGTTTCTTGCCACGGGATCTGAGTGCTTTGAACCTGGAAAAGTTCAAGCCATTGCATGAAGTAAAAAATCCTTTAGTAAAGACACCATTTATACCTTCTGCATAAATCTCTGATCCTGCACTAGTGCAAGCAGACTGCGATAGTGAAAGACAGATTATCGCAAGAAGGAAATCTCTAAAGGAGTAGGTTTAAGGGCCCATCTGATGAGACTGCTAGTGTCTCTACTAAAGAAAAACACACACTCAGTAGTTAAACAATAATTAGCTAGAGTGATTGCCTTTTATCTTTAATTCCCTCTTGCAAATACATTCTTTCTTGTTCCAGTCTTAGATTATTTTGATGGTTCAAGTTGCCTTTTTCTCTTTTTAATTTGATTCTGCAATCTTTCCTTTAAATAAAGTAGGGATTTATATTAGGAAGATTCATACCATCTCTGGCATTGCCTGTGCTTTGTATCTAAGTTTACGGATCCCCCGGGTTGACAAATTAAGTGTTGAGGAGTTTGCTTAAGTGTAATTCCTGCACCCAACACTCGTCAGGTACACTAACCAGTAACCCATAATTATTGTCCCTCAACTTGCACTCCCTTACCGTATTGTGTGATTGAATTTTCAGCCTTGTTGTCACTGGATTTGAGAAAGAAATTTACACATGTTATGCATTGGATTGATGAAGGAACTACTTAATTATATAGCATCAAAACTCATCAAGCCTATGTTGAAAGAATGATCAAGACAAATTTCCTGTAGAAATTGTCTCACGTAGATAAGGAGTGGGAGCATCTCAGTTATGTTTCACAACCTAACAGAGTCTACTTGCCTGATACAGATGTTGGTGGTGTATTTGCTGTAAGATCATGATGAATTTGAAGTTTAATCTAGCATCTGCTATTTCTTGATGATTATGATTATGAGAATGGAACCTAGATAATGTACATATCATATATCTATATTCAACCACAAATATTTTGAGCACTGAGAATTTTGGACCCTAGTTTCTTTTTAATCTCACTTGGTGTTAAATAAATATGGGGTTAATATGGATCTATGTTTGTGATATGTCCTACAAGATTTCTTTGTGTTTTCACTCCTTTTGAGGTGAGATTGACTAGCTTGCATTTAAAAGGCAGTTGATAATTTTCTATTCTACTGTAATCAAGTGTTTTCCTGTGTTTTTGTTTTAAATGTGGCTATTTTTTTGCACCGAAAATTGGTTATGGTTTTGGGAATAAACTAACATCTCTTGACCACCATGGTTGGGATTAATACATATGAATTTTCAAGTAATATAGTCAAGAGTTTGATTGTAACAGGTGCTTGAGATGTAGATACTAAACTTTAAATGACATTGGCGGCGGGAGTTGGATGCTATCAATTTTCTTGCAAAATCATCTGTTGAAAATGGGAATATGTTTGTGCCTACCTTCTGCTTTGGTAGTTGTATTGAAATAGGGTCCAAACAAAATATGGAAGATGAGAAAATATATATTGATAATTTGGTAGAGCATTTGAGTCCAAAATATGAATTCCCTCCTACTAGTGCTCTCTACAGGGTGAGCATTTTCATATTCTAGGTTTTCAATTTCAAATAGTGTGTTTGTAGTGTTGCTCTCTATCATTCTATTGATGGTCATTTTCATTTATTTGGCTGCTTAATTCTATTACTTGTTTTTTCCGACAATAATTTTTTTTATTGCATTTTTAATTCTTGTATGGTTTACTAAAATAATGTGAAACTCTTTCTAGAGTATGTAGTCACCACTACGAGGTTGCATTTAAAGTTGCTCTGTCCACAGAGAACGATTATCACAAAAGCCTTGACACAATGAAAAGTTTGGAGAATATAGTAACCTCTCTAGTAAAAACCATCAATGTATTGGTCTATCTTCAGAGGGAAGGTGCAAACCAATGAACTTATCTAAGCACTCTCAACCCATGGATATAAATAGTGAGACAATTCAGACTATCGGTGCCCTCTACTGTCTTATATGATAGCACATTTTGGCTGTCACAAAAGGCCTCCTTTTTTTATTTTTCTAAAATCATTACCTCATGGATGGCATAATAATAGTAAAGTTCTTGATAAATTGGTAGTTGAACACAACTTTTCAAAAATTCCCAAAGAATACTAGATTTGAGCAAAGATAAACAACTAAAAAGGAATTACGAGCAACAAGAGTGGGTAATATGGGAGGGATGTGCATTTAATGATATATACAAATATAATAATCATCACAAAATCATTGGTATTGTAGGTACTAGCAATGCCAACCAATCAACTCCTTGAAAAAAATATTTGAAGCTGAAATGAACATGAAGAAATTGGTAACATATTGACAAAATTACATAATCACATCACCTATTTTGTCAAATATATGTCATGTCCAACCTTCATAAGGAAATAATGAGGTTTTAGGATTTCAACCAAAAACTCCCAACCTATGCACAACCAATGAGACTACTCGGACCAAAGGTATTCTCTATTTTATTCTCTAGCAACACATTTTGGTTATCACAAAAGTCCTACTTTTACAATTTATAATATCATTACTAGCTACAGGGAATGGCTACACTTCTCCCCCTTTATTGCAAACTCACAAAATCCCTCTTTTTTTATATTATAATCGTGTATCAACTATCTATAAATTGACAAACAATCTTAGTTTCTCTATGTATATGAATTTTGCAAGTGCTACCACAAATGTCAGAATTCACTCACCAAAACCTCGTATTTCCAGTATCTAAAAATTTGTTCTCATAGTTTGTTTTAAAGGAAAAAATCACATTACTATCATCCTTTTAGATGCAGGTCGACATTATTGTAGAAATAAAACACAGTAGTAGAAATTGAGACAAAACATTGAAAAAATATATAAATAGCTTGAGAAATATAATATTTTTTTCTCAAAAACCAAACTACAATGTTTACAGAAGTTATCAATCAAGAAATATAATGAAATTATTACCAGAATATACAGGATCCTCCAATTTTTCTATTCTTTTTTAGTTACAAAGATCAATTGTTGCATTACTGTCACTAGGCTTGGCTATCATAACTCTAGGACAGTCTAATAGTTCAACATGACTGTCTAAGTGAATTTCATGCATCACTCTTGTTAAGCCTGGGGTGGCCCCAACATTGAAAACATGTGATCTCTTTATTCTATTCATAAGGCTTCTTCCACAATAACAATAGTAATGGATGCCTTCAGCTATAAGATAATCATGCAATATATCAACAACACACTGTTATTTTGGAAGCATAAGTAATGGATGCCTTCAGCTATAAGTAAGCATACACAAAAATATCACAAATCAAAATCTTAAGCATCTACTGAATCCAGAATCCTATACCTTTTCCTATTGAAATACAACACATTTTTAATCAGTGTGCTTACACATATGAAGCTCGACCTAAAAATGCAAGATCAAAAGAGTGGAATTGTACAAGACTATGAAATAGTGTAAAATAATCTCAAAAGGACATTAAAAACATATTTTATCAACATACCTCATGACTTCTAGAATAATATTTAAACAACCTTAATAGTGTTTCGTATCCAAGAAAATCACCGGTCTGCTTTCTGGGAGTGTGCTTGGTAATTTTTGAACTTGATTTCCATCCTAAAGTTGACCTCTTCTCCTGGGTGTAGCACTTAAAGGCTATAGTTGGAAGTTCTTCTCCAAGATATTTGAGCCATTTCTCTGCAATCTCCCTAAGAACAAGATCTGTAAACCATTTTAAAAATCAAGATCAAGAATTCTAGAAGATCAGTGTCAATTATCATAATTTTTTTAAAGAATTTGGGTTGTGTTTTAAGCTCAATCACATCTTTAATAAAGAAAGAAAAAAAAATTGCTTCACATTCTTAAAATCATGTTCCAAGTATTTCCCATTGTAAAATTTAATCAACGGACCACCTTATTCACATATAGATAATATGAAAAAATAAATTTGGAAATGGGTTTTAGTAAAAAATTTAAAATACAATAAATGACAAAGAGTACCTGAAAGAGAGACTTAAAATATGCTGTAGTATTACAAAATTTCTTGGACTATGTAATTACAAGTGATGCGTGTTGAATATAATACATGGGGAGTACCATAAAGTAAAAATGAACAAATATGATGGTAAATTTAGTGGTGAATAGGATTATGAAATCTAACCTGCTTAATAATTAATCCCGTACCATCACCAATTTTCTAACATGAGAAGGCTATACCATATTTATTTTGGTGTTGGAAATGGCCATCAGATTTTATTATTTTAACATTATTGTTTGGCCTTAATAGATTTCTCCCTGCAAAGATATTCCTTCATTTTTATTTCTCTGGGCCATGTCTTGGAGGGGACTAAATCATCATGTGTCTTTCTTTGAAAGAGACAGAAGGCCTGTCTTCCCTCAAGAGCCACTACCTTTGTTGCCTTAACAAATTTTCATGTAACACCCACAAAATCAGACTTAAAAAAACCATCTTTTAAAATACTTGTCTTGTGTGCTTTACTACCAAACAAAATTTTTAGTGATTCCCAAGCCTCTTTACCCTTCCTTTGGTTCCCATCTCATACTTGGAAATGAACTCCAAATAGCCTTGTCAAAACTTAGGCCATGGTAAGTAGAATCTATAGTTGAGAATTTAAACTAAATTCTAGATAGCTTAAAACTAACTAACACCAATAAATAAATAGCTATATATCCCATTAACCTACTAGAAATTTCCCAAAAAGGTGCAAAAAGAGGCAATAACCTTATTATCAACTTAAATATTATAATTATATGGTTGGAATCTGACTTTCCAATGACGTATTTATCAACCCAAATATTATAACTAACTATTGTTTTGTTGGGTTTCAGCAGTAGTATTCTTACACTACAAGGAAAAGACCCTCTAGCGGAGGTTATAAAGGAGGTTTTTAATGTTATATAATTGACAAAAATTGTCAAAAAAAAAAATTATACAACATCTGTTTTCAGTGACAGAGGTTTCGGCAGAGCTTATAACTGAACTTCAACATAATTAAAAAAAATTGGGCGACCGAAGGTTTTTATGGATGTTTTTATCATCGGTGCGAGCATCAGGTGTGAACACATTGATGCTTTTTACGATGTATGCACCGGTACTGTAAACATACCAAGCACCAGGATGGGAAAAAAAATTCGGACACCCCAGAGCGTTTCACAATGTAGAACTTTTAATACAATTATATATTTCCTGGATTCTCCTGATCTAACAATTATATGCCACTATTAAATACAGAATCCTTCTACTTAAATCTTGGCAGAAATTTAATCGTCAATTGCAAACACATGAAGAAAGATCAATCACACATAACACATATGTTTTTACCGGGAAAGCATAAAGCTAAAAACCCCATTATCATATATTATGTATATATCATGGATCATGAAACAATATCATACAAAACTCTAATCCAAGAGCTCTCAGTACAATATACAATCGTCTCACACTGTCATACAAAAATTTGCATATTCATGCACCGATTTACTGCCTCATGACAACCTGCCTCCACTACGCAATCCCTGTTGATCACAATCCCTGAATGAATTCGATCATGCCTTGCCTTGACTGCACAATCTGCATTGGCATCTCCAATGTGTGTTTGGTTGCAAGTGTGCACCCACTAATGTCACAACTGATAGTCAAAATGTCCCTTTCACCTATCTCTCAACTAGGTCTCCACTGGATTTGACATGCATGTAGTTAATAGTAGTAAATCTTCAGTTGCATGTGAGATCACTCCATGTGAATTAATTTCATATTTAATTCATTGATCTCTCACTAGTGTATCTTTAGTTACAACTAGTTACAACTAGCACAACTGAGTTTAACTCACTTAATTGAGTTAAACTACCTTACAACTCACATAACTACACATACAACTCTGTTACAACTTTGTATCACTCAGTTACAACGAAGTCCACTTGTATGTCCCACCAACCAACCTTGGAACTCGAAATTCCTTCAGTCATTTGGTTTTCCTTATCAGTTAACTGAAATCAAGTGCTCAAGAGAATAGATTATTATTTATTGTCTAATTATTATTAAGAGATAATAATAATCGACATGCATTCTACTTTTAGACATGCGATCTATGAATAGACTTCGCACATGCATTCCAAAAATATAACTCCATCCATAAATAGAATTTGCTCAACCATATATAAATAGACATACACCTAAAAATAGCCTTCGGGCCCCATCTACTGTAGGTGCTTAATTTTCACTAGGATCATCATCTTGTTGAATCTAAACACTCCCTCTCAATAAGAAAGGGATTATCCTTCACCCCGATCCTATCTCTATGGTATTCGAATTCTCTCCTGGTGAGCGCATTTGTCAGAATATCTGCATCCTTATCTTCTGTAGGAATGTACTGAAGCAACATGATCTTCCGCTACACACAATCTCTGATATGATGAGACCAGATATCTATATGCTTAGATCTATCATAAAACACAAGATTAATTGAGATTTTAAAGAAACTCTGATTATCACAATGAATCACTGTAGGATATAAATGAGAACCAAACAAACCAACCGGGATCTTTCTCACCCAGATAGCCTCACATGTAGCTTGACTTGCTACCATGTATTCCACTTTCGCAGAACTGAGTGCCACGGATCTCTGTTTCCTGCTGTAGCAATAAACAACTATAGATATGATATTGAAGACCCCTCCTGATGTGCTCTTTCTGTCCATTGGGCTGCCTGCCCAATCTGCATCCATGAAGCCATGCAACTTCACCTCATCCATATGTCTGTACCATAATCCATACTCAGATGTGCCCCTGATATATCTCAGGACATGCTTACCAGCCTTCCAAAAGAGCTTGGTAGGCTTAACCATCGCTTGAATAAGCTAGTTCACTGCATAGCATATGTCTAATATTGTATTAACTGAATACATGAGCGAACCCACCAACTGTCGATAGACAGTAGCATCCACTACCTCTCCAGATGTAGCGTCCTCTTTCATCCAGTTTCCTGGAAGAGGAGTATCCATGGGTTTGCAACCCTCCATGTGAAACTTACCGAGTATCTCCCTGCCATATTTCCAATCTAAGGAAATAGTGAAGGAGGCCCATATCCTTCATCTAAAACTTCTTTGCAAGGTCCTCCTTGCATGAGTGTATCAACTATTAATCACCAGTCAGTATTAAATCATCAACATAAAGAACAATGATTAAAATCTTACCCTCCACCACAATTTGGTATTGGTTTGCATCCGCATCACTCTTGGTGAAGCCAAGTCTGGTGAAATAGCTGTCAATCCAAGTCTACCAAGCACGGGGTGCTTGCTTCAGCCCATACAATGCTCTTTTGAGTCTGCACACATGCGACTCACTGCTGAAGATCTCAAATCCTTCAGGATTCTCAATGTACACTTCTTCCTCAATGATCCCATTAAGTAACATAGCCTTCACATCCATCTGATGAATGTGCCAACCCATTTTCGCTGAGAGAGAAAGGATGGTCCTTATGGAAGAATACCGTGCGACAGGTGAAAAGGTTTCTTCATAATCAATCCCCTCAATCTATGAGAAGCCTCGGGGCATAAATCTGGCCTTGTATTTCTCAACACTCCCATCAACAACTTTATTTACCTTGTATATCCATCTTGAACCTGCCACTGATTTATCAACCGGCCTTGGAAAATTTTCCCAAGCACTGTTTCTGACAATGGAGTCATACTCCTCCACCATTGCATCTACCCATGTGGGCTCCTGCACTGCTTCCTGAAAGGAATTTAGCTCAGTCACAATACATTTGCTCATGAGAGCTATGTATCCAATGAATCGGTCAGGAGAGTGTCTCTATCTATGATGTGAAGTAGGGACTCGTACATTCTGTGCCACATCAAGCTTCAACCTATCAGCTTTTGTGGTATGCCTTCTACCAGTTATGATGTTTGGCTCTGCGTGAGTGGACTCCCCCACTCCATGAACCTCCTCCTATGGCTGATCCACATCTATAGACTCATCTTTGGGAACAAGGAGTTCCTCCTCTGCATGCAAGTCTAGATCCCTCTCAAGCGACAACTTCATGGCTTTCTCATCATTAAATTTTATATCTCGTTGCACCACAATCATTTGAATGTTTGGAAAATACACACGATAATTATGGGGTGTTTCTATGTACTCGACAAATATCCCAACTTCAGAAGTCGACTCCAGCTTCTTCCTGGCATTCTTGGTCACATGCACATAAACATATGAGCCAAAAATCTTAAAGTGAGAAACATATGGTTTCTTACCAGTAAAATCTTCTTTAGGTGCACTCATGCCAAGTAATCTATGAGGACAACGGTTTTGCACATAAACCACATTCTTGCATGCTTCCGCCCACAAATGCATTGATAGGCCTTGATCATGCAGCATAGATCATGCAACACCCATGATCATTCTTTTCTTCCTCTCCGCGACCCCATTTTTCTATGGGTTATGAGGCGCTATGAGTTCTATCTGAATTCCTTCTTTGATACATAAGTCTTTGAATTCGTTCGAGATGTATTCTCCACCATTATCACTCCGCAGAGCCTTCACTTGCTTCCCCGACTCTTTCTCAACCAATGCCTTAAACTCACAAAACTTTGAGAATGTTTGATCCTTCTTTTGCATGAACTAGATCCAACATTTACGAGAAAATTCATCAACAAAAATAACATAATACCTATGTTTTTATGTTGAAGCAACCGAGAATGGTCCACACACGTCTGTGTGAACTCTCTCCAGGATCACTGAAGCACAGTTCTCCTTTTCATGAAAGGTGGACTTGAAAAAATTACCCATAGTACATCCCTTGCACTAATCTAACTATGCAAGTATACCCTTGGGAAGTCCAGTAGAAATCTGCTACAAAATTTTCAGGGCGCCATGGTGAAAATGACTCAATCGCCTGTGCCATAATTCTCCCTCATCCCGGCTCACCAATTATTCTTCTTTGCCCATCATTGCCACACAGCCATCTACCTCTAGCTTTTAGAGATTCTTGACTCGAATCCCTATCCTCTTGGTTTGAATTGTTGTTTTATGTCGTAGGAAAGCTTTTCCATCACTGAAAACAACGTCATAACCTCTATCCTCCAACATCGCGACTGAGACCAATTTTTTCTTCAGACATGGAACATGCATAACATATTTCAACATAAATGTTTTACCTGACTCCCTATCAAAGGTAATGGTACCAATTCCAGTCGCACTGTATCATCCATTGTCGCCCATCTCTATATGCATTTGGAGATCTTTCTCCTCCAAGTCACTCAAAAGATCCTTATCTCCCATCATATGGGAGGAAGCACCACTATCAAGATATCACACCGATCCAATTGCAGTTAAAACCAAGCATGCGATCAAAGAGAAATCAAGTTCAAATTGCGAGGTAAGGGCCTCACCAACTGCAGCTCCAACAATCTTCTTGTTCTTCTTTTTCTGTGGGCAGTTAGTGGCGAGATGCCCATGTTCGTGACAGTGAAAACACTTCACCTTGGAAAAATCCATCTTCTTGCCTTTAGCCTTAGATTTTGAATGGGATTTCTTCCCCTTCCCTTTCCTTGCCTGGCAGCCAAAGAACAATCCTCTTCATCATCATGCTTTGATGAAGATCCATCTCTGGTGTTCCTCCTGAACTCCTCCTGCACTAGATCCGACTACAGTCGTTCCCAATCTGGCAATTTTTCCCGTCCATTGACAAAGTCTTGATAACTGTGCCAACTCTTAGGAAGTCCCAAGAGAGCCAAACTCACCAAATAATCATCAGCAACCATGATTCTCACACTCTCGAGTTCATCTCGACATTAGACAAAATTTGTGAGATACTTAGGAATATTGTCCCCCTTCTCCATTTTGATCTTTCTGAGTTTATCCTTCAGCGCCAATTTCCTATGGTCGCTGCTGCTTTGGAAAAGATCCGTCAAAGCCTTCCACATTGCAAATGGAGTGGCTTTCCCATGAAGGCTTGAGACAATATGGTCTCACACACCTTCCAACAGAATCCTTCTCACCTTCACTACTTTCTTTTGCCAGGCATAAAGTAATGCAGCATCCGTCGAAGTGGGCTTAGGAACATCACTGTTGATGAATTCCTTCAAGCCGTTATCTTCAAGCACTGCATCCATCCTATCCTTCCATGCAATGTATTTAGAGCTTCCCTCGAGTGAATAATATAACCACAAACCATTGAAATCCATTTCGATGTTTACTTAACTGTCGCACCAAGAAATTCTTGCAACAAATTCGAATTGTTTCCACCAACAAACTCAGCTACTGCTTCCATATTGCAATCTTATCTGCTACGATACCATGTAGAAATTTTAATAAAATTATGTATTTCCTGGATTCTCCTTATCTAACAATTATATGCCACTTTTAAATACAAAATCCTTCTACTTAAATATTTGCAGAAATTTAATCACCAATTGCAAACACATGAAGAAAGATCAATCGCACATAACACAAATGTTTTTACCGGGAAAGCATAAAGCTAAAAAAACCACTATCATATATTATGTATATATCATGGATCATGAAACAATCTCATACAAAACTCTGATATAAGAGCTCTTAGTACAATATACAATCGTTTCACACTGTCATACAAAAATTGGCATATTCATGCACCAATTTACTGCCTCCTGACAGCCTACCTCCACTGCGCAATCCCTATTGTTCATAATCCCTTAATGAATTTGATCTTGCCTTGCCTTGACTGCGCAATCCTCATTGGCATCTCCAATGTGTGTTTGGTTGCAAGTGTGCATCCACTAATGTCACAACTGATAGTCAAACTTTCCCTTTCACCTATCTCTCAACTGGGTCTCCACTGGATCTAACATGCATGTAGTTAATAGTAGTAAATCTTCAGTTGCATGTGAGATCACCCCATGTGAATTAATTTCATATTTAATTCACTTCACTGATCTCTCACTAGTGTATCTTTAGTTACAACTAGTTACAACTAGCACAACTGAGTTTAACTCACTTAACTGAGTTAAACTACTTTACAACTCACATAACTACACATCCAACTCTGTTACAAATTTGTATCACTCAATTAAAATGAAGTCCACTTTCATGTCCCACCAACCAACCTTAGAACCTGAAATTCCTTCAATCAACTATTTTTCCACATCATTTAGCTGAAATCAAGTGCTTTAAGAGAATAGATTATTATTTATTGTCTAATTATTATTAAGAGATAATAATAATTGACATGCATTCTATATTTAGACATGCGATCTATGAATAGACTTCGCACATGCATTCCAAAAATATAAATCCATCATTCCAAAAATATAAATCCATCCATAAATAGAATTTTCTCAACCATCTATAAATAGAGATACACCTAAAAATAGCTTGCGGGCCCCACCTAGTGTAGGTGCTTAATTTTCACTAGGATCATCATCTTGTTGAATCTCAACACTCCATCTCAAAAAGAAAGGGATTATCCTTCACCCCGATCCTGTCTCTATGGTATTCGAATTTGCTCCTGGTGAGCGCCTTCGTTAGAATATCTACATCCTGATCTTCTGTAGGAATGTACTGAAGCAAATTGATCTTTCGCTGAACACAATCTCTGATATGATTATTCCAGAAATCTATATTGTTAGATCTATCATGAAACACAAGATTAATCAAGAGTTTAATGAAACTCTGATTATCACAATGAATCACTGTAGGATCTAAATGAGAACCAAACAAACCAACTAGGATCTTTCTCATCCAGATATCCTCACATGCAGCTTGACTTGATGCCATGTATTCCGATTTTGCTGAACTGAGTGCCACGGATCCCTGTTTCCTGCTGTACTAAGAAAAAAATGTAGATCTGATACTGAAGACCCGTCCTGATGTGCTCTTTCTGTCTGTTGGGCTGCCTTCCCAATCTACATCCATGAAGCCATGCAAATTCACCTCATCCGCATTTCTATACCATAAGCCATACTCAGATGTGCCCCTGAGATATCTCAGGACATGCTTGCCCACCTTCCAAAATAGCTTGGTAGGCTTAACCATCGCTTGACTAAGATAGTTCACCACATAGCATATGTCCGGTCTTGTATTAACTAAATACATGAGAAAACCCACCAACTGTCAATAGATAGTAGCATCCACTACCTCTCCAGATGTAGCATCCTCTTTTCTCCAATTTCTTGGAAGAGGAGTATCCATGGGTTTGCAGCCCTCCATATGAAACTTATCGAGTATCTCCCTTGCATACTTTCCTTAAGACACAAAAATTTCACCTTTTCGCTTCCATATTTCCAATATAAGGAAATAGTGAAGGAGGCCCATATCCTTCATCTCAAACTCCTTTGCAAGGCCCTCCTTACATGAGTGTATCCGTTTTTCATCACCAGTCAGTATTAAATCATCAACATAAGGAACAATGATTAAAATCTTACCCTCCACCAAAATCTAGTATAGGTTTGCATCTGCCTCACTCTTGGTGAAGCCAAGTCCGGTGAAATAGCTGTCGATCCGAGTGTACCAAGCACGGGGTGCTTGCTGAAGCCCATACAACGCTCTTTTGAGTCTGCACACATGCGACTCACTGCTGAAGATCTCAAATCCTTCAGGATTTTCAATGTACACTTCTTCCTTAATGATCCCAATAAGAAACACAATCTTCACATCCATCTGATGAATTTTCGAACCCATATACACTAAGAGAGAAAGGATGGTCCTTATGGAATAATACCGTGCGACAGGTGCAAAGGTTTCTTATTAATCAATCCCCTCGATCTATGAGAATCTCCGGACCACAAATATGTCCTTGTATTTCTCAACACTCCCATCAACAACTTTCTTTACCTTGTAGATCCATCTTAAACCTACCACTGATTTATCAACCAAACTTGGAACATTTCCCAAGCACTATTTCTGACAATGGAGTCATACTCCTCCACCATTGCATCTACCCATCTAAGGACCTGCATTGCTTCCTGAAAGGAAGTTAGCTCAGTCACAATACATTTTCTCATGAGAGCCATGTATCGAATGAATCGGTCAGGATACTATCTCTGTCTGCGCTGTGAAGTAGGGACTTGTACATTCTGTTCCGCATCATGCTTCAGCTTCTCAGCTTCTCTGGTACACCTTTTTCCAGTTTTGATGTTTGGCTTTGTGTGAGTGGAATCCTCCACTCCATGAACCTCCTCCTGTGGTTGATCCACATATAGAGACTCATCTTTGGGAACAAGCAGTTCCTCCTCTGCATTCAAGTCTAGCTCCCTCTCAAGTGACAACTTCATGGCTTTCTCCTCATTGAATTTTATATCCCATTGCACCATAGTCATTCGACTATTTGGAAAATACACACGATAATTATGGGGTGTTTCTGTGTACCCAAAAAATATCCAAACTTTAGCAGTCTGCACCAGCTTCTTCTAGCGTTCTTGGTCACATGCACATAAACAGATGAGACAAAAATATTAAAGTGAGAAACATCCAATTTCTTATCATTAAAAGCTTCTTCAGGTGTACTCATGCCAAGTACTCTATGAAGACAATGGTTTTTCACATAAACAACAGTATTGCATGCTTCTGCCCACAAATGCATTGGTAGGCCCTGATCATGCAACATAGCTCGTGCAGCACCCACAATCGTTCTTTTCTTCCTCTCTGCAACTCCATTTTTCTGTGGGTTATGAGGCACTATAATTTCTCTCTGAATTCCTTCTTTGATAATAAAGTCTTTGAATTCGTTCGAGATTTATTCTCCACCATTATCGCTCTGCAGAGCCTTCACTTACTTCCCCGACTCCTTCTCAACCAATGCCTTAAACTCACGAAACTTTGGGAATGTTTGATCCTTCTTCTGCATGAACTAGATCCAGCATTTACGAGAAAATTCATCAACAAAAATAACATAATACCTGTGTTTTTCTATTGAAGCAATAGAGAATGGTCCACACACGTCCGTGTGAACTCTCTCCAGGATCACGAAAGCACGGTTCTCCTTTTCATGAAAGGTGGACTTGACAAACTTACCCATAGTACATCCCTTGCACTAATATAACTGTGCAAGTGTACCCTTGGGAAGGCTAGTAGAAATTTGCTGCAAAATTTTCAGGGCTCCATGGTGAAGATGACCCAATCGCATGTGCCATAATTCACCCTCATCTCGGCTCACCACTTCTTCTTCTTTTCCCACCATTGCATTGCAACCATCTACCTCTAGCTTGTAGAGATTCTTGACTCAAATCCCTATCCTCTTGGTTTGACCCGTTGTTTTATGTTGCAGGAAATATTTTCCATCACTGAAAACAACGTCACAACCTCTGTCCTCCAACATCATGACTAAGGCCAAGTTTTTATTTAGACATGGAACATGCATAACATCTTTCAATAGAAATGGTTTACCTGAATCCTTCTCAAAATTAATGGTACCAATGTCAATCGCATTGTATCGTCCATCGTCACCCATATCTATATGCATCTGGAGATCTTTCTCCTCCAAGTCACTGAAAAGATCCTTATCTCCCTTCATGTGGAAGGAAGAACCACTATAAGGACACCACACCAATCCCATTGCGCTTTAAACCAAGCATACGATCAAAGAGAAATCAAGTTCAAATTGAAAGGCAAGGGCCTCACCAGCTGCAGATCTAGTAGCCTTCTTGTTCTTCTTTTTCCGTGGGCAGTTAGTTGCGAGATGCCCATGTTCGTGACAGTGCTTGCCTTTAGCCTCGGATTTTGAATGGGATTTATTCCCCTTCCCTTTCCTTGCCTTGGCAACCAAAGCACAATCCTCTTCATCATCATGCTTTGATGAAGAGCCATCTCTGGTGTTCCTCCTAAACACCTCCTGCACTAGATCCGACCATAGTCATTCCCGATCCGACAATTTTTCCGGTCTATTGGCAGAGTCTTGATAACTCTGCCAACTCTTAGGAAGTCCCAAGAGAGTTAAACTCACCAAATCATCATCAACAACTGTGATTCCCACACTCCCTAGTTCATCCCAACATTGGACAAACTTTGTGAGATACTTAGGAATATTGTCGCCCTTCTCCATTTTGATCTCTCTGAGTTTATCCTTCAATGCCAATTTTCTATGGTCACTGCTGCTTTGGAAAAGATCCGTCAAAGCCTTCCACATTGAAAATTAAGTGGCTTTCCCATGAAGTCTTGAGACAATATGGTCTCGCACACCTTCCAACAGAATCCTTCTCGTCTTCGCTACTTTCTTTTTCCAGGCGTCAGGTAATGTAGCATCCGTCGAAGTGGGCTTAGGAACATCACTGTTGATGAATTCCTTCAAGCCATTATCTTCAAGCACTTGCTCCATCCTATCTTTCCATGAAATTTAGTTTGAGTTTCCCTCGAGTGCATACTCTAACCTCAAACCATTGAAATCCATTTCGATGCTTACTTAACGGTTGCACCAAGAAATTCTTGCAGCAAATTCGAATTGTTTCCACCAAAAAACTTAGCTACTGCTTCAATATTGTAATCTTCTTTGCTCCAATACCATGTAGAAAATTTAATACAATTATGTATTGCCTGGATTCTCCTTATCTAACAATTATATTCCAATGTTAAATACAGAATTCTTCTACTTAAATCTTTGCAGAAATTTAATTTCCAATTGCAAACACATGAAGAAAGATCAGTCACACATAACACATATGTTTTTACCAGGAAATCATAAAGCTAAAAACCCCACTATCATATATTATGTATATATCATGGATCATGAAACAATCTCATAGAAAATTGTAATCCAAGAGCTCTCAGTTCAATATACAATCGTCTCATACTGTCATACAAAAATTGGCATATTCATGCACCAATTTACTGCCTCCTGACAGCCTACCTACGATGTGCAATCCCTATTGATCACAATCCTTGAATGAATTTGATCTTGCCTTTCCTTGACTATGCAATGCTCATTGACATCTCCAAAGTGTGTTTGGTTGCAAGTGTACACCCACTAATGTCACAACTGATAGTCAAATTGTCCCTTTCACCTATCTCTCAACTAGGTCTCCACTGGATCTGACATACATGTAGTTAACAGTAGTAAATCTTCAGTTGCAAGTGAGATCACTCCATGTGAATTAAGTTAATATTTAATTCACTAATCTCTCACTAGTGTATCTTTAGTTACAACTAGTTACAACTAGTACAACTGATTTTAACTCACTTAACTGAGTTAAACTACTTTACAACTCACATAACTACACATCCAACTCTGTTAAAAATTTGTATCACTCAGTTACAACGAAGTCCACTTGCATGTCCCACCAACCAACCTTAGAAATTGAAATTCCTTCAGTCAAATGGTTTTCGACATCGGTTAACTGAAATCAAGTGCTTCAAGAGAATAGATTATTATCTATTGTCTAATTATTATTAAGAGATAATAATAATCAACATGCATTCTATTTTTAGACATGCGATCTACGAATAGACTTCGCACATACATTCCAAAAATAGAACTCCATCCATAAATAGAATTTTCTCAACAATCTTTAAATAGACATATACCTAAAAATAGCCTGCGTGCCCCACCTAATGTAGGTGCTTAATTTTCACTAGGATCATCATCTTGTTGAATCTCAACAAGCAACATCCCAGTGCGTGTCACCCAGTAAGATGCACCAAGCCGATGGAAGGTGCATGCATCGAGTCGTTAAGGTGTAAAACTGCATCGGGCCGTCTAGGTGATAAAATGCACTGGACTGTTAAGCTATAAAAACACATCGATGTGTTAAAGGCAAATCGTACTGGTGCTTGCAACACCTATCGAACCGCCCGGGTGGTAGTCGTCGATAAAGCACACCGGACATTCTAATTGGTATTGGTATTTGTGCGGTGCCCATAGATCATAGAAGCACATCGGTGTGCAATATTATACAAACGCACCGGTGCGCAGTAACTAACATGCACCGGTGTTCATTTTGTATTTTTTAGAAACATCGACCTGTGACAGTGCAATTATTGTGATTTTTAAAAATTCATTATTCATCAAAATTCGGCACATATCTTATAACAGTATTCACATCAATTAAATTTTTATTAGGGCATTTGAATGTGATGTTTCGATAAATTTGTTATATCATATAATTAGATTTCACATCTCTTCATTATAATATTTAATAATCCATATATTTAATTAGTGGTGTAACATTTCACAATGACAATGGAGAGCACAATATAATAAATTAAAACTTATTTTATTATATATATATGAATAAGACACTCTTTGTCATACAAAATGGGACAATGATTGGTATCCCTTTGTCTTTTAATTGGGACACAATGTCCATTACATTAAACAAAATGTCTGATTTCTCAAACAAATATTTCAAAAAATACAATGCCTTTCTTTGATATCCAAACATATTGATCATCATTCTTCGTTGGAACTGCTGTCACTGCTTGAGCTACTTCCATGACTTGGGTTATTTGGAGGAACATTTTGTTCATTGTGTTGATTGTTTTCTTCTTCTTCAAGTTTCATCTACAAACATAAAAATAAAGTGTAATGAGTGTATATATATTGGTGAGAATAATGAAAATTACAATATTAAATAATATATATCAATGTAAATTGAAAATAAATGTACCATAGCAAGAATTTACTAATGAACTATACACATTCTTTCAAAACCAAATTTCATGCCATCTCTCAACAATTCATTTGTTGGCGCAGTTCCATACTTTGTTTCCTGCAAGTTTTATACCCCATAACAAATCATAGATTTAATATAAAATATTTTTTTGTTCTATTAATTATAGACGGAGCTAAGTAAAACAAGATAGATGCTTAAAAATTCCACAATTAATTTCTAATATGCCAACATATACTAACAACCCATATTTAACCCAATGTTAATAAATTCTTCTTATGGTTCTTCTTTTTCTGTTAGCACCTGTTTGAAGACATTCAATGATGATTGTTGTAAAACAACTTAAAATATACAAAAATGAAATCTAGTTAATTTTTTATAAGGAAGTAACAATTACACACAAACATAGATATCAACTCTTTTCTTCCTTGTCGTCCTATTTTATGTGATGAATGGGTTCCATTTTCTTTTCTTTTCTGCAAGAAAATACTAGAAAATTAATATTGAATGCTAAATTGTTTATTTATTGTACCTAATCGAAAAATTCAATCATTACATATTACATTTGAAGCACTTTGTTTTTGAGATGACTCCTCGTTTGATGCAATTATGTCCATTTCTTTGACCATATCCTTGTACACCTTTTTGGACATTCCTATTGGCATATTTTTGATATCAGCTCGTTCATCATTTGATATTTTCATAATCTTTTTGAAAATGTAACATGACAATAAACTATTTTATTTTTATATTGATATATCAAAAGTAAATATAAAGAGAGTGATATTTATAAATGATTTCTTTGTAGTAATATATACATACAATTCTAGAAAAGAATTTAAAGTCATATTACTATTTCATTCATTCTTTTTTGTTGTTGTATGTTTTTGCTATTAAAAGTGTGACATGTCTCATTGACCAATTCTATGTAAACTCACCCTGTATTTTAAATAAAATTTGGTTCTTGGAATCATTGGATTTATTTTTGTATTGTAAGTGGAAAGAATGTCTATACATTCGCTCCACTAGATCCCTCAAAGTTTTGTAAAAGTTTTTCTCCCTTTTGTTAACCTCCAACAACACTCCAGATGAGCTAAGGAGCAATTAATTTTGTAAATAAATTACAAATAACCTTCTTTTTATGATTTTCTCGATGTGTTATCAGTATTTTTGCTACTTGAAATCTTCTTAGCCATTTCTTTATCAATATGAAACTTGTACCATACCATTCATTAATATATTTTATAAAGAAATCACATACTTTTCAGGTAAAAAAAAAAAACCAAGAAAACGGTGTGCCTTTCCCAAAGTACGCACCGAACGCGGAGCGGTAGGTTCTTATAAACACACTCATAATACAATAGAAACACCGTAAGATTCCGTTTGTCAACAAGGAGACCTGGTGCGTTATATGTTAACCGGTGCACTAATTAACACAAACATAAATTAATAAAAAACTTGTTTTTATGAAATAGTATTTTTTTGTCAGTACGCACCCGATGTTCTATACTACAATAGCACACCAGTGCACTATTTTAAACAGGGTGCACCGATTAAAAAAATAATTTTAAAAAAAAATCGTGCAAGGGCCGACATGGAATGGGATTCGACTCTGCAAGTGGTCCCGTGGGTTAGGTGTCATACACCTATATATATATAGTAATACAAACCCTATAAATCTAAAATGAAAAGCCCTAATTGTGAAGTCACATAAACAAGAATAAGCAAGGTTTAACGTAGGAATGGATTTTTTTATTTATTTTTATTTTTTTCTTCTGAAAATGCACAGTAAAATTTAAATTTTTTACTATGCATCTATTAAATCCAACAAAAATTGTAAAAAAACAATTATTATAGGGTTTTTGTGCGAATCATCACATGTTTCAAATTCTGATTCTCTGAATAGTGCTGATGTTCGAAAGCATTTTGCTGCTCCACAATGCTCTCGTGCTCTCTTGCTCTAGGTATGTCTCTCGTGAAAATACCTCCCTGAATTTTTTTGAAAAAATAAAGAAATAATGAATAGATTTTACTATTTAAAGAACTTTTTTATGAAATTAGATTTATGAAAATAATTTTCCACCCATTTTTCAATTTAACGCTTTTTTTCACTTCAAAAAAAGAAATTTTTTTTTTCCTGGATATTTGGTGTGTTTTTTCAACTAACAACACCGGTGCGCCAGTTAATAAAACTATACCAGTGCACTGTAACTAAAACGCACTGGTGCGGTTAATAGTACATAACATCAATAACAATAATTCCATTTTTAAGGCACTAGAATTAATTTTAGGTATGCACACCAAAATTTATTGTTGATTTTGCTCAAATGCAGGGAAAAAATCACACAATTATATCAAATGGACAATTCTTAAAAACCCAGCTCGTTCCATAATATTTCTCAAAGTCCATCGCGAAGTTCTCCCTATCCATATCTAGACATAATTACTTCATATTTTATTTATATTTTCATTATCTAATCAAATATATTTATTTTATCCATGTCAATCAACTGAATAAAATTAATGTATACAAATTTGTAGATTCATGCAGATTCATAATCGCGTTCAGATGCACAAAATATTCAAACAGATCCAAAACATTGGAAGCTCTTATCAGGAGTAGCATACTGCAAGGCGCATTTTGTAGATGAAAATGGATAGCCACTTCACCCTTCCAATTGTAAAATTGCATCTTATAGCCACAATCCTAGGACAATGATGGTAATAGTAATTGTTTGGTATATTAATATAATTATTTCAACGTCAAGCCAATTAATCATGCATTTTCGGCATGCTTACTAATTGATATCATCAATTTTGTACTAATCATGTTCAAATATATCTTTTGAAATTATTTGGATTCTAGTGATGATGAGCGACCTACCTACCATCTTCTGTTGCACCCCACGATAATTTCAAATTGAGAGAAGGCTGAATTAAGAGAAAAAATCAGAGAGGAATGATACCAAGAATGGTTGAATCAACCACCTATTCAATTCCCACTACATCTAGATTCACCAATTAGGAATGACTACAACAATAGTAGTTCTTCACAAGTTGGCAAGGGAGGCAATCAAATAGAGGTTGGCATGGGTGATTACTTAAGGGATATGATTCCCATGGAGACAATGTTGTTAGATGCATTCCAGAATGATGATTAGCCAGGGGATGATGCTCATATCATCGATACCTTTTTCAAAAGCTTTAAATTTTCTTACATCACCCCTCTCTTTGGACATGGCGGCTAGTCAAAGTCTACCCAATTGGGGACAATGATGTTACTATACAACTTGAAAGCAAAGTTTGGTTTGTCAAATGCATGTTTCTCGTAAATTTTGAGGTAATTAACCATCAAGTCCCTTATATTTTGAGAAATAAAATCACACAATGAACATTAAAAATGGTCAATTTTATGAATGTTAATAATTATCGGCATTAATGTATATTTAATATTGTCAATGATGAACTATAGGTTATTCAAAGATAAGGTTCTTCCGAGTGATAATGTCTTGCCCAGTAGCTGCGAAGAGGCAAAGAAATTGTTGAAAATGTTGGGTGTTGAGTACATATCATATCATGCATGTCAAAATGATTGTATTCTATACAGAGGAGAATATGCAGACAAAGATATATGTCCGAACTGTGGGCATGACAGGTATGATAAAAAAAAAAAGGGTAAATCACGTGGTCCTCCTTTTAAGATATTGATGCACATGCCTATAATCCCAAGGATTCAAAGGCTATTTCGTTGCAAAGAATTAGTTATGTTGTAGGGATGGCATGCCTCACATAGAAGTGATTTTGGAGTTATGTGAATCCCAACAGATTCAATAGCCATGAAGCATATAGAGGATACATGGCCCGAAAAATTCAAGGATGAAGTACGAATTCTACGAATCAACATAGCCATGGATGGCGTCAAACCATATTCCATCCAAAACAACAACTATTATGTTTGTCCTGTAGTAGTGATCAATAACAATATCTCCCCATGGTTTTCCCTGAAGAATGAAAATCTTATGTTTTCTCTCATAGTCCCTAGTAGAAGGCAAGTGCAGAATATGGATGTCTACTTACAACCACTGGTAGATGAATTGAAGGAATTATGGGATGGCATAAATGTATATGATGTGTCAAGACCCATGATAGCAGAGAGGAGTTTTACCTTATATGGCATATGTTCTTACATATGTTCTTTGGTAAATTACATGTTTATATACGTAACAATATTCTTTAACATACTAGTTATTTAATTCGCTTTAATTGTTCTGATATTCATGTTATTCTTTAACGTGCCATGCATATTGTATACAATAATTTCACAGGTCTTGTAACAAAAGGGTATTATGGATTTAAATTTTATGGACCTTCTTTGAAAGCTATATGGTCCAAGGACCTATGAAAGCTAGTGTATGACTACTCCAGGGTATTCCTCCCAGAATAACACCCTTACATAAGAGAAAGATCAGATTTCAATGGTAAACGAGAGAGAACCCAAAGGCCTGCAATAATGACACTAGCTGAATGGATTAGAGCATGTGAGAGAGAGAAGGAGAAGGAGTTCATAGAAATGTTCGATTCAAATGGGGCCCCTATGTTCGATGATCCATAATTATTCGACACCTATGTTGAGAAATTTCCCATTAGGATGAAAAGGAAATCTATCTTTTATAACCTCCCATATTGGGAGCATCTTAAGATTAACCACTTATTAGATCCCATGCATATATTTAAAAAAAAAATTATCTTCTTTATGGAGGCACATATCATCAAAACAAAGTGACACATTGGCTGTTAGGAAAGACATTATTACTTCAAAAACTAAAAAGAAACATTGCCCAAGACAATTAGAAAGTATAGGATCAGAGGCAACTAGTCCCTCTAATTGGTATTTCAAAGAAGGTGATGTCTCATGGATTTTAAAAAAAGATGATCTTTCTTTGGAAAAGAAATTTATAATGGGTGTGAGGGTGCCATCTTCATATGGGTCTTCACTACGGTGTTGCTTCACCGTGGATGACCATTTGTCGTGGTTGAAATCGCATGACCATTTGAATCTTCGAAGAGTATGTATAATGTCAAAAGCATGATTTTATTATTTGTTATATAAATAAATTGTATCCCATACAGGGATCATAAAACATAAATAATTTTTATATTATTGCATGTGTTTATAACTTTGCAATTGCATTATCCTTTGTTTGTGCATGGGTGTGTGAAACATGAATTCCCCCAAGACCTAGGATATGCCATATCTAAATTATCTGCATTTTTACAATGGATCACATCAAAGGAGATTCATGTGGCTAGAATTATGCGGTGGCGTCAAGAGATAGCTGAGATTTTTTATATCTTTGAGAAGGAACTACTGAAGAGTTTCATGGACTTGAAATTTCATATTCTAATCCACCTAGTAGATGAGGTTGAATTAGTTGTGGTGGTTTTTTGTCGTTGGATGTTCTTCTTAGAGAGGTACACGTAGAAATTGAAAGGTTTTTTTTGAAAAAGGGAAAAACCCAAGGGGTATATGGCAGAGGGGTACAAATCGTATGAGTCTTTCTATTATGTCGGTGAGTACATCAATCAGATTGATAACAGACCAGGTGCGGTGATTTGGGACGATGAAATGGATGAAGACAAAAGATAAGGGGAGCTTCTCCAAACGAATGAAAAATGCGCTTGATAAAGAGTAAGCGACTTATAATTTTTCAAATTTACACAAAGTAAATATTCATGTTGAACTTTGATATAATGTATATTTTGATCTCATATGTACTATATTTCAGTATGATTTCATCAGTGAATGCAGAAATTGAAGTAATCAATAAATTCATACTTTGAATTCTGAAGTGACACAACCGTGGGTCGGATTGTACGAACAAAAGAGGATGAAATGGGATAGTGACAGGAGAGAATTTAGATGGTTGAATGGTAGAAGTGTGCCTTATCCTGATCATTTAAAATAAAATATGCTAATTATATGGCCCAACGGTTGGGTTGCTGACCAAGTCAGAGAGAAATACGATGCAACTGGTCGTTACCTGTGTGCTGAAGAGGATGTGCTAAACGTAGGGATTGGGTGCACCTACTCAGTAATAATATATTTATGTACATTTTAAACTTGATAATGCACCTTTGAAATGTAACATATATATTTCATATATTAACATTTGGGTTATTATAAGACACATGACACTATGATTTTTTAACTTTTTTATAGGTGAATTTGTTCCCATCTATGTGGGCACATGGACACCATTTTCACACAGAAAATGCCGATGATGGAAACTTGACACAAGACTATGGAGTGGAAGCCGAGTTCGATCAATCTAGTCGAGCTAGCCACCGTGATCAAAACCTAGTACGAGGGACGTTAAATTACGTCGGAAAGATACAAGAGATAATTGAAGTGGATCTCTCTTCTTTCCAATGTGTTATTTTTAGGTGCAAGTGGTAGGACACCTTTGATTAGAGTAGTGTAAAGGAAGATCGCAATAGTAAGCTGATATGTATCAACTATAGAAAGATGTGGGATGAATCTAAGGAGATTTATGTTTTCCCCAAACACTGCAACCAGGTGTTTTTTTACCCAGATGTGTTGGATAGGGATTGGTGGTTTGTATTGAGACATGACCCTAGATCAAAACATATTTTTTAGAACAATAGTATTATCATGTCAAGTGAGTTGGAAGATAATGAGGGTGATCATGAGAACATAGAGTGATATGGTACATGTGTTATTTCATCATTTATACTTTTTAAGATGAGTTTTTATAAAGAAGAGGACTTAACCTTATAACTAAGACTTTTTTTTCAAAACATTATAATATGTATTTTGAATTAATTGGTTTGCATTGTGTTAATGTTAAAATCATGTCACTTGATAATTTGAAATTATGTTGATCTCGAAAACAATGCACTGTATCAAGTTCTTTTTTTATATCAATTCCTAAAATAATACAACTACTTGATTGCTTTAAATGTGTGTGAATGATATTTTCAAAATGTATACTGTTATATTTGGTATGTAAGATCATAATAAAATAAGGATAATTCTAAACATGAATTTATTTGCATTATTTTCTAAACTTTATTATGTTACAAAAATTCATATTATTCTAGATTTATCATTTTACAATTATTTATATTCATACAAATTTACAAATTTAAAATAATGGTAATTTAAAAATATTTACGGTATACATTTTACTTATGGTAGTTATGGTTTAAAATTGATAATTAATTTACAATTTTACAATTTTACAATTTTACAAATTTACAAATTTTAATAAAATTGAATGATGACAATACATACAATTACAATTACAATTTTACAATTTCACAATGCAATTACAATTACAATTACAATTTTACAAATATTTTACATACAATTCTAATTAAAATATAAATTAGAATTAGAATTACAATTTTACAATTTTACGTACAATTACAATTACAAGTACAATCACAATCATTTCACAATACAATTACAATTACAATTACAATTTTACAAATATTTTACATACAATTACAATTAAAATTAGAATTAGAATTAGAATTACAATTTTACAAATATTTTACACACAATTAGAATTAGAATTAGAATTAGAATTAGAATTAGAATTACAATTTTACAAATATTTTACATACAATCACAATTAAAATTACAATTAGAATTAGAATTTTATTTTACAAATATTTTACATATAATTACAATTAAAATTAAAATTAGAATTAGAATTACAATTACAATTTTACAAATATTTTACATACAAATAAAATTAGAATTACAATTAGAATTAGAATTACAATTTTACAATTTTACATACAATTACAATTATAATTTTACAAATTTACAAATTTTACAATTTCAATAAAATTGAATCATGACAATACATACAATTACAATTACAATTTTACAATTGCACAATACAATTACGTACAATTACAACTACAATTTTATAAATATTTTACATACAATTACAATTTTACAATCTTACATACAATTAAAATTAAAATTTCAATTACAATCACGACATAATATTTAATAAATATCATGATTTAAGTTTAAAAATAAACATCACGATCATGACAACCATCGTACAAACATCATATTCTAAAATACACATTCAAATCCGCTAACAGCATCTAATCACCGTGATCATGATCATCTAATAAAACACAAGCATTGTATAACATTACCACAACACAAATATCAAATATACATTTCCTGTCAAATAACTGCTATCACATACACATTTATCTGCATACACATCATGATGAACACCAACATCTAAGTACATCAACATGAACATAAAATACATGGACCATATATATATATATATATATAATGTCAAAAATATACAACTGTAATATTTCTTTTTCGAAAGAAAAAAATTGCAACTTTTTATTAATGAAAAAAGAAAAGTTACATTTTGTAGATGCAATTAAGCATTCAAGACGCCCAGAGAGCCGTGTGCTCAAGCACACAGCGTAGCGAGGCTACCAGAAAAAAAGGAATAAAAATTTAAAAATTACAGAATGCCAACAGGGCTAGGCTTTTCGCGCTTACCTTTTCTCTTTTGGACAATCTGTCAAGTCCTTGAATGCGAGGAAGAAGAAGTGAAGGCCAACTCATTATTCCTTGTGGTATTTTCTTTGTCGGAGTCTGAACTTTCAGATACATGCGATCTTTTATTTGCACCTATACTTGCTATTATTCGAGCTTCAGGGGGTGTAGGATCAACCATGGTGTGAGGGCTATCCATTTCTTGCATAATATCCTATTTCCCTTACTCTCTCTCTTGTGCTCCTTGTTTTTCTCCTGTTCCTTGGGTTTCATTATTTTCTTCCATTTCTTCTTCATTTTATGATAAGGGACTATGAGGGAAGTGCCAACCTTTTTTCTTTTGAATTTCCTTTTTTGTACCTCTTTTTGCGAGTTTTCATGTGCTTTGAAGATGCCCTGTTTGTTGACATATCCTGCAGCGGAAGGACATGTTTTCAAAATCTAGAAATTGTATCCACCTGAAGACCTTGTGTAGGATGTTAATGTTGTCGGGAGGGACTTTAATTAGGTCCATTTCCACGCAAATGCGGGCGAAAGTAAAGATGAATTCTTCAATTCTCTCACTATCCATCTTAAGGAATCTACCAAAAGAGTTTCCTATTCCTTCTATGACTTGATGGTGCCAAAAGGGAAGTGAAAGGTTGTGAAGCCTTACCCATACCAACATTTTTGATACCACCATTGAATTTGAATCGAAACTGGCAAACCATGGGGTTACGAATAGACCTGCCCTTCCCCAAAACCATGGACCATCGGATATGGCAGAGTTGAAATTGTTTTGTAAATCAAACTAAACCACAAAAAATCCTTTTGTGCATAAATAAATATCACATTCAGTTGTCCAATTTTGGTGAATCCACTCGCTTAACGCATCGAATGTTAAGTCCCTATATTACTAGTATAGTCCCTTATTGTTGTTAGTGTAACCCCCTTATTGTTATTATTGTACCCCTGTAACCCCCATATTATTATTATTGTGCCCTTAAATATTATTGTTAGGTCGGCTAGGATTACATTGTGGCCCCACTAGGATTACATTATGGCCCCATGGACTCCTATATATAGAAAGGAGGTTTTGTAATTTGAATCATCCAAGAATTGTTCATTCATGTAATGTATTGGAGGTTGTCCCCTCGAAGTGTCTTATTTCCAAGACGTTGATATCTCTTTTCTTCTATTTTTGGAGCTGGTTTCACAACATTTGGTATCAGAGCTTTGGATTCTAGGGTTTCGCTACTCCAAATAGGTCATCGTGGAATTTTCGCTATAACTTTTTTTCTACGAAGGTTCAGAAGCGAAAATTTTTAGGGTGCGAAGCCAAAATCCTGAGGAACATCGTTGCAAAATTTCAGAGCTTCGTTCATAATATTTTCAGAGATATGATCTATGGAAGGTAGGGCTTTTTGTAGGCTCCTGAATTTCACTTAAACAGGTCATCGCGGAATTTTCGCTATAATCTTTTTTCTACGAAGGTTCAAAAGCTGAAATTTTTAGTGCGCGAAGCCGAGATCCTGAGGAACGTCGTCGAAAAATTTCAGAGCTTGGTTCACAATATTTTCGGAGATATGATCTGTGGAATTTAGGTCTTTTTCAAGCTCCCTAATTTCATCTCAAAGAGGTGATTGTGGGAAAATTTTCATAACTCTCTCTCTGAGCATCGAATTCAAATTCTGAAAAAAGTGGTTGGAAGTACATGGAATTTAGTTTCCTGTCTATAAATTTCAAAATCAAAGGAGGAAACAGTGACACGTGGCAAGTCGTACAAGTTCGCTCTACTGAACTAGTCCATAATTAGGTCATTGTGGGACATTGGACATAACTTTGTCTTGAAGAATCCAAATCAAGTCAAACCTGTGGCATTTGAAAGAGAATTCAGAGGGCTACCTCAGTGACAAATTTCAGATATTGAATATCTAAAATCACAAAGGTAATTCAATTTCAATATAGAGCTCTGCAAAAGCAAGTAAAAGGTGTGTATTTTTTTTATTTTTTTTTCCGAATTGCATAAGTCTTGTTTGAAGAATCAATTTGAATTGATTCCAAGGGAATATTGTAGAATAGATATCAGTATTGGTTTCTAAAATGGCCCCTAAAAAGAATTCAACACCCATTAAGCCTTTAGAAGGCTCTATTATGACTCATGAAGACGAAGAATGGCAACATGACATATCAAAATTACAAGAGCAAGTGCAAGAAATTTCGCTCTCGCAAAGAGCAACAAAAAATGACATGGAAGTTATGAAGAAAGGTGTGGAAACTAAGATGGATGGCTTGAATAAAGGCATAGATGGCATGGAAGCTGGCATGGAATCTAATATGGATGACATGGAAGTTAATATCGATGAAACAATGGAAAACATGAAGAATTATCTAAAAAAAGACATGGAAGGTTTGAAAAAGTTGATACAAGAAATGTTTCCTAATGGTGAAAATATAGTAGAGGAAACTCATGATGAGAAAAAAAAATGTTAATCGTGATTTCATAAACTCTAATATTGGCGGGAAGAATCTCCATATTCCAAAAATGGATATGAGGAAGTTTGATGGAAAGGATCCTGTAACATGGATACTACAAATGGAGCAATATTTTGATCTCCATAATGTGCAAAACACACAAAAGGTACGTATTGCAACTTTACATTTAGAACAAAATATATTTGTATGGTATCGATAACTTTTCTCCCGTAAGAAAATTGTCACTTGGTCAATTTTTACGGAGCAAATGATAACACATTATGAGGATACAAAGAGCAACACCTTCTTTAGCCAATTGATAAATATCAAACAAAAGGGTTTAATGGGGGAGCACATTGAGGACTTACAAAAATTGAATATAAGGGTAACTGATATTCCAGAGGAAAACAAGATTGATCTCTTCATAAGTACTTTAAAGGATAACATCCAACATGAAGTTCACATTTTGGAACCTGATTCATTGGAGAAGGCATTCAGGTTGGCAAGAAAATTTGAATGTAAAATTATGGTGACAAGGAAGCCTACCACTCACTTCTATAAATAAGGAAGTGTTGTTACGCCTAGATTTCCACAACCTACAAGGTTGACACCACAAAAATTGGAAGAAAAAAGAGCAAAAGGGCTTTGCTACAGTTGTGATAGCAAATACACTAAAGGTCATAAGTGTGCTGAGAAGAAATTATTTTACATAGATTGTGAAGAGGATGAAAATGAACAAGAAGAGGATATACACCAGGAACCAATCCTAGAAGAGGAAGAAATGAGTCTGACCATATTGTGTAATGCATTGGCAGGAATTACCACTCCTCAAACTCTCAATATAGAAGGACATATCAAGAAGAAAAAGTTAATAGTGTTGATTGATTCAGATAGTACCCATAATTTTATTCATTGTAAGGTAGCCAAGGAATTGAATTGTTTCCTATACCCAGCACCAGAATGTCAAGTGATGGTTGCAAATGAAGGAACTATAAATTTCTCTGGAAAATTCCATAATATCAAGCTAACCATGGGGGAATATGTATTGAATAGTCCAATGCTTTCCATTCCTATGGGAGGTGCTGATGTTGTACTAGGAGTACAATGGTTACAATATTTAGGGATGGTAGCTTTTAATTTTCAAGAACTTTTCTTGAAATTTTTTTTAGAAGGAAAGGAAGTCGAATTACGGGGTATTGCAAGGAATCTGGGAAAGATAATAATCTCTAATGTTATGACAAAGCTTCTAAAGAAAGAACAACGAGGCGTAATTTCACAATTATGCTCACTAGAAGTTCCAACATCAAAATCATCTATTTCTGTAGATCTCCAAAAAGTCTTGGACAATCATTCCAAGGTGTTTGAAACTCCCAAAGGACTCCTACCTATTCGTGATCATGATCATGCTATTCATTTGATTCCAGGAAGTGTTCCTCCAAACATCAGGCCTTATAGATATCCTTATGTCCAAAAGAGCGAAATTAAACGTATGATTGCAGAAATGTTAGAGGCAGGTATAATTCAACCTAGTCAAAGTTCTTTCTCTGCTCCTATAGTATTGGTACACATGAAGGATGGATCATGGTGCATGTGTCTGGACTATAGCGAGCTCAATAAGCTCACCATTAAAGATAAATTTCCCATTCCTGTGATTGATGAATTATTGGATGAATTACATGGAGCAATTTATTTTACCAAGTTGGATCTTCGTTCAGGATATCATCAAATTAGAATGAAGACTAAAGATATTCCAAAAACAACATTTCGAACTCATGAGGGTCATTATGAATTTTTGGTCATGCCTTTGGCCTTACCAATGCACCTTCTACATTTCAAGGGTTGATGAATTCCATTTTCAAACCCTTAGAAAATTTGTGCTAGTATTTTTTGATGATATACTAATCTACAGCAGGTCTTGGAAGGATCATGTTGAACATGTTGACAGGGTGCTCAAACTATTGCAGGAGAAACAATTATATGTAAAAACATCCAAATTTTTCTTTGGAGTACAAGAGGTGGAATATCTGGGTCATATTATATCTCACGAGGGTGTTAAAGTAGACCCTAACAAAATTAAAGCCATTAATGAATGGAAAGTCCCCACGACCATAAAGCAGTTGCGAGGATTTCTCGGGTTAACAGGGTATTATCGCAAGTTTGTTAAGAATTATGGGAGAATAGCAGCACCTCTAACAACATTATTGAAGAAAGATGCATTTTCATGGACTCCTCAAGCAACTAAGGCCTTTGAACGTCTTAAAGAGGCAATGTGCCTAGCACCGGTCTTAGCTACACCAGACTTCACAAAAACCTTTATTGTGGAATGTGATGCCTCAGAAAATGGAATTGGTGCAGTTTTAATGCAGGAAGGAAGACCCATTGCTTTTGAAAGTCGTCCAATCAAAGGAAAGTATTTACAGAAACCTATTTATGAGAAGGAAATGTTAGCAATATTGCATGCACTAAATAAATGGAGAACTTACCTAATGGGAAGACACTTCAAGGTAAAAACTGATCATGATAGTCTTAAACACTTTTTGGAACAAAGACTATCTTCAGAAGAGCAACAAAAATGGGTCACAAAGATGTTGGGTTATGACTTTGAAATAATCTACAAAAAAGGGAAGCTAAATGTTGTTGCAGATGCACTTTCAAGAAAGAATGAAGAGGTGGAAGCATTTCTTTGTGCCATTTCTATTATCCAACCAAATTGGATAACTGAAGCCAGAGATGAATGGAAGAAGGACGAAGAACTGTGGAAACTCATTCAAAAGTTGCAGCAAGATCCTAGTACATCTGATACATTTAGTTGAAAAAATGATTCCTTATGGTACAAAGATCGCTTATATCTTTGTAAGAATTCCAAACTAAAACAAAAGATTCTTTTGGAATTGCACAATTCTCCTTTAGGAGGAAACTCAAGATTTTTAAAAACTTACCGCAGGGTGAAGAAAGAATTTTTTTGGGATGGAATTAAATCTGATATTCAAAATTTTGTGGTGGAATGTTTGGTTTTCCAACAGAACAAAGTTGAGACAATTAAGACCCCAGGTCTTCTACAATATTTATCCATTCCAAGTAAACGTTAGGGGGAGATTTCAATGGATTTTATCATAGGTTTACCTAAGTCAGAAGGAAAGAGTGTCATCATGGTGGTAGTTGATAGACTTACCAAGTATGCACACTTTTGTGCATTATCTCATCCATTTAAAGAAAGTACACTTGCTACTACATTTATGGACACAATTCAAAAGCTACATGGAAACCCAAGGGTTATTGTGAGCGACAGAGATCCCATTTTTACTAGAAATTTTTGGACAGAGTTATTTTCTTGTTTGGGTACTCAATTAGCTCATAGCTCATCTTATCATCCTCAATCTGATGGTCAAACTGAGACAGTAAATAAATGTTTGGAAGGATATCTTCGTTTTTTTGTATCTGATAAAAAAACACAATGGGTCAAGTGGTTACCTCTCGCTGAATGGTGGTATAACACTTCCTTCCATACTACAGCAAAAATGACCCCATTTATGGCAATTTATGGATATCATCCACCATCCATCACATCATCTTTAAGAGAAAATTTGAAGGTTCAAGCAGTGGAAGATCACATCGAGCATCAACAAGAAGTTCTCCAACCCTTAAAGGATAACCTGAATTTGGCACAAAATCGAATGAAACAACAGGCAGATCAACATCGCAGCGAGAGAAGTTTTGATGTAGGAGACTGGGTATTTTTACGGCTACAACCATAGAAACAAATGTCCCTCAAGCAAGCTAAGAAGGATAATAAATTATCACCAAAGTACTATGGTCCTTACAAGGTGTTGCAAAATATTGGTACTATGGCATACAAATTGGAGCTTCCTGCTTCTTCGCGAGTACATCCAGTTTTCCATGTTTCATGCTTAAAGAAGGCTATAGGTGAAAATATTCCAGTTCAAACAATATTGCCAGAACTTGATGAGGAAGGAAAAATCATATTGGAACCTGAAGCGGTCATGGAAACAAGAACTCGACAGCTACGGAATCGATCAATTTCAGAGTATCTCATCAAGTGGAAGAACTTACCCACTGAAGATTCTACATGTGAGGATGAGAATTTTATACAGAAGCACCCAGAGCTACTCAAGCATTGAGGACAACACTTTTTTGAAGGAGAGGGGCATGTTAGGTCCCTATATTACTAGTATAGTCCCTTATTGCTGTTAGTGTAACCCCCTTATTGTTATTATTGTACCCTTGTAACCCCCATATTGTTATTATTGTGCCCTTAAATTATTATTGTTAGGTCGGCTAGGATTACATTGTGGCCCCACTAGGATTACATTGTGGCCCCATGGACTCCTATATATAGAAAGGAGGTTTTGTAATTTGAATCATCCAAGAACTGTTCATTCATGTAATGTATTGGAGGTTGCCCCCTCGAAGTGGCTTATTCCAAGACGTTGATATATCTTTTCTTCTATTTTTGGAGCTGGTTTCACAACATCGGATTTTGGCCAGAACCCATTAAAATTACCTATAATTTCTTTTGTTTGAAGGATGCTGAATATATCACTAACTTCTGGTAATTCAATGGCTATATCTGGTGCTTTTTCCATATTATCCACCATATAGGGCCCTGGGAGATTTGGGAGTTGTTTTTCCTGTAAGACCGCTTTCCCCTTTAAGACATCTTTGAAAGAAGTTTGGCCCTTTCTTGAGAAGGATTCTCTAGCTGGTATAGGAGTTCTAGGAGCCCCTCCGTGCAATCTGGAAATCTGGATAATTGTGGAGTTCCTTTGGATCCCGTATTATTTCAACTGTATTTCATCCTCCAATATTTTTCCGGAGAAAATAATCACTTCGAGAATCAGGGATACGTGTTTCTGTGTGGCCTTTCTGCTTCAGATTTTTCACTGATTCTATTCTCTACACCCAAATTAGCTTTGTGACCCCTGATATGGATTTAGGAAGAATCTGATAAGGGTCTTCCATCTCTGTGTTCTCTCTATCTTTTATCATGAATTTTTGGGGTCCCTATTCTTCTTGACTTAAGATTGCCTTATGACAGCAACAACTTGGTTGATAGATTCATAAATATGGAATAACACACAGCATATCCATGCTAAAACACTACAGATCTAGGGCTGAGAAGAAGTATAACCTAATTTGCATGAGCCTACCCAGGCCATGTGAGAGGTTTTCTGAATGAAGGAGGCCCTCTGGACATTTAAACCCCAACAGAGTTGCTGGTTGATTCCCCAACATTGGTGCCAAAAACCCTGCAACCTGTGATCTTGTTGCGTGCTTCTTCTATGGATGAAACTGACTCTAACTCTTTAGATCAATTTCTATAGAGTCATAGGCATATTTTCCAAGATCACAGACGCAACCTCAACCTTGGAATTCCTATGGATCTTGTAGATGACCTGCAGGAATAGGATACGATTCAGCAAGGTTTGAATCTCACCCTTTATTTCCTTTTCCAGAGCCAGTGTCCACGTTTGATCTGAATGCCCCTCTTCTCCAATGCCGTATATGTGCTTTGGATCGGATTGAGAGTCAAGATACTCTTGTGGAAGGCAAAATACATTCCCACAAACAATGGAAAGGATGCGGGGGTCTCCATAATTGGGTTTCGGTTTGTCCAAGCACTGTAACCCATAGAGTACCAGCAGGCCACCTCCAGTCTGGTGTTGCACTAAACTAAAGCCAACCCCCCCACCCCCCCCCCCCCTGTCCAGGGTGCTTGTGTGTAGCGGCCACTGTGTTGCTAGAACTAGAGTCTTGAACCCTAACGCCGCTACCCTCCATTGCCATTTTATTCAACTATACAACTATAATATAACTACATATAAATCTCAAATATCTGGTGGTACTACATCAATACTAGTACTAGTCAATTCCTGCTCAGTCGAGTGTTTAGCTTCATGCTCAGATAGATGACGTTCCTGCTCCGAAGGTGCCTATTGATCATTCGATGGTGCAGTCTTCTCGAGAACTGCCTGTTGATGAGTCGTTGATGGTGCAACTTGCTCATTGGATGGTGCTTCCTACTCAGATGGACCTGCCTACTCAGATGGACCTTCCTGTTTAGGATCAAGTGCCTCCTCAGTCAATTGTCATGCCTGCTCAGGACTAGGTTTCTGCTGAGATGGTGCAAATTTCTCAGAAGATGCCTGTTGATTAGGACTGGATGTTGGTTGCTCATGATCTCCGGCGCGAGGTGAAGGAGGAGGAGGTTGCGTACTATAATGATGATCACTCCCCTCATGATCATGATCATTATATGAGCTACTCTATCATACATATCCACGATGCTTATCCCTCCTAGCCGCCAGTACTATGGAAGCTCCAATGATATGACGCATGAGGGTCATAATATCGCGGGGAATGTCTCTCCAGAGTTGTGTGAGCCTATAATAAGCTTGGATCTCTCTAATCGTAGCAGGGAAAACTCCCTCATCAACCAGTAGTCGACACAGTCGGTTGCCCAACTCCATCCTGAATTAGGTGTTCGACCTATGCCACACCCCCACGGGTATCTACACCCGAGGATCATATCTGTCATCCCGATCCTTCACCTTCACTATCTCCTCGTGAACATTTACACCTAGATCATTCGGCGAGGGTGGAATCATGCCCCCAACGAATTTCCCAATATCTACAAAATATATATTACACAACAATAATTAGATAATTTCATTAAAATATTTCATAATAAAGTTAAAGAACTTGTTAGAATAAATTCGATAATCCTAATTAATTAAGACAATAAAATGAAACTATATTAATTTAAAGAAAACACTAATGCTACCTCTCACATCTGGTGGCTCATCTTATGTGAAGAGGATGTTGGTACACCCTCGCCAATCCAAATCGATGTACGGACACGACACCATCACAAACAAGTGATCATCAGCACTGGCTAGAAACTCTAGTGCATCAACATATATCCTGGAAGGAAAGTCTAGACTAGCCCCTCTTGGGAATCATCTGGCCCAACATCTGCATCCGTACATGCAACATCAACCTACGAGGCTGCTAAAAAAAAGTAGGCTTCATCTCCGGAAACCTCTAAAAAAATAAACAAAATAAATCTTTAATCAAAAGGTAAGGTCAACCTCCCACGTGCCTAAGAATGACATCTATCTAATGATGTACAAAACTGCCGCAAAAAAATCGTAGACCATCTCACAAGTAGTGGCGCTTGGAATAAAGAATCAACATAAAATGAAAGCAGGAAACTAATGCGTTGCACATCACTAGTATAGTGTGTAATGGTCATCAGTATTAGTGATAGGCACCTCCCCTCCTCTAGACCAAACGAAGCAATATGTAATTGACCACTGGACACCTGAAAAGGAGAAATTGTATCGTCCCTAATGTATCTTTGGGACTATGCCAACTAACTCCCTATTGCGTAGTCGACAGGGACATCTGAGAATTGAGGCAAATCCCACCCTCTCCTAGATAGTCCAATAGTAAAATATATGTCCTCCTTAGTGGGCTCGTACAACTAGTTAGGATCAACTCAAAAATCCTCTCGGTGGGCATCCCACCTGTAGATTAGCTGTCCCAATAATCCACTCCGGCCCTTCAGGGATGTAGCCTCCTCGTATAACTTGAGGAGGCCTACCTCCCTTAGGAGCAATTGGGTGGTTGTTGTAATAGGGTGAGGGTACAAAAGTCTCTCTCTCTCTCGTGCCTCCCACAACTGAATCACGTTATAATGGTGCTCCATATGTTCTTGTTGTTCCCTATGTTCTCTCTGTTGACATCGCTGAATGATTCACATATTAAATACATTTTTTTTATTAAATGAGAAATGCATTTAAAACTATATATATATATATATAATTTTTCTAGAAAAAAAAAATAGTTGGTGCGCCCCAAAAAACAATCATGCACCATTATCGGAGCGTACTTTTTTATTGTGCACCGCGCTCGATGCGCATGGAAAATGTTCGCACACCGCCAAACAAGGTAATATTTTCTGCGGTGCATTGACCAAACTATCCACCCCAGGGTGGATAGTTTGGTCAATGCACCGCCCAACAATAGTACATGGTCAACGGTGAGGTCCTGTAAACGACTGCACCATTGACTATGTAATGTTGTTGGGCGGGCGCACCGCCCAACGGAAGTACATGGTCAATGGTGCGGTCCTATAAAATACCACACCATTTACTATGTAATACTGTCAGGAGGGCGGTGCATTGACCAAACTAACCACCCCGGGGTGGTTAGTTTGGTCAATGCACTACCCTCTCAATAGTATTACATAGTTAACAGTGTGGTTGTTTAAACGACCACACCTCCATGTTACTTTTTAAATTCTATCGGTGTGCGTTTTTTTGGTACAACATCGGAACCCGATGTAGTTTCCGTTAACACTATTCGCGGTGTTGCCTGTAAATTTATAGGTAGCACCGCGAACGGTGCGAACCGAATGGCTCGAATGCACCACGCAATTTTTTTTTTTTTTAATTTTTAAACAGTTAATTTAAGTTAATTTAAAATTTTAATCCACTAAAAGGTTTAGTTATTGAGATAAAATTAGATTACATGTACATTTACATGTCGAGGGGGCATATTTGCTAAGGAATTGAAGAAACCAAAATTTCCCACGGTTTTCGAGAATTTGAACTCCACACAGTGGGCAATGGACGAAAACAATGCATGCAATGAGAGCACCGATGGCAGGGCACCTCATAGAAGAAAAACTCACATTATTTCTTCAGAGATCTAGAGCACTGAACAAGTAAAAATCAGGTTTTTATGACTGGCCATTTTTTTTAATTAACCCTTTTTCGGTGCACGGGGTTTTGAGACGCACCAGGCAGTTTTACCAATAGCGCACCACACATCGTTATGGTGCACTAGATTACGAATACGCACTGGGCTTGTTTATAAGTAGAGTACCGGTGCGCTAGAGTACTTAGACGCACCGAGTGGGTTTATATGGCAAGCATGGTGTCTCGGTGTGCCAATTTTTAGTACGCACCGGTGAGATTTGCATAAAACACAATGATGTGGTTTATGATGACAAACGCAACGCAAAAATACATCTGCATAAACCTCCACCCACCAACCTCCTCTAGAGACCTCTGCTACAAACGAATATCTGGGATATTTTTATAAGGGTTTCCTAAAAAACATCCGCTAGAGGGTCTTTTCCTTATAGTGTTATCAACCCAAATATTACAAAGTAAGTTTGATGTAGAGCATCCATCTCCATTATGTAAACCTCTGCAAAATTAGTAGATCACACAATGCATCCCTAAATGCCACAGCTTTGCAATGCAATAAGGCTTGTTTTTTAGTATTATTTTTTATCATAGGTAGGCAACAGTAGTAACTGGGAGGCTCAAGAACATTGTAAATACACTTAGAGGAAAAAACACTTATTCTCAACCCAAAAGTCTCTAAGTTATATATTATCTCTCTAGTTACCACTAAAACAAGAATAACCCCCCAATGGATGGCACCATGAAGGTATTTCATTGTTCATCCATCTTGTTCTCATCGAATACCAGATCTAGCCAATTAGTAGTTAATAGATACCCACTGGCATTACTAATTGTATAGTCACAACAACAACACCTTGGGATTTATCTTGAGATGTTGTAGCATGTGAGTCTTTTTCCTTACCATTGTGAGAGACATAATTGTTCCTATTGTACTATACTTGTAAGTATGTGTTGAATTAAATGACTATTATATTTTTTCTTCAATATCTTTAATATAGACGGGGTCAGGTAAAGGTTTCTGAAAACGGATCTCATGGCTAGTAGTTTTATATAAAAGCATAGACTACATCTCTGTTATACAAAATGTAAAAAAAATTCTTTAGCCAATTGATAAATATCAAACAAAAGGGTTCAATGATGGAGCACATTGAGGACTTCCAAAAATTGAATGTAAGGGTAAATAATATTCCAGAGGAACATATGATTGATGTCTTCATAGGGAATCTAAAGGATAACATCCAACATGAGGTTCGCCTTTGGGAACCAGATACATTGGAGAAGGCATTCGGGTTGGCAAGAAAAATTGAAAGAAAAATTATGGAGACAAGGAATCCTACCACTCACAACTATAAAGATGGAAATGTTGCTACTCCTAGACTTCCGCAACCTACAAGGTTGATACCACAACAATTGGAAGAAAAAAGAGCAAAAGGGCTTTTATATAGTTGTGATAGCAAATACACTAAAGGTCATAAGTGTGATGAGAAGAAATTATTTTACATAGATTGTGAAGAGGAGGAAGAAAAGGAACAAGAAACTTCAAAAGAAGAGGATATACACCAGGAATCAACCCTAGAGGAAGAATAAATGAATCTAATCATATCCTGTAATGCATTGGCAGGAATTACCACTCCTCAAAGTATCAAGATATAAGGACGTATCAAGAAAAAAAACATAATAGTGCTTATTGATTCGGTTAGTACCCATAATTTTATTCATTGCAAGGTAGCCAAGGAATTGAATTTCTTCCTATACCCAGAGCTAGAGTGTCAAGTGATGGTGGAAAATGGAGGAACTATAAATTTCTCTGGTAAGTGACATAATATCAAGCTAACCATGGGGGAATATGTATTGAATATTCTAATGCTTTCCATTCCAATGGGTCGTGCTTATGTTGTACTAGGAGTACCATGGTTACAATATTTGGGGATGGTAGCTTTTAATTTTCAAGAACTTTTCTTGAAATTTTTTTCAGAAGGAAAGGAAGTCGAATTATGGGGTATCGCATGGAATTCAGGAAATATAATAATACTAATGTCATGAAAAAAATTCTGAATAAATAACAACAAGACTTCATTGCACAATTATTCTCACTACAATTTCCAACATCAAAATTATCTATTTCTCCATATCTCCAAAAAGACTTGGACAATCATTCCAAGGTGTTTGAAACTCCCAAAGGACTCCCACCTATTCATGATAATGATAATTCTATTCATTTGATTCCAATAATTTATCCTCCAAACATCAGGCCTTACATATATCCTTATGTCCAAAAGAGAGAAATTGAACGTATGATTGCAGAAATGCTAGAGGATGGTATAATTCAGCCTTGTCAAAGCTCTTTTTCTACTCCAGTAGTATTGTTACACAAGAAGGATGGATCATGGCACATGTGTCCGGACTATAGAGAGTTCAATAAGCTCACTATTAAAGATAAATTTCCCATTCCTGTGATTGATGAATTATTGGATGAATTACATGGAGGAATTTGTTTAACCAACTTGGATCTCTGTTCAAGATATCATCAAATTAGAATGAAGACTGAAGACATTATGAAAACAACATTTTGAACTCATGAGGGTCATTATGAATTTCTGGTCATGCCTTTTGGCCTTAACAATGCACCTTATACATTTCAAGGGTTGATGAATTCCATTTTCAAACCCTTAGAAAATTTTTGTTAGTATTTTTTGATGATATACTAATCTACAAAAGGTCTTGGAAGGATCATGTTCAACATGTTGACAGGGTGCTCAAACTATTGGAGGAGAAACAATTATATGAAAAAACCTCAAAATTTTTCTTTGGAGTACAAGAGGTGGAATATATCTAGGTCATATTGTATCTAGGAGGGTGTTAAGGTAGACCCTAAAAAATTTAAAGCAATTAAGGAATGGAAAGTTCCCACAACCATAAAGCAGTTGCGAGGATTTCTTAGGTTAATAGGGTATTATTTCAATTTTGTTAAGAATGATGGGAGAATAACATCTCCTCTAACAACATTATTGAAGAAAGATGCATTTTCATGCACTCTTGAAGCAACTAAGGCCTTTGAACATCTTAAAGAGGAAATGTCCCAAGCACCGGTCTTAGCTATGCTAGACTTCACAAAAAAAATTATTGTGGAAGGTGATGTCACATGAAATGGAATTGTTGTTGTTTTAATGCAAGAAGGAAGACCCATTGATTTTTAAATCCATCCAATCAAAGTAAAGTATTTACATAAAGCTATTTATGAGAAGGAAATGTTGGCAATACTACATGCACTAAAGAAATGATGACCTTACCTAATGGGAAGATACTTCAAGGTAAAAACTGATCATGATAGTCTTAAATACTTTTTGGAACAAATACTATATTCAGAAGAGAAACACAAATGGGTCACAAAGATGTTGGGTTATGACTTTGAAATCATCTACAAAAAAGGGAAGTTAAATGTTGTTGCAGATGCACTCTCAAGAAAGGATGAGGATGTGGAAGCATTGCTTTGTGCCATTTCTATTATCCAACCCGATTGGATAACCAAAGAAAGGGAAGAATGGAAGAATGACGAAGAAGTATGGACACTCATTCAAAAGTTGCAGCAATATCCCAGTACATCTGATACGTTTAGTTGGAAAAATCATTCCTTATGGTACAAATATCGCTTATATATTTGTAAGAATTCCCAACTAAAACAAAATATTCTTTTGGAATTGCACGCCTCTCCCTTAGGAGGACACTTGTGATTTTTAAAAAATTACCATGGGGTGAAGAAATAAATTTTTTTGGATGGCCTTAAATCTGATATTCAAAAGTTTGTGTTGGAATGTTTGGTTTCCAACAAAATAAAGTTGAGACAATTAAGACCCTGGGTTTTCTATAGCCTTAATCCATTCCAAATCAATGTTGGGAGGAGGTTTCAATGGATTTAATCACAGTTTTACCTAAGTCTGAAGGAAAGAGTGACATAATGGTGGTAGTTGATAGAATTACCAAGTATCCACACCTTTGTGCAATATATCATTCATTTAAAGTGAGTACAATTGCTACTACATTTATGGAAATAATTCAAAATCTACATGGAAAACCAAATATTATTGTAAGCGATAGAAATCTCATTTTCATTGGAAATTTTTGGACGAAATTATTTGCTTGTTTGGTACTCAACTAGCTCATAACTCATCTTATCATCCTCAATCCAATGGGAAAATTGAGATAATGAACAAATGTTTGGAAGGATATCTTCATTTCTTTGTATCTGATAAACAAACACAATGGGTCAATTGGTTACCTTTGGCTGAATGGTGGTATAACACTTCCTTCCACACAACAGCAAAAATGACCCCATTTATGGCACTTTATGGATATGATCCATCGTCCATCATATCATCTTTAAGAAAAAATTCTAAGGTTCAAGCAGTGGAAGATCACATCGAGCATCAACAACAAGTTCTCCAACTCTTTAAGGATAACATAAATTTGGCACAAAGTCGAATGAAACAACAAGCAAATCAACATTGCAGCAAGAGAAGTTTTGATGTAGGTGACTGGGTATTTTTACGGCTACAACCATACAAACAAATTTCCCTCAAGCAAGGTAAGAAGGATAATAAATTATCTCCAAAGTAATATGGTCCTTACAAGGTGTTGCAAAAGATTGGTACTATGGCATATGAATTGGAACTTCCTACATCTTCCTGAGTGTATCCATTTTTCCATGTTTCATGCTTAAAGAAAGTTATAGGTGACAAAATTGCGGTTCAAACAATATTTCCAAAACATGATGAGGAAGGAAAAATCATATTGGAAATTGAAGAAGTCATGGAAATAAGAACTTGATAGCTACGAAATCGACCAATTTCATAGTATCTCATCAAGTGGAAGAACTTACCCACTAAATATTCCACATGGGAGGATGAGAATTTTATACAGAAGCATCCATAACTACTCAAGCGTCGAGGAAAACACTTTTTTGATCGAGAGGGGCATGTTAGGGCCCTATATTACTAGTGTAGTCCCTTATTGTTGTTAGTGTAGCCCCCTTATTTTCATTTTTGTACCCATGTAGTCCCCATATTGTTATGATTGTGCCCCATAATAGCCCACTATTTTTATTGTTGTGCCCTTACATTATTATTGTTAGGTCAACTAGGATTATATTGTGACCCCATGGACTCCTATATATAGAAAGGAGGTGTTGTCATTTGTATCATCCAAGAATTTTTCATTTATGTAATGTAAGGGAGGTTTCCCCCTCGAAGTGGCTGATTTCTAAGGCATTGATCTCTCTTTTCTTCTATTTTTGGAGTTGGTTTCATAACAGTAGCTCCTCGCTATCAAGACAATTGAGGAAAAAATTAAATGAACAAAATTGTACAAGGGCTTCATTGTAAAGTAGGCATCACATTGTCAATGACCATACCTACATATAAAAATTGAATAACATGGATCAAGTGTTGTCAAGTTCTATTAAATCATATACAAAACAAGTTACCTAATCCTACTAAATGAACATGTGTTGTATTTCTTGATAAATCATTTAAATATATATTTATCTATCAATTAAGACCAATTTCTATTTTTTCAGATCCTTTCTCCCTCCTTAATGGATACTCCCTTATATTTACTCGATCCTCCATGGATATACATCCCTCGCTGGATACTAGTGGTTACTCCGGGCCTACAATAAGATATTATGAAAGATTTATGGTAGATTTCCTTGTCGTTTTATAGATTTATTGATAATATTCAAACCCACATAAAACTACAGAAAGGGAAATGCATATTAATCCATTTACATAGGCTATGAAAAATTAGTTTGCCAACTAGCTCTCTTACTCCATGAAATCCAATTCAAAAACATTGTAACACTTCAAAACTATATAAAGAAAAAGTATTTCCAAAGATGATGTTTATAAGCAAGGTAAGCCTTTTCTGCAGCATTCACATATCCTAATATATAATATTCCAGGCCAAATTAAAAGGGCAACTGTGAATGATACTAAAACATTTAGTTAAGAAAATGATAAATCATTTCATAATTTGAATCATGCTTTGAATTTCCATTTTGTTATTTCTACAGTTCTATGTTGAATTTCCATGATCTTGGGTCTAGGTTAGAGTCTTAAAATCATTAACGCTACCAAACCAAGAATCTCAACCAGAACTACTTTGCAGAGTGGAAAATAGAAAGCAGTAAATCACACATGCAAAAGTATACATAATTTTTAACAAAATTGTACAGTAATGTACAACCCAATCTTCATTATATTAAACAAACTCTGAATAATACAACAATATATGGTATACAAGATACAACAAAAAACTTTGTTGCGGTTTCAATGTCATATTTCGTCTTGCCAGTCCTTTTCTTCTGTACTGCTCACTAGTTGCCCCTTAGTCCTTCAAAGGAAAACATATCGAGACACCAGGAGGGCTGCCACCTAACACTGTTGCACATCACTTGTGACATCATGTACACAGGTTGATCCAATCTACTCTCTCGGTAGACCTAATCTCGAGGTCTAATCTGCCAGGCTAGCAGTCACTTTTTTCCATCAAGGTGTTGCATTTCGGCACCAATATTCACCCAACCTTCAACTCATCTTATTCACTTCAAGATAGCTTGTCTAGGGCTACTTTGGGTAGCCCAACACACTTCCCTCCACTAGGTCAATGGAACCCAATACTACACTACAAGTTCACCAATGAAGGTTTTCAATCACCCAATCAAGCCTCTAAATTGGCTCTCACAGGCTGCAAGCGAAACCAATCCAAAACTGATCCAAAACTTGGATCCAACACCTACAAGAATGTCTTCAAAAACATACCTTAACTCACTATTTTGAGGGCTGATTTGGTTGCAACAACCTAGGCTGGGTTAGGGCACACCATAGTCCCTTAACAAGCCTTCCTTTGTGCCCAAAACTCTTCCTAAACAATGTGGTTGCTCTTCCTTGAGGGGCCTAAGATGTATTCTATGATTCTGGGTTGTTCTAGCCCTTGACTAGCTCTCAGTCTGCCTCTAATTTATTGCGGCACCCTACAACAAGTCTGTGTAGGGATACAACAACCTTGCAAAGGGTCTGCCTACCTTTCTTTGGCCCTCAAACACTACTAAAATGGAAGACACTGCTCCAGCAAGGCACTTGGCCTTCCATCTAGTAGTTCAAACCCTAAACTAGGCCTCAATGACCCTCTCCTCCTTCGTTGGTCTGCTTCTCTGTGTTGCGGCCTTAGAACCGAAAGTTTTCTCTCCTCCAATGCGCTACTTGTCTTGTGTGTGTTGCACAAATGTATGCTTAAATTCCTCCTCTCCACCTTCTATTTATACCATAAATAAAGGGCTTCTTCAATGTCACAATAGGGGTTGTCCAATTTTCATAATCCTAAAACAATCTTAGGCCGAACTTGACACTTATGGTGTCAACCTCACAATTAATATTCAAAAATTCATATCTCCACTTCTACAACTCGGAATCAGACGATTCTCATTGCATTAGATTCACCTCACCGTGATCTATCATCTTCATCCATCACATGTAGAAATTCAATTAGGGAAATGCCCCAAAAAATGATTAGTTCCAAACCCCATGCTTGGGTTCCAAGCCCATAAGTGACTCTTGTGGCGATTTTCCCTACAAACCCCGAACCCTAAGGCTTGGAGTACCTCCCAAGATACTAAAAAATCAACATTCTGATGGATTTTACTACTTTTTCATTCATAATGTAGCATCACATATGGTGAAAATTTTCATTTCCAAAATAATCCCATTCATAATTCAGAATTCAAGATAAAGCACCATCTCGAACACACCTTCCATTTTAAATTAGTATCATATTTAAAGAAAAATGTGAAAACTAGTGTCCTATATTTCTTGAAGAAATTACTACAAAATATGACTGGTGAGATCCAACAGGTAAATTGACAAGTCTTTCCCACCATATTCTAATCCACCTCTTAGTCAAAGATGTCACCCTACAGAAGAAGCAACCATAGGTAACTTGGGATGAATTCACTATAACTCTAGCAGTTGAAAATAAAAAAGAGAGTGTTGAGGAGAAATTTGCAGAAATGCACGCTAAATAAAACCTTAGACCAAGCCATAAGAAAATGTCACAGAAACAAGGAGACCAAATGGTGTTGCCATAGATTTGGTTAGATGCTCCCAAAGAAGAATTGTTCAAGAAATACAGAAGTCAAGAGAAAGGAAGATAGCAAAGGGGGAGGAAGAAAATAAGACCAGGACATCGACTGTTATAGAATACCAAGGGCATGACTCAAAATATGCTATGGAATTTGGGGCATCAATTGTTAAATAAATCCAAACAAATGCTACAAAATTATTGACATCTACTATAGACAAAATGGAATTATTGAAAAAATCGAGATGAATGGCACAATGTGTTGTGGAATCCCTAATATGGGAAATTTCTATTTACATGTGACAAATAGTGGAAAAATAAGATGTTGAATTCCAGGTGTCATTACCTTCTCCAACACAAGTTCCTGAAAAATTTGGTAGAATTCGAGAAGCTCCTGAAGTATTTTCATTGTAGCTATAGAGGCTGCGAAATAGAAGGAAAAATCATAATCATATGAACAGGGATATAAAACCCTTGAAAGGCATCAATAGAATATTGCATTCTTTAAAGAAAATTATGTTATCTCACACGTAGCCCATCAAAACACAATTCTATAACTAAAAGACGATAATAAGAAGTGGGAAAAATAAGATGAAGAAATTAAAGAGAAAGTGGTAGAAATGTCAATACTTTAAGGAAACAAGTGAAAATGCAAGTGATTATGCTTCCCTAATTTTCGCCTATAGACCACCTACCAAAGTCCATGCCTTATATTTTAAGGAGAAATGGTTCCAATTTTACTGGAGAGGAATGCTTCAAATATACCAATTGTTAGGTTGGATGAACCAGGTATTTTTTGTATATTTCATAGGCATTCCTGAGCAGCAGAACTTATAACGTGAGTTATATTTACACAATTATGTCTTGCCTAATCTCACAAGATGGACTCCTCATCCTTTTATGGAGGATGGTATTTTAAGTCATTTACCTCCACTATGTAGAATGAAATTCAAAGGTTTGAATAATTGTGGGCCTATAACGATTACAAATCCAAGGTTGAGTTGCTTCTTTGAGAAGAAATTATGCACCATCTGAGGCTATCTATGATCATTATTGAAAAACTTCACACTCTAAGATCCAATGGGTAATGGAATAACAATAATTATTAGATCATTTCAAAGCCTTTGTTGATACATGAAGTGACCATGATATGAATTCCCAAATGAGAAGGAATGAACTTACATGAGAATTGAAGAGAAGGGAACCCAGCTCAATTCCAAATATCAAACGAACTATATTCAGGGCTCACCTTTGCACTAGCTTTGTAATGCATCTTGAAATACATTGGATAGGACTTGGATTCAGATTTTCCTTGCTATGCTATCCAATTTTGAACTAGAAGAGCACTCGTCCAATATATGCATAAATTGAACGTGAACAATTGGAGTAAATTGAATCAATCATGGACTATCATAAAAAAATTCACAAACCCATTTGAAATTTATGATTTCAAGGAAATTAGATAAGAATGAAATGGACAAATTTATTGCATAAGGGTGTACAATTCCTTCAACTTGGGGGTGATGGTGAACCTCATAAATGTCTTGGTTTTTTCATCTTCCATTGACATTTTCACGTGTATAAAAAACCTAACACATCCAATTTTCTAGATTTATTAACCACCTTATTATAGAAATTTGGATTTAAATAAGTAATTCATTGCAAATTAATGTGTTTGATAATCTCTATGAATATTTTGAATGAAATTTCTTAGTTCTCGCCAATTATGATATGTTGAAGGTTACTAGTGTTCATCAGTGTTTTGTGTAGAATTAACACCTACCACATAATTCCTTACAGAGAATGATTAAATACGGTTGCAGAATCTATAAAATCACTTCCTTAGAGTAGCTACAAAATTCTTCTTAATTCTATAGTACGTCAATTCTAGGGTGGAATTCCCAAACAACAACCAAGTTGACACATGACACTCAGATTATAGGGCAACACAGTCCTCACAATATCAACTCACCAGCTAAAAGTATAATATGTTAATTCCAGTAGTTGTTAGTTTGCATTTCCAAGAAGCTATTAGGTTATTCTTTAGAATATGGTTTTAGGAAGTTGCTAGGTTATACCTGGGAATTCCATTCATGAAGTTATTAGGTTATACTCGGGAATTTAGTTTACAAAGTTGTCAGGGTATTTTAGCATTATGTTGGAATTTCAAAGGTAGGGATAATACTATATTTATTTCTCATTGAATGTTGGCCCATGGAATGATGAACCACTGCTCCATTGGAATTCTAAGATAATGGCATCTTCGAGTGCTCATTATTGCCTACAACATCCCCTCGCTCCCTTACAACATCCACAATTTGAGAATGAGGATATTGAGTGAATTGAGGTTATGTGCATGCCATAAATGGACCCATTCTAGTCTTCAACGCCTCTAGCTTTTCATACAACTCCACTTCACAAACCTACTCTTCCAAAATGAGAAAACATGCTCATGGTTACAAAATTATTTCAGAAAGACAATCATATAGTAACCCCGTTGAAAGCCATTACCAACCATGGGTTGAATCCATCCTACAACTTAAGTTATTATATGCAATTGAAAGCCAATCCTTGAGATAATAACAACTGTGTATTTAAAAATATGGACAATTTCATTCCAAAAATATTCGAAATTAACCTCAACATTACATAAAATCCTTGGATAACCTCACACAGAATTTATCAGAACAACATGAAGTGACCCTTAATGCAGATTTCCACTACATTCAAAATAATTACACTAGAATCAAAATGTAATAAATGAATTCAACATTTGGGATGAGATTTACCTTAGGTTCGGGTGTGGCAGAGTTTGGATGGTTACTTGTTCTCCAATGCAATAGCGACAATCGATGCTCTAGGATCAAACATATTGCTAGGATGTGGAGATGGATGTCTCCTTTGGCCAGGTTGAGGAATCGTCTCTGTAGGTTTTTGATATTGGATCTTTGTACCAAAGGAAACAAAACCAGAAACACAAGATGATGAAGAAGAAATGGATTTATACATGAAACTAGAAGTTATTTATCTAACATGCTTCTTGGCAACACCATTCTTCTTATCACCAAATCCTGGGGGAAGCCTTGAGGGATTTGTTGGCCCTCATTTTTTATCTCTTTTTGTTTATGAAATACACCTTATTTTTCCATATTATCCATCTATTAACCATCATATCCAACTTATTTTGAACAAAATATGCATATACAGGTATTTAAATTATGTTTTTCAATTATTAGATGTTTTTGTAAAAGTTGAAATTTAAATGCATTTTAGACAGCATGTAAAATTCCCGTAACGACATTATGGTTTGCATATGTGCAGGACACTTGGGCTCGAGCTGGATACATTTCTAGAAGGCTTGGGAAATAAGAATAAGTGTACACCTGTTGATACAGTCAAACTGAGCTTTAATATGCCCAATCAAAGGCGGTCAAACAAGACCTGTCTTTATGAAGGATCCCTAGAAACTAGGTCAAAACTCTTATTTTATGGGATTTTCTAGATTTGATGGATCTGATGGATGAATTCAACTTGATTTGATAAGATAAGGATATTTATTACTATAAGAGCTATTTTAGATAAGTTTTTTAGATAATTTATCTATTTAAGCCTCAAACATTGAAGGCATTGATATGTCGAACTTGTATGACTTAACATTATTATTTCTGAGACTTGGAGACATAACTGAAGATCCGTTCTATCATATTTTTTGTTGTTATATGCTGGTTGATTGATTGAAGTATTAAGTAGATGAATTCACCTTCAGTGTATGAGGCAAGGGTGGAGGACCCCAACACCAAGCTAAGTGCACTTCTTAGTTTATTTTGTAGCTGCAATTTCTGAATTAGCTTGCCTATGTTTAATTTGTTTATGTTGATAATTTCTGAGTATTGATGAATCTAATGATCATTCTAAACTTGCATATGAAAGGAAAAACAAATGCTTAAGTTAAACATTCTTTCTATCTAATCAATATCTTCAATTAGAATTCATATTTACATGTTTTTACATGCTTTCACATGGTTGCTGATGGATCTTTATCTTGTTTCTATTCTGCATATGAAGATTCAACCCAGTATTTAAGTTAAATACTTCTTCTATCTGATCAAGAGACTAGAAACTAGAATTCATATTTCATGCTTTTTCTGAATTCTTGTTTTTAACAATAGCATTACTAATAAATGAATATACGATGAAGGACAATCAGGACGTCTTCAGTGAAGAGCCTCTTCAATTATTTCTTCATGTATCTTAATCTATTTTTTAGTTAAGTATTTTTTGATTTCTAATTCATGTGGTAATCTTGTTAGAGAAGGAGAAACAAATCTATTAAGTTAGGAGATTCTTCTACTTCTAATTACACACTTGAATTTAGAAGTTGTTTAAGTTAGATTTATATTTGTAATATGCATTTCCCTAATCATTAATAAACCATCTTCTAAATTGATCACAACTGAAACCCATATATTTTGGGATGCTTCTAAGTCCCACTAACCCTAATTGATAATAAATACTTGCGTTAGTTTACAATAGTAAATTGACCCAACATTTTGGTGTCGTTGCCGGGGAAGCATATTCAAAACGGTCAAATAGGAAGACAAAAAGATTAAGAAAAAAACAAAATATAAAATCACCAAAAATAACAAAAACATAGATTTTCTTTCAAATAATTTTTTATTATGCCTAGAAATAGATATCAGAAGGGTATATTTGTGAAACAAAACCCCCCAACAGCTCATTCATCCACATGATTAACAACACCAGTTGCTAGAAGACCTACTATATAAGAGTTAGAGGAAAAACAGAGATCAGGATAGAGGTTAACTTTAGTTGAAAGAAAAATCTTGTTAGCCTTAGAGGTAAAGAAAAAGAAATCACCTGAAGAACCTCCTTCTGTATAGAAACAAAAAGACATAATAAAACCAACTGTTGAACAACTAGAGCAACATGTCCTTGAAGAAATCAAAGTAGTGGAAGAAATACAAAATCAACCACATATTGAAACACTACACATCTCTGAACAATAAATGGTTGAAGAAGGAGAAGGATCAAATAGACTAAACATGACTCCTGAACAAAGACTAGAATATGAAAGACAACAAAGGGAATGGCGAAGATAACGATAAGAAGAAAGAAGAATTGAAGCAGAAATAAAGGCAGAGGAAGAAAGAAGAGCAGAAGAACTTAGAATAATAGAGGAAGAAGCAAGAAGAGAAAATCAAAATAGAAGAACACAAGAAAATGAGCAAGTTAACAATGATCAGGAAACTACTTTTGGATTTCCTATTTTATATGCAAGAGAAATACTAGGAGAAGAAATAAAAATGAAAAATATTCCACCTTCTGTATTTCCTAATTTCTATGGAATGTCAATAGAAGATCCTGATGCATTCATGTTTGAGTTTGATATCTTGTATAGAACCTATGGATATACTGATGACACACACAAGCTTCGAATTTTTCCTGCTACTCTAAAAGCAGCAACCTTGAAATGGTTCATGGGATTAGGATAACATACGATTGCTTCTTGCGAGGATATGAATAAATTTTTTCTTAAAAAAAAATCAATCTTACTACAGGGCTAGAGACTCGAAATAAGACATTTTTAGAATGACACAACAAGAAGACGAAAGTTTGGAAGAATATTTGGAAATATTCCTTTAAAATTTACATAAATCCAAACATCATTCTCTTAGTCCTTAAACCATCCGAACTATTTTCCTAAAGGGTATCAGAGATGAGTATTTAGACATTCTTAATGTAATGGGAAAGGAGATATTTCCAATTTACCATTTGAAGAAATTGCTTAACTATGTCATAAATACTTTAGGGGAAGAGCAAAGAGTGGAAAGGGAGATATTTCATCAAAATATTCCAAATCTGTGTTGAACCCTTAGTTAAACTAAGAGGCGGGGGGGGGGGTGTGAATCAGTTTAACACATTCATGGACTTTTAAAACTTTCCTTTAAACTTATTTACGCCTTCATTTCATGATCAAATTATTATATAATGAAACATCAATCTTAATATGTGAGCAGCAAGTATTAAGCATATTAAATACAGAACATCAACACATAATCATCATGCATATGGACAACAAGTATACGTGGAAACCCATAAGGGAGAAAAACACATCTTATTATTGTTGTGATGCAAAGGCAAGCTCCAACTCCCTCTCACCATTGATTTTCTGTAGGCTCCAACCTACATGAGGCTACTACCTCAAATTCTTGATGCTACAACATGCAAGGAAGCTCCAACTCCCATCTTTTTTCTGCAGGCTACAACCCACAGGAGGCTCCTACCTCAACTAGCTACAACTGGACATCTATCAAGTTACAACTTGATATGGAAGCACCAACTTCCTCACACTACTATGAAAACGCTTGCTGATTTACTTGGATATCGGCTCTGTTCTATTCCTTCTTCATTGTTGTCCTCCAGCCTTCATATCTGCTTTAAATCATCTATGGATCTTCACAGCTTCTCTTTCTGCTCCTTCTTCTTCTTTCAATCTCACTACTTATGCTGCTTTCTCTAACCTCATGCTGTTATGTCTTATAATCTTCTTCTCTCTTCCAATCTGCAGCTTTCTAAAATCTTTAGCTCTCTTCAATTCTGCTGCATACTCCCTCTCTCTTTCTCTATTTTCGTCTCGTTCTGCATATGAATATTACCTGTTTTATACAAATAACTTCATGGCTGTTTGCATTCTACATGGAATATGAAGTGAACATGAATGGTTCTTGCCTTTCACCAACTCATTTCCTCACTCAGCATATTCTGAATGTCACAATAATATATACAATCATTATAGTATCAAATTGGAGTTTTGCTTTGCCTATGGAAACTTGCCTTTGCATCACATACAATAAAAATAATTAATTCATTTACAATTACAGTTACAACAAATATATTTCACTCAGCCCTTTCAGCTCTTGGCTCGCTGTGCATTTGTCTTTTCTACTGCTGTCAGAGTCGTTTCGGTTCCTGCTATTATATTCAACACAGTTATGCATAACTGTCATTTGACCTAACATGACCCAGCTGTTGTGTTTCCAATGGTGCCACCATATTATCCTATTTCCTGACTCTACCTCTTTTTCTCGTGCCCACAATGTTCAACCTTCACCGCTCTTCTAAACACTCGATTTTTCCCTTTTCTCTGTGTCAGATCCTTACCCGAGCCTTTCTACCCGCGTTCATACTTTTCTTCATAAACTATCGTTGCCGCATCAACCACTATTCTGCATGAGTGTCGGTTATGCGTTCATTCCATTCCTTTGTGACGTGTAGAGTATGGCCCACATACTATTTCCTTTATGCCCCCGACGGATTACAAATCTGGGCTTTAGTCATCATACATACGTTTAAAACGATCAACAGTGTAAACATTATACTATGGAAAATTTAACGAAACAAGGGCTTACAGGTTCCCACACCACATTGCCCAATCACAGTGCATCACTTTTTTCTTTGTTTATCGTACTTCACACTTTTCACTTCGGCGTTCCCATGTGTTTCTTGCTATGCATAGTTCTTCCAACCCCCGATGCGATTTCTTAAAGGGAAACCTTATACCTTCAGAAATCCTTTAGACTTTTGCTTTGAAGTTGCATCGCATCCGGTACTCTTATCGCATTTCGCATTTCAGTGATTCAACCTTGCTCTTATGATTTTCACCCCTCTGATCTTGCGATTTGCGATATGTGGGCCAGGTCCATGTTATCTCCATGTCATCGTGACACGTCACCTTGCCACATCATCACCACGTCACTGCCACGTCATCGCCACGTCATCATATCGCACTTCGTATTTTCTGTGACTATTGTGTTTGTGCGATTTTTCTCCTGCCCCGATTGCGATATGAAATGGTAATATCACATCGGAATATTGGCTATCAAAATATCATTTACCATGCCGTGCGAACTCATATATTATGCGATATGCGATATGCGATCGCATCGCAAATTAAAACAGTAACCTTGTGACTTGCAATTTTGATCTCCGTCGGTGTGATCGTCATCGTTGATCTGCCCATATCTACAGTCCTTGTTGCTACTGGCACTTTTGATTGATTTCTACCCTACTTATCTTGCGATGAATTAACACTTACCTACTATACTTTGTGATTTGCACTTTTGATCTCCGTCATTGATATTCGAAAGATCTAATGGCCATTGTGTTATCGCGTGCCAACTATCCCAAGGATAATTTCTTTGAACCTACGCGAATTAGGTGGTTTCAATATGCCACACATCACCTTCTTAACGCTATTGCGTTCGTTTCAACCTTTACCACTTATATTTCAAAAGCAGTGCGATAAAACCTTGATGGTTTTCTAAACCGCCTTCACTGTTCCATCTTCGTCGTTGACTCATGGTTTCGCTTTCAACACTTCAATCCGCTTCTATACATATTTGGTAAAACTTTCAAGCAAGCCGTCGATTCATGTTTCTGCTTCTGTTCATCAGGTCCTCCACGCTACTCCTTCTGAGCTTGTTCTGTATTCTTCGATGTGATTCTCTCCTGAGCTTTATACTGTTGCCGCTTTGCAACACCGGTTCTTGCTTCTCTCGGCTTCTTTTCTTCCTCTCTAATATCTCTACTTCGTTCGTTGCCTCTGCTATCTACTGCTTCTCTCCTGTGTTTGCTACCTCTGCGGTATCCTTTGCCTCTCTTCCTTCTCTACTTCATTTTTTTCCTCTGAAGTCTCTGTGTCCTTCATGCTCCTATGCCTCTTTGCTGCTTCTCTCTACCCCTTTGCCTCTTTGATAATTCTGGTGTAACTCCTTTCTGATCCTTTGTTGCCTTTGGTGCCTTCTTAGCTGCATTCGCTTCCTCTGCTATATTTGCTGCCTCTCTACATTCACTGTTTCTCTGCCTTTGTTGCTTAGCTGCATTCGCTGCCTCTCTGCTTTTGTTTTTCCTCTCCCTTTATTTCTTAGCTGCATTTGTTGCCTCTCTGCTTTTGTTGCTTCGCTATTACCTTTGATGCCTCAGCTGCATTTGCTTCTTTGCTACCTTTGCTGATAGTCTAATGCCGCTCCTTGCCTTTCTGTTGCTCCTCTGCCTCTCTTTTATGCTTTCTTACTGCATTATTGCCTGATCTACTCCTTTTCCATATTCCTGGTTCTTCTCTGCTCCTTTGTCTTAGTGATAGTTCAGGTGCTGCTCCTTTGTGCTCCTTTTCCATCAATGAAAATATTTCTAACAATCTGTAGCAAGTGCAGTAACAAGAGCGGAAATAGGAAGCCTACTAGAAAATTTTAAAACAAATCTCTTAAGCACTTTGGGAACACAAGTAGATTTTTTGAAAGCTAAGAAAAAGAAGAAGAGCAAGATGAAATCTTAGAAATTTTCTGTCCAAAGTGTAGGAAAAAACATCCACTCAGGGAATTTCCTTTACAAGGTATACAAGTGTGTGGACTTTGCAAAAAAAATCATGCAACAGAAAAATGTCCCAAATTAAAAGAATTGCAAGGGGAAGAACTGAAAGGAGTAGATTATCTCTATTATATGGCACCAAGGAGACCTTGGCAACCAAGGATGCATCAACAATTACCTCAAAAAAACTCCCAAAATTTTCAATATCCTCAAAATACATGGAATACACCAATGCCATGGCAGGCTTGGACACCACAACAATATCAAAACCAACCTGCACAAGGTTGGAGGGGATATGGTTATGGAAACCAACCACCACAACAGATGTATCCCTAATAGTATCAATATTAATAACCATTCCCTCCACAACCATTTCCTCAATATAAAAAATTCCAGCAGCATCAACCAATGCCATATCCATCTCAAAACCCACTAATTCTAACTCAACCACAACAGCTTCAGCTGCCCACTAACCAACCACCTCATAGACCAACACAATTTCCAGCTCAGACAGTAGCTAATCCAAGTAACAAGGTGGATAGGCCAACATATCATGTGGAAGAGGCAACATATTATCCTACTTATTCAATTCTCCCCATACAAGATGTCCACCTAAGGTCTGGGAAGGTGTTAAAAAAATATTATCCTCCGATAATTGAAGAAGAAATTGAACAAGGATAACAAAGTCAACAATCTCAACCAGAAAATCAAATTCAAAAAGGTAAATCTATTATGACACAAACTCCACCATATACAGAGATATTGATACAACATAAATTCCAATATCTCTTCCTGAATTTAATATTTTGGATGAATTGAAGAACACATATGTCAAAATTCCTTTGTTGCAGGCAATCAAAGATATTTCGATATATGAAAAAATAATAAAGGAATTATGCATTAAGAAATCTGGCAGAAGAAAGAAGGATCCACCTACAATCTAGGTAATCGGAAGTTTAGCTAGTCTCATGTCCACAAACACAACCATTGAAAAATATGTTGATCCAGGAATTCCTATGGTTACCATTTCGATTAACAAATTTTCAGTGCCAAATGCTTTAATAGACTTGGGAGCAGCTATCAATGTTATGACTACAGAGACTATGAAACATTTAAATTTGAACAACATTAGACCTACTAATACAGTTTTAGAACTTGCTGATAGATCTAAAGTTGTACCAGAAGGTATATTCGAACATATCATTGTCTCATTGGATTCATGGGAGTATCCTGTAGACTTCTTGATTTTGGAGCCAAAAAAAATTTGGGAGGGCATCCTTTAATTTTAGGCAAACCAATGTTAGCCATTGCAGATGCTTACACTGGATGCAGGTCAGGAAGTATGACTATTTCACATGGAGATGAAAGAAAGCATGTTACATTATATCCTACCGCTCAATCTCCTTCTTTATTATCATGTCTTGACGGAGAAGAACCACAAGAGCTTCAATCTGTTCTTAGTCTTAATCAAGTTTATAATTTTAGAGAGGAGGAAGAAAATGAGGACTTATTAGATCTATTCATCTCAGAACCAAATATTTTAGATTAGCTTAGAGTAACTCAATATGAAGCTGCTAGTTATCTTTTAAACGAATGTTTTCAGGAAAATTGCACTATACAGTCATTGCAAAATACATTTGAAAGAATTTTTCTTGTAAATTCAATTACCAGTTCAAATAGGAAAATCATTGAAATCAGTCCTCAGAGACATTTGAATATTGGTAATAACTTACAATCATCACAAGAGGAAAAGCTAATAACATTATTGAAAAAATATTCAAAAGCTTTTTCCTGGGATTACAAAGACATGCCAGGAATTCATCCAAAAACATGCAACCATCACATTTACACTAATAATCAAATAAAACCTGTAAGGCAACCACAAAGACGGATGAACCCCATGATGAAGGAAATAGTGAAAGAAAAATTACAGAAACTATTACAAGTCGGATTTATCTATCCTATTTCAGATAGTCAATGGGTTTCACCCTTAGTTGTAGTACCTACGAAAAATGGGAAATGGATAATTTGTGTGGATTACAAAGAACTCAATAAAGCTACATTAAAAGATCATTTTCCTTTACCATTTATTGATAAAATGTTAGATTCATTAGCTGGAAATAAATTCTTTTCATTTCTTGATGGATTTAGGGGATATAATCAGATAAATATAGCATTAGAAGATCAAGATAAGACAACATTTACATGCCCATGGGGAACATCTGCATACAATGTATTACCCTTTGGTTTATGTAATGCACCTGCTACTTTTCAGAGAGTAGTTCTTGCAATTTTTTCTGATTTGATTCATGAGTGTGTGATAGTTTACATGGATGATTTCACTGTGTATGGTACAACATATGATGATTGTTTACAAAATCTTGAAAAAGTGTTAAAAATATGCATAGAGACAAATCTATCACTCAGTAATGAAATTTTTTTTATGATGTTAACTGAGGGGATAGTGTTGGGGGACCATATTTATTCTTCAGGGATTAAGGTCGACCCAACAAAAATTCAGGTCATTCTGAATTTAACATCACCCACAACACAAAAGTAGCTTAGAAGTTTCTTGGGTTATGCAGGTTACTATAGGAAATTTATTGAAATTTTCAGTAAAAGAGCTTTGCCATCATTCAAGCTACTTGCGAAAGATGTGGAATTCCAATGGACAAATAATTGTCAGAATGCATTTGAAAAATCAAAATAAAATTTGTCAATTGCACCCATTCTCCGAGGACCCAATTGGTCTTTTCCATTTCACATTTCAATTGATGCATCTGATACAACTATTGGAGCATCACTTGGAAAAGAAGAGAATCAGTTTAATTATGCCATATATTTCATAAGAAAAAAATTAACACTGACAGAATTGAACTACACTGTTATAGAGAAACTGATGTTAGCTGTAGTACATGCAGTTAATAAATTTCGACATTATATAATAGGTTATCAAGTTTATATCCACACAGATCATTCCTTCATAAAGTATTTAATGAATAAATCAATCACAAATGGCAGAATAACTAGATGACTATTATTAATGCAAGAATTTAACATTACTGTGCAAGATCGACCAAGAAAAGATAACCAAGTTGCAGACTTTCTGTCAAGACTACATTCACCTGGTGATCCAAATACAGTATCAGATAATTTTCTATATGAACATCTATTTTTTATAAATTTCAAAACTCCATGGTTTGCAGATATAGCTAACTATTTATCATCTGGCATCCTCTAATATCCCAAAATGGGGATGCAGCAATACTAAAACACAAAACTAGAATTAGTAGTGTAAATCAACTTATAAACATTGGAGACCAATATGGAGACATAACATCATGTATTATATCAGCAAATCCATACATAACAGTGAGGTATGAATCATATACAATGAAGGAACAAGCCTCCCATAAGAAAACACTCCACAAATGAACTGCTGTCACAACACAAGAATGCTGGAGACTGCTACAGCACAGTTAAAAACACACTGCTACAACAAAATAATGTACAAAAGATGAAGGGTTGTTATATGCCTCAAAATATATGCCCAATACAGATCTAGGCTCAATACAAACTCCTACAAAGAACCCGGAAAGGGTTTTAAGAGATACACCCTATACAAGATGGGATCTAAAGCCTAATGGATGAAGATTCACTACAAACTAAATAAAAAGAGTGTAGAAGGCTGAAATATAATAGATATGATGTATATCCCCTCAAAGGTCTCCTCCCATGAAAGGATGAACCCCTCAATCACAAGAAAACACTGCAAAGGAACCACAAGATCTTCCACTGAACCTGCCCTCCAAAATACCACAATTCCTAGCTAGAACAACACTAGAAATGATGGGAAATATATGGCTTGGTTCCAAAGATCTGAAATATTCTCAAGGTCTCTCCAAACAGATCTCCCAAGAGAAGGAAACCTCCCTCCTATGAGAAACTAGCTCAAAAAGTGGGATTCTAACGCCTCCACGGCTGCACCCTGCAACACAACACAATAACCTGCAGAAATTGCGCTGATGAAGAAATCTGTAGCTTGGCCTAAAAACCTGAATGAGGAAATGAATACAATACTCTTCCAAGAGGCCTCTCAGGGAAAGAGGTGGGATTCTTGCTCGGGAACACCTAGTGCTAAACAACACTGCAACCCTGCTAAACAACAAGAGGAAGCAAAAGTCTAAACAGACCAATATCAAAATACTGAGCTAAAACATGAGCTCAAATGGTTGTCATCTTCTTCCTTAAATAGAATATGAGCTTGCTTGCCCTTGGCCCCACTCAATTAGGTCATTTCCTTCATGAGATCCATATCCCTCCAAAAATGCGTTATTCCTTAATTAATCTCCACTCCTCCATAACAACGTTGTTGACTTGGTCAAAGTTGACTGAATCAACATGATCCAACCCTGTTCACACTTGGAGGTGCTTTATTTAGCTGCTGAAAAAGGCATCCTTTCACACTTGAAGTTTTTTCATTGCTGCTAAGGAGACTTATGGGCATCCCCACCCACTTATTCACCTACCTAGTGTCAAAGCAAACTATAATATTCCATTTAGTTGAAGGCTAAATTTTTGGAATATTACAGTCCTCCCCTCCAAAATCTTGCTTGTCCTCAAGAAAATGTATAAGGAGAGAAAAATTCCTGCCCTTCTCCTCTTGTGGCCTCCTCATCAAAAGTCTCCACCACTTATCAAGATGATTTTCCATAAATTTTCCTCCCAATGGCTCCTCCCAAGTATGCAAAACCCAATGGTTCACATCATAAGAGGGTGGAAGGTGTAAGTGGAAACCTTCTTGCTGTCCAATGGCCTCCTCAAGGTAGGAGTGATGAAAAACACATGGAACCTCATTCCCAATGAGAGACTCCCATACCCATGCTATCATCCAAATGAAATGAGCCATTCTAGGTAGCTCATCAATAGGATCCTCAACCCCCGGTTCATGCAATGTATTGGGGCTGCATGGAGAGATTAAATTCTTCCACCCAAGTTGTTTCTCTCTCCATTTAAGGCATGTATGGGGCTGTTGCTGATCTTGGGCTGAAATTTCATGGCCTCCAAGAATGGCCCAAGCTCCCCCATGAAACAAATCAGCCATGAAATGCCTCCTCCAAAAACTCAAGTTCTCCAAATGGCTTCTCCCACATGAAGAAAAGAGATGTAGTATGGCAATCATGGTTTGCCCATTGTTTCTCCTGAAACATGCAACATGTAAAGTAGGGAGAAACATACCCCCAATGGGCACCTCCAACTCTTGTCCCACTCTCCACACAAATCTTCATATAAACATAAGAGAATCTTCAACATATGGAAGCAAAAACCAATGAAAACAAGTTGCCATATGACAACCGGAAAGTGGATAATGGTTCCACACATGGAACCAACATAGTGAATCCCTTTCCTGCCTCAAATCAAAGAACTACAAGTTCTTTTACAGCCACTTGTTTGCTGCCACAATCATCCTACAAGGTAGGATCATGAAAGTAAAATGTGGTGCCAATGGTGCACACCAAGAATCATGTGGCTTCCCCCACAAACCACCAAAAGGATAGCCAATATCAATGCTACATTTGGCCTCAAGTACATCATAATATAATGTATAATAAGGAATGAACCTCCTTAATACAACATGCTGCTCATAAATGTTGAAAATGCAACAAGATGATGGAGCTTAGTGAAATGAAGTCGCCTTCACTAAGTGGGCCCGCAGGATATTTTTGGCGCAAAGTCTATTTTTAGACATATGGATCATGGTCTATGAGTTGCAGGATGCTATTTATGGATGATTGGTTGAGTTGGTAAAAATAGATGGGCCTCTATTTTTAGACATTGGGCGGTTTCTATTTTTAGACTACCGGGCTAAAAATAGAACAGTCAAATATTATTAACCCTTAATAATATTTAGACTATAAACATTATCTTATCCTCTTGGAGCACTTCAGTTTGATGCTTGGATGTGGCACATGCAGCTGACAGAAGGAAATACGCTTTTCCTAAAGGTTAGTTGAGCTATTGCATGGTTGACTTCAGTTAGAACTCATGTGGCAGAGTTTGGTGGAGTTGATGAGACAGTTGGTGGAGTTGTGTTCAGTTTAACTTAGTTGAACTAGTTGTATTTAGTCTAACTGAGAAATACACTAGTGATGAGTGGTGTGAATTAATTATTAATTAATTCACTAATTATTAACTCATAAATCAACTAAAGAACACATCAGTTAACTGCAATGCATGGACAGTTCAGTGGAGAACAGTGTTAGAGGTGGGTGAAAGGGTGAGTCTACTATCAGTTGTGACTATAGCTGTGCATGAGATTTGCACACACATTGATTGAGATTGCCAATGAGGATTGTGCAGTACAAGCCAGTGGGATTTGAACTTGGATCTCATCATTATTCATCTTGGATTGCGCAGTAGAGGCAGGCAGACTTGTGGAGGAGATTTGAACCTGTGACTTGTTCATCTTCCGTGCTAGTTTGTGTGTAGCATGTGAGATAGTGCTGAGAGTTGTGAGAGCTTTGTGCTATGTATTGTTACATGTTCTCTATCATTATAATATACAGATAGTTGGGGGTTTTCAGCTGTATGCTTTCCCCATTACATACTGTGTTACATGTGTGTTTGATTATTGTGTTTATGTGCGCATGCGACTGCTTCTATTTCCGCATATTGATGATCAATTGTAGAAGAGGTTATGTATTATGCATGAAGCTTAAATAGTGTGTAATCAGGATAATCTCGGTGAGTAATTCAGCAAATTATTCAAATTTCTACATGGTATCAGAGGAAAATTGATCATCGGATCTATTACAGTGATTACAATTTATTTCGGTAGACAGAGTCTGTAAGCGGGCCAGGTAGCCTCTGGATCCATCCTTTCCTTGAAAGGTGATATATCCAGTAAACGCCCCTACAGTCGATCTCTGTGCTAGAAATAATTTGTTCTCACAGATCCAGAAGCAGTTGAGTTTTGAGCTTGGAATTCGAATTTTACAGCAGTTTGTTTTCTTGGTGCCGGAGTTGAAATGTCTTTCAACGGTTTGCGACTGGAATATGCCCTTGAGGACAGTTCGAATTATGTTGCATGGAAGGATATAATGGAAGCGGTATTAGATGATAACGAGCTGAAGGATCTCATAGATGCTGACATCCCAAAGCCTATTGATGCTGCTCAAGTTGAGGCTTGGCAAAAGAAGATGGCGAAATGTCGAAGGATTCTATTGGAGGGCGTGAAGGATCACATTGTATCCAGCCTGCATGGAAAATATTCTCCATATTTGATGTGGAAAGTGTTGACAGATCTATTCCAGAGCAAGAGCGACCGGAGGAAGTTGGCACTCAAGGATAAACTCAGAAACATTAAGATGGAGAAAGGCGACAATATCGCCAAGTACCTCACGAAGTTCACTCAATGCAGAGATGAGCTGGGAAGTGTGGGGGTGACTGTCGATGATGAGGACTTGGTGGACTTGGCTCTCCTTGGTCTTCCGAAGAGTTGGCATTCCTATCAGGACTCTATCAATGGTCGGGAGAAGTTGCCGGGATGGGAGCGACTTTGGTCGGATCTCATGCAAGAGGAGATAAGGCGGACTACCAGGGACGGATCTTCATCAAAGGCATCTGATGAAGAAAATTGCACTTTGGCTACCAAAGAAAAGAAGGGGAAGAGCAAGAAAGCTTCTCAGTTTGGTGCGAAAGGCAAGAAGCAAGACATGTCCAAGGTGAAGTGTTTTCACTGTCACCAGCACGGACACTATGCCACAAATTGTCCGCAGAAGAAGAAAAATAAGAAGGTTGCTGGATCTGCAGCGGGAGAGGCATTGGCCTCCCAGTTCGAACTGGATTTTTCACTGATCGCATGCTTGGTCTCAAGTGTGATGGGATCAGTATGGTTCTTGGACAGTGGTGTGTCATTTCACATGACAGGAGATTGGGATCTGTTTTTAGATCTGGAGGAGAAAGATCTTGGAGTGCACATCAAGATGGGTGATGATGGTAGATACAGTGCGACCGGTATCGGTACCATTTCCTTTGAGAGGGAGTCTGGTAAACCCTTCGTATTGAAGGAAGTATTGCATGTTCCAGGATTGATGAAGAATCTGATCTTTGTGGCGATGTTGGAAGACAAGGGGTATGATGTGGTCTTCAGCGAGGGAAAGGCTATCCTGCGCAGTAAGACAACTGGAGAGACCCAGAAGATAGGGGTTCGAGTCAAGAACATTTATCAGTTGCAAGTAGATGGCTTCGCAGCAATGGCATGCAAGGTAGGAGAAGTGGTGAGCCAGGATGATGGTGAGTTGTGGCACTGGAGATTGGGCCACCTTCACCATGAAGCTTTGAAGATACTTCAGCAGATTTCTACTGGGATTCCTAAGGTCACTCTTGCGCAGTCAGATCAGTGCAAGGGGTGTACCTTGGGAAAATTTGTGAAAGCCACCTTTCACGAGAAGGATAGTCGCGCCACGAAAATCCTTGAGAGAATCCACACAGACGTGTGTGGACCTTTCTCAGTAGCTTCGACAGCAAAGCACAAGTACTATGTGATCTTTGTTGATGATTTCTCTCGGAAGTGATGGATCTTCTTCATGCAGAAGAAGAGCGAGACATACTCAAAGTTCTGTGAGTTCAAGGCGCTGGTTGAGAAGGAATCGGGGAAGCATGTGAAGGCTCTTAGGAGCGACAATGGTGGTGAATTCATCTCTGTTGAATTCAAGGACTTTTGCAGCGTAGAAGGGATTCGGAGAGAGCTCATCGCACCCCATAACCCACAGCAGAATGGGGTGGCTGAGCGGAATAACAGAACGATTGTGGGTGCTGCACGAGCGATGTTGCATGACCCGGGCATACCCCTTCACTTGTGGGCTGAAGCATGCAATACTGCAGTATATGTGCAGAACCGTTGTCCTCACAAGATACCTGGCATGAGTACACCAGAGGAGGCGTTTTCTGGTAAGAGACCTGATATTTCCCATTTAAGGATTTTTGGTTCACTGGTCTACATGCATGTGACGAAGGATGCCAGAAAGAAGCTGGATCCGACCACAAAGGTTGGGATATTTGTGGGGTACACTGATATGCCCCACAACTATCGTGTGTATTTTCCAGACACTCGCAAGACTGTTGTGCAACGGGATATCAAATTTCAGGAGGAGAAAGCCATGAAATGTTTGCTTGAGAGGGAGCCACACTTGCATGCAGATGAGGAGCTATTAGTTACTAAGAATGAGCTTCCAAATGTGGATCAGCCACAAGAGGAAGTTCATGGAGTGGAAGAGACCACTCATGCAGCGCCAACCATCAGAGGGTGCAAGCGCACTACAGAAGCTGAGCAACTGGCTCGAGATGCAGAGAAGGTTGTAGGACCACCTACAGCACAGCGCAGACAGAGACAGTCACCGGACTAGTACACTGGATACATGGCTCTTATGAGCAAATGTGTCGTGACAGAGCCATCCTCTTTCGAGGAAGCTATGGAGGATCCCGCATGGGTAGATGCCATGGTGGAAGAGTATGATTCGATTGTCAGAAACAGTGCATGGGAGATTGTCCCGCGACCGGAAGGGAAATCAGTGGTGGGTTCGCGATGGATCTACAAAGTGAAGCAGGCGGGTGACGGGAGTGTGGAGAAGTACAAGGCGAGATTTGTCGCCCGTGGCTTCTCACAGATCGAGGGGATTGACTATGAGGAGACTTTTGCACCTGTCGCAAGGTACTCTTCCATACGGACGATCCTTGCTCTCTCAGCGCAGATGGGGTGGCACATTCATCAGATGGATGTGAAGGCTGCGTTCCTCAATGGAGTTATTGAGGAAGAGGTGTACATAGAGCAGCCTGAAGGTTTTGAGATCTTCAGCAGTGAGTCGCATGTGTGCCGACTCAAGAGAGCACTGTATGGGCTGAAGTAAGCACCTCGTGCTTGGTACACTCGGATAGACAGCTACTTCACCGGGCTTGGATTCTCCAAGAGTGAGGCGGATCTAAACCTGTACCAGATTGTGGTGGAGGGGAAGCTGTTGATCATCGTACTGTATGTAGATGATCTGATTTTGACTGGCGACGAGCAGTTGATACTTTCATGCAAGGATGATCTTGCACGAGAGTTTGAGATGAAGGACCTGGGCATCCTTCATTATTTCCTGGGATTGGAGATTTGGCAGCGCAGTGGAGGACTGTTTGTTTCTCGGGGCAAGTATGCCCGGGAGATTCTGGAGAGGTTCAACATGCAAGGCTGCAAGCCTGTTGACACTCCTCTTCCTGGTGGTTGGAGGAAGGAGGATGCTACTTGAGCGGAGGTAGTGGATGCCACTGTCTATCGACAGTTGGTGGGGTCGCTTATGTATCTGGTCAATACACGACCCGATATATGCTATGATGTTAACCAGCTTTCGCAAGCTATGGTTAAGCCTACCAAGCTCTTTTGGAAGGCAGGCAAGCATGTATTGCGTTATCTTAGTGGCACATCGGGATATGGTCTATGGTACAGACAGGAGGATGGAGCGAAGCTTTCTGGCTTCACTGATGCAGATTGGGCAGGGAGCCCAACGGACCGGAAGAGCACATCTAGAGGAGTTTTCAGCATTGGGTCGACAACAGTTTCTTGGTACAGCAGGAAGCAGAGATCCGTGGCACTCAATTCAGCAGAGGCCGAGTACATGGCAGCAAGCTTGGCTGCATGCGAGGCTATTTGGATGAGGAAGATCCTCGTTGGATTGTTCGGGTTGCATTTGGAGCCTACAGTGATTTACTGTGATAACCAGAGTTGCATTAAACTCTTGGCTAATCTAGTATTTCATGATAGATCCAAACACATCGACATCAGGTACCATCATATCAGAGATTGTGTGCAGCAGAGAATCATGTTACTTTCATATATTCCCACGGAGGATCAGGATGCTGACATCTTGACAAGGGCGCTCACCAGGAGCAAATTTCACTTCCACAGAGGCAGGATAGGGGTTGCAGATAATCCATATCTTATTGAGAGGGAGTGTTGAAAATGCAACAAGATAATGGAGCTTAGTGAAATGAAGTCGCCTTCACTAAGTGGGCCCGCAGGCTATTTTTGGCGCAAAGTCTATTTTTAGACTATATCTATTTTTAGACATATGGATCATGGTCTATGAGTTGCAGGATGCTATTTATGGATGATTGGTCGAGTTGGTAAAAATATATGGACCTCTATTTTTAGACATTGGGCGGTTTCTATTTTGAGACTGTCGAGCTAAAAATAGAACAGTCAAATATTATTAGCTCTTAATAATATTTGGACTATAAACATTATCTTATCCTCTTGGCGCACTTCAGTTTGAGCTACGGATGTAGCCCATGTAGCTGACAAAGGAATTACGCTATTCCTAGGGGTTTGGTTGAGCTATTGCATGGTTGACTCCAGTTAGACTCATGTGGCAGAGTTTTGGTGGAGTTGATTGAGGAGTTGATGGAGCTGTGTTCGGTTTAACTTAGTTGAACTAGTTGTATTTAGTTTAACTGGCTAATACACTATAGATGAGTGGTGTGAATTAATTATTAATTAATTCACTAATTATTAACTCATTATTCAACTAAATAACACATCAGTTAACAACATTGCATGGATAGTTCAGTAGAGACCAGTGGAAGAGATAGGTGAAAGAGCCAGTTTGCTATTAGTTGTGACATTAGTTGTGCATGAGATTGGCACAAGAATTGGAGGAGATTTCCAATGAGGATTGCGCAATTGGATCCAGTTGGATTTGAACTTGGATCTCATCCGTAATCCTTTTGGATTTCACAGTAGAGGCAGGCAAACAGTGGAGGAGTTTTGAACCCGTGACTTGTTCAAAACTGAGCTAGTTTGTGTGTAACTTTTGGAGATAGTACTGAGTACTTGTGAGGAGTATTGTGCTATGTATTGTTACATGTTCTCTTCCGTTATAATATACAAAATAGCTGGGGGTTTTCAGCTATAAGCTTTCCCCATTACATACTGTGTTGATATGTGTGCTTGATTATGTTTTAATGAGCGCATGCGACTGCTTTCTATTTCCGCATATTGATGATCAATTGTAGAAGAGGTTATGTGTTATGCATGAATTAGAATTAGTGTGTGCCTAGGATAATCTCGGTGAATAAATCTTCATTATTCAGCAAATTTCTACAACTTCTTTCTTGTATTGTTTTACCAGTTTTAGTTTTGGAGGTTTTCCATCTTCTTCTTCTTTTTGTAGGTTTGTCTTCAGGTGGAGGTTCCTTGGGTTCTTCAAAGTGATTTCTCACTAAGAACTCTTCCCAATTATCTCCCATTTTGCTCAAATGATGTTCAATCAAAATTTATACTAAACCATGGTGGTATAAGGTGGTTTCCAGAAATTGAATTCTCTTTTGAACACTTGAGGCCATTTTCTTTAAACTATGAAGCAAGAAAAAGGGAAAATTAAGTTCTTCTTCTAGGAAATGCATTATCAACCGAATATGATAGACATAGAAAATACCATATCTTCCTTCACAAGTGATGAATTTTTGCAAGATAAGCAACATGTTCCTCCATTTTTTCTTTAGTGCAGAGCTAGGGATACCCTTTTTGAAAATGGTAACATCCATACCTGGTGACCTGAGTATCTTCTTCCATGCTTCGTTATGAAATTCTCTATTCTTGAACCACCTTTCTGCTTGTATGGGAAATTCGGTTGCTTCTGCAATGGAAGCTTCTGTAATGGTGAATTTAATATCTCCTATCTCGACCTCAGCTCCTTTGAAGGATCTTGCAAACGTTTTGGTCACCTCTTTGTGAAACCCACTGAATTTTTCAACGAATTGCAACCACCCTGCTTGTTGTAACATTTCTCTAGCTTGAGGATAACCTTCCAAGTACTTAGTGCCAACTGGTTCAGTCCTCACTATAAGACCCATAGCTCCTCTTTCCAACCTTCAAATTGTTGCTCCTCTATTCACGGTGACAATGGTTGTTACAGAGATACCTCTGTTTCACAAACCGGAATGGTTAAAAATTGGCTACGAGAAAGAATGATATGGAGTGATTGCGGAATGAATATAATGAGGTGAGGATGATGTATATGAGTTGAAGGATATCACGCAAGAAAAGACCGCGGAGATATTTTGTAACAAATTCGAAATCATCATTAAATGCTTTGGCCTAGTGACGTGACTAATCCAATCACTTCAGCACTTTAACCGTTTAGATTTGTAAATGATGATCGAATATGGGATTTGAAATGGTGGAATAGAAGGAGTTTTATCCAAAGTTTTTGCGGGAGGTTGGTTAGGCATGATCAAAAAAATTAATTAAAACAACTTTTTGAATTATTCATAACTTAACTATACTAAAATCTTTCATGATATGTCATTATAATCAGAACTTTTACCTTTGCCTTTCCTCTGATTTTTTTTTTTGTGATCTTCATATGCTTTGTTCTCTCCTGAAAATCATTAATTTTTGAGTCTTCATAACCTTCTTGATTTTTCTTGTTGTCATGGATATGCAGGATCATTTTATTGCAGATCAGGTGATTACTAGACAATGATTTCAGGATCTCTAACTGCAGAATGTCTGTCTGGCTGTAGAATGTCTAACTGGCTGTAGAATGTACCTGTAGAAGACTTGAAACATGAAATGGAATGGTTTGGAGCATGAATGGAATGTTGTATGGAATGAGTGAAGATGGATAATAAAATATGGTGTAATGGAATATGAATGAAGTGAGTACTGGAGTGGAATGGATCACATCTTATGAAATGGAGTGAAGTATGAGAAGTGGCCTGCAATTCATGATATGTACTATTCAATTGTAGAAAAACATCAAACTTTAAAAATCTGGAATGAAAATGAGGTGCACCATGGAGTGAAGTGAATGAAGTGTGGATGAGTGAATGAAATGGAGTATGGATGAATGAATGAAATGGAAAATGAGATGGACCATAAGTGAAATGGATCTGCACTTATGATTTTGTAATAACTACTTGCAGAAAGAACAGATTTGAAAAGCTAGAGTGTCAGAAAGATTCTGATTTTCACTCCACCTTTTCTGTATAAACATGCCAATCAGTGATTGGTTTTCATGTTTATAACCTTTTTTTTTTTTTTCAATATCTGACTTCAGAAAATTCACTTAATTTGATGAAGAAGAAAAATTCTTCTTCATTAACTTCATATCACTGCTTTCGTGGAATTTCTTGACAATTTCTTCTCTTGAGAGTGGCTTATGATACAGCTTCAATCTATGACCATTCACAAGAAAAGTGACCTTCTCTTCATCTATTGTCCTGATTTTTATTGCTCCATTGTCAAAAATTCTTATAATTTCATATGGCCCAAGCCAATGTGTTTGGAATTTACCTTGAAAATCCTTGAACGTTGAATCAAACAAGAGAGCCCAGTCACCTTCCTTGAACTTCTTTTCCTTAATGTACTTGTCATGCCATCTAGTCCTTTGCTGTTGGACTAGACTTGTTTTCTGAACTGCATCTTGTCTAATCTCATCCAATTCATTAATCTGCTCCAATATGTGCTTTTGTGCCTCTGATAGATCAAGTCCTAGCTGAACTACCATTTTGAAAGTTTGAATCTGGAACTCTATGGGAAACAAAACTTGCTTTCCATAAAAAAATTCATAAGGAGTATGGCCTGTTGTGCTTCTCCATGTAGTTCTATAGGCCCACAAGGCTTCAGGAAGCCTATCTACCCAATCTCTTCTATGTAAATGGACATTCTTTGTTAGGATCCCTTCAATGACCTTATTAGTAGATTCCACTTGACCATTTTCCTATGGATGATAGGGAGTAGATTTTCTGTGTCTAATTTTGTACCTCTCCATCATTTGTTCCACTAGCCTTGATGTGAATTGAGCTCCTCGATCTGTAACAATTTCCCTTGGGACACCAAAACGAATAAAAAGATCCTCAAAAAGAAAATTAACTACAGATGCTTCAGTAGCAAAAAGTAATGGCTTGGCCTGTACCCATTTGGTAACATAATCAGTACAAACTAATATATATCTCTTTTGTCTTGATGGAGGACTAATAGGTCCTACAAAATCCAAAGCCCATTTTTCAAAAGGTTCAATATGTACCTGAGGTTGTAATGGCATCTCACCTGAAGGAGAAGGTTTTCCTACCCTTTGGCAACTGTCACACCTTTTGACATACTCTTTAACATATTTAAACAAGGATGGCCAATAATATCCTAAATGAAGGATCTTATAGGTTGTCCTCTTATCAGCAAAGTGTCCGCCACAAGGTTCATCATGACATGCTTTGAGAATCTCAGGCATCTCATCTTCCCGAACACATCTCCTAATGATAAAATCTGGACCTGTCTTGTACAACTCATTAGCAACCCATGAATATTTTGCACTGTCATAAATGATTTTTATTTTATCTCTTGCATTCATTATTGAAGGAAATTTTCCTGAAACTAAATAATTAGCAATGTCAGCAAACCAATGAGTTTGGGTAGAAATTGCAAAAAGATATTCATTAGGAAATTGATCTTCAACTGGAGTGTCATCTTTGATGTTTTGGAGTCTAGATAGGAAATCAGCTACTGTGTTTTGTTTTCCAGGCCTATCTAGAATGGTAATGTTGAATTCTTGTAAAAGCAATAACCACCTTATGACTCTGCCATTAGTAATTGATTTGTTCATTAAGTATCTAATTGCAGAATGATCTGTGTGAACAAAAGTTTCATAGCCTGTTATATAGTGTCTGAATTTGTTTATGGCATGAACAACAGCTAAAAACTCTTTTTCAGTTACAGTATAGTTTAACTCTGAAGGAGTCAAATTTTTATTGGTATAGTAGATGGCATAAGGAATCAGGTCTTTTTGTCCCAATACTGCTCCTAGAGCTGTATCTGAGGCATTTGTTGAAATATGAAAAGGTAACTTCCAGTTAGGTCCCCTTAAAATAGGTGCTTCAGAAATTTTTGTTTTCAGGGTCTCAAAGGCTAACTGGAAATCATAATTCCATTTGAAATCACAGTCTTTGGTAAGTAATTTGAAGAGTGGAGATGCTATCTTGGTGAAGTTTTCTATAAATCTTCGATAATACCCTGTAAATCCAAGAAAACTCCTAACATCTTTTTTACAACTTGGAATATATAAGTTAGAGATGACTTCAACTTTTGACTCATCAACTCTAATCCCATCCCCTAAAATGTGATGTCCTAAAACAATTCCTTCAGTAAACATCATAAAACACTTCTCATGACTAAGTGAAAGATTTTATTCTTTACATCTCTTTAATAATTTTTCCAAGTTTACTAAGGCTTCTTCAAATGTGTTTCCATAAACTATGAAATCATCCATATATACCTCTACACAATCATGTATTAGATCTGAAAAAATTCCTAATACTGCCCTTTGAAATGTTGCAGGTGCATTGCATAATCCAAATGGCAATACTCGATAAGCATAAGTACCCCAAGGACAGGTAAATGTGGTTTTGTCTTGGTCCTCAAGTGCTACTTGAATTTGATTATAACCACTAAACCCATCTAGAAATGAGAAGTACTTTTTTCCAGCTAAGGTATCTAACACCTGATCTATGAAAGGTAAGGGAAAATGATCTTTAAGAGTAGCTTTGTTTAATTCTCGGTATTCAATACATACCCTCCATTTACCATTTTTCTTTAGCACAATTACCAAAGGAGAAACCCACTGACTATCTGAAATAGGATAGATAAAGTTGACATTCAACAATTTCTGCAATTCTTCTTTAACAATCTCCCTAAGATTTGGATTCATCCGTCTTTGAGGTTGTCTGATTGGTTTACAATTTTCCTGTATGTAGATGTGATGAGTGCAAGTCTTGGAGATTATCCCTTTCATATCAGTGTACTCCCATGCATATGCAGAAGAATGTCTCTGTAAAATTTTGACTAGCTCTTCTTGTTGAGATTTTTCTAGGTTCTTGTTTATGTTTAAAGTTTTGCCTGGAAATATCTCAATTGTAGAGCTGCCAGATTTATCCATGTAATAGAGAGACATCTGCCTTGATGACAAAAACTCAATGTTGGATTCTTCTTGAAATTGTTCATGTTTATGTTCTGAAGAGGATTCAAAGTTTTCTAAAGTATTCAGAATTTGACTATCTTCACTAATTTCTGAAATTGTGAAGAGAGGTTGTAAGTCTTCTTCATCCTCTATCCATTGAGTATCATCTAAATCTATAATTGTCCTTGCTGGAGGATACAAAGTGAATTTCTTAGTTGAACTACCATCAAAGATGTACATATCACCGGATCTACAACTAATGAAAGCATCAGCTGTAGCTAACCAAGGTCTTCCTAATATAATTGGATGCCCTCTTAGATTATTCTTAGGAGTTAGGATCATAAAATCCACAGGGTACTCCCAAGAATCTAGGGACACTGGAATGTCTTCTATTACCCCATCAGGTTTGATCACAGATCTGTTTGCTAATTGTAATAATGTGGGTGTAAAGAGAAGATTAGGAAGTTTCAGTTTATCCATGATTTGTCTACTCATGATATTGATTACTGCTCCTAAATCAATGAGTGTGTTTTGGATCTCAATTCCATTGATGTGAATTTTAACAACTGGATTTCCTGGGTCTAGATACTTTGGAATAGCAATCTTACCCATCATGATATCTGTTATTTTTCCTGCCAGTTGAATTTTCTTTGTCTCTCTTATTCTTTTTCTTGTTTTCTTCATGCTCAAATCCTTTATTGTCTTCGCTAAAATTGGAATTTCCTTGATAGCTTGTAATAATGGAATCTTAATACAGACATTTCTTAGCTCATCTAGGAAATCATAATTAGGCACCATAATTTGTTTTTCTACACCCCTATCAATTTGTAATCTTTCTGGAAAGGGAGGTGTAGGAGTCGATGTTGATGGCTACTCTAATACAGGAGTTGAAATTATTGGTTCTTTTTGTTTTGATTTTTCAATGTTTAGGTCTTGAAAAGATGTGTCTTCTTCAAGAATTTTATTTTCCCGTAGAGAATATTCCTCAAAGTTATCTTGTTCTTGTATGATCACAGAAGGTTTCCTCTTTTCAAGTATTCTTCCAGACCTAAGTTGAACATCACTAAGGTCTAGAGGAGTAATTAAATAAGTTGGAAACTGTTGGCCTTCTATCATGTATGTGTTCTGAGGATTTTTATTGTTTGGGTTTGGTATGGGTTGAGCAGGTAACTGATTTGATTTCTGAGGAAATGGTAAGGGGAGTGGTTGATTTTGATGTTGTGGATTTTGAGGATTCTGTTGAGGATTTTGTTGAGTATTTTGAGGGGAAAAATGTGGGTATGGTGGATAGGATGGTGGATATTGATATTACTGGGAGTATCTTCCATAGGGATTTTGTGCTCCTTGTACCCAAGCTTGAGATTGATTTTGAAATTGGGGCCAAGGTTGCTGCCAAGAATTCCAATTTGGTGGGGTTTGATTATACATTTGATCATGAAATCCTTGTGTTTGAGGTCCTTTCCAAGGCCTTCTAGAGACAAAATTGAGAGATTCTGTGGAACTTGTAGGAGTATCTTCTTGAAAGACAGCTTTAAGACCAGGAAGTGAAGGACAACTCTTGGTCTCATGTTTTTCTGAACAAATTACACAGGTCTCTACAAATTTTGCATCCAAAGGACATTCTCTCAAGGCATGCTTCTTTCTACATTTGGGACAAAAGATTGCTAAAGCATCAGATTCAGATTTTTGCTTGTTTTGTAACTTAAGGGTGTCTATTTGTTCACTAAGACTCCCTAAGATGTCAAATTTTAATTCATCAAGCATATGCCCTATCTCTACCCTACTTACTATCCCAAAGTAGACTTACTTACCCTTGCAAGAGCAGGGTCTCTTGGACCTTTTACAGTTGTAGATTTCCCTCTTGAAAGGTTGATACATAACTCAGATATTTCAGGTAATGTGAGCTGAGATATATCCCCTTTTCCCATCATGTTAAGGATGTCCAACCATTCATCCCTAATTGTCTTCAACAAGAGAGCTTTTAAGGTGTCTTGGTCTATGTTTTCCATTTTTACTCTTTTGATGTTGTAATGAAATCTCTCCAACAAATCTTCCAGGTTTTCATCCTCTTTTTGTATCATCTTGAACACTTCCTCCTTATGATTGACTGGAATATAATAATACAAATACCTTTCTAGAAATGCTTGTTTCATGTCTTCCCATGTCCTAATAGAACTGTTGATCAAACTCATAAACCACTTCAATGCTGCTCCTTTCAATGTTGAAGGAAATAGTTTAAGTTTTTGAGTATATTGTAAGTAGTCATAAGTTCTACATAGGACTTAAAATTCAAATAGGAAGGTTTTAGGATCTTCAGTTTTAAGTCCATAGAAGTTTGGAAGGACAGAGGGTGAAATGTTTTTCATATTTGTATTGGTTTCTTCATCTACTATAGGAAACCCAAAAGAGCTTCCCATTTCTCTTCTACCTTTCCTCTACCTCCTTCTCCTCTACCTCTACCTCTACCCCCTCCAAATAATGTGTGTTCTCCATTAAAGACTCCTCCTCCCCCTTCTTCTGCCATAGTTGATTCTTCTATGGAAGTGGAAAAGTTTATGTCTCTAGCAGGGGTCCTTGAATCTTCTTCTAAGACAGGTTCAACAGATGAAGTGGAAGGTTTTTCTAATGGAATATCTGATCTTAAGTCTTCTAGAAGTCTAGGATCAGTAAAGGATTGAATGTGGGTCTGAGTTGGAGGTGTGCTGGCTCTAGGTCTTAATGAAACAAGTGGTGTTCTAGGAATCAAACTTCTGCTTCTGCTTCTTATGAATCTACCTCTTGAGTCTCTCTCTCTACGCATATCATTTTTTTTGGAGTTAAGAAACAAGGCTACCTAGTTACACTTCCCCGGCAACGGCGCCAAAATGTTTGTGCTCAACCTAGTGTTCCTAAATTGAGTTCATTAATTGTCAACCAGGGTTGGTAAACTGTTGAAGTGTGGTGCACTATATGTGCCTAGGTATTTGTTTCTTACTACGTTGTGTTTAGTGTTTTCTAATTTTTTTGGTTTTATGGTTTTATGTTTGAAAAGGGAAAGAACTAAATGCTGGTGAGAAGAAGCTATTGGTTATATTAAAGCAGAACAAGGCCTAAACTATGGATGGCAAATAACAAATGAAAATACTAAAACAGAACAAAGCCTAAACTATGGCTGGCAAACAACAAATGCAAAGCTTGATAATGACTTCATTGCAAGGAAATAACTCACAACATGAGCTTGAACTTATCCAATTCATTCATTAAAGATGTGTTGGAAGAGCTTGAGAAATGGACAAGTTAAGTGTGAATGAAGTTCTCCTAAATAAACACTCATCTTACAATGTTACAACATCTCATCCATGATTAAAGGTTCATTGGAACATATTTGGAAAAGAAAATTTGTAGCACAATAAGATTTTACTCTAAACTAACTTCTAATTCTGTTTTGCAACTCAATTTAGCACCACTAGGCCTCACTCAAAAGTTATAGGTTTCTTTTTAGAATAGTCCTTGAGAAAAGGCTTATTTGTGAAATGGTAAAAAGGTTGCAAAATACTTCAGGCCTTAGACTGATACTAGCTTCTGTCCAGATGATTATGTATTAATATGAGGTTGGAACAAAAGAAGTTTTTGTAAATAATGAAGACCGTGGTATCTAAATCTAACAACTAATACAATTTAAAATGCAATGGATAACAACTAAACTGGAATGCTAATACAGTGAGCTAAGACTAAACTAGGATGCTAATAATCTACTTGAAGTACAGTGAATAGAGTTAAATTAAAATGCCATTATCAAACTTGAAATGTAGTGACAGAGCTGAACTAAATGAAATCATCCTCCGGAGTGTTATGAATAAACTAACATGCAGATGGTCTATTGGAATTCTACAACCCATCTTGTTCAATGTGAATGATATTTTGGAAGAGTTTGTAAAAACAATTCTAGCTGTATTATTCAATGCAATTGAACATAAACATAAGATTTGAAATCAAATACAATTAAAATCTAAGATATCACAGATGTTTCTTATTCATTATTAATGATGTTTTGGAAGAGTTTGTAGGAGTAAGATCGGCTGTGACACTTAGTGTAAACAAGCATAAATCATAAAATTCAAAAGGAAATACAACTAAAACCTACAACACCACAGCTATGCCTTATTCATTGTGATGATATTTTGGAAGAGTTTATAAGAGTAAGTCTAGCTGTGATGATCAATGTAAACAAGCATGAAACATAAACTTCAGAAATGTGCTTAAAATAGAAATGAAAAATGAGACTAAAATACTTATCCAAACCGTATAAACAAGGCTGCTCAGGAGGCAGGGGCCCTCTACCACCAGAGTAGCACGCAAAATCTACTTCAAGATTGACTCAATGCTTTCAATAAAGTGATACTTCTTGCATTAGAGAGAAATTACTTCAAAACAGAGTGTTTTCGTACTTCTAAAATCTAGCAATCAAAATACAAAATCTAACCTTGTCCCTCGGTTTCCTGAGCCATATTTGTAACAAATTTACATAATTGTTTTGAGATAACCTAGGGATAATTTTCTTTCCAAATAAAAACCAAACTAGGACTCTGATGGTGGTCATGTAATAGAATTAAGGACATCTGGACTGTCCTTGTCCTATTAGCAGTCTCTCTCCTAGTTTGAGTTTCCACGTACATAACCGCCTACAGAATTCCGTTCAAGCTTCGTGGAGAGAAAAAAATGATGAGGGAATGATGTAGAATACGCCCATATGTGTTTTTCTCCACGATGACACCTGGAACCTGCGTAGACATGACGACAGCTGCAGAATCGGCAACTAGCTACAAAATTTCTGCATTATGTATCTAGATCTAGTTCAAAAAGTACTACAATGACAAAATCATAAAAACATAGCAAGTTAGTCATGATATTCATTCTTAAAGCAATTTTAACTAATTCTACTAATCATTTGAGCCTATGATTAATAATGGACAAAGGAAATGGAGTGGAATGTGGTGGAAGAAAGAACATCTTTGGAGCTCAACAACTCTCTTGCATATTTATCCCATTTCACTTTAGCATTTTTCTTCAACATGTATGTTATGTTTCTGACAATATCAGCATAATTTGGCACAAATCTTCTCAGAAAATTAATTTTCCCTGGAAATCTTTGGATATCTTTCTTACTTCTAGGAAATGGGATTGTTTGTATAGCCTCAACTCTTGCTGGATCAATTTTCACCCCCTGATTTGAAACTATATGTCCTAGCAACCTACCTTCCTCCAAAGCAAACAAATATTTCTTAGGATTCAATGATAACCCAAAATTCCTACATTTCAGGAAATCCTTTTTTAGATGCTCCAAGTGCTCATCATCAGAACCTGAAAAAATAGTCACATCATCCAAATATATGACTAAATTTGTCACCCACAAATGCTATATCCATTTCCCTCTGGAAATTAGCCCCTGTGTTCATGAGACCAAATGGCATCCTGGCATGCATGAACGTTCCCCAAGGTGTGGTAAAAGTTTTTTTCTTCTGATCTTCCTTTTCAATAGCTACTTGGTTGTACCCAGAGAAACCATCAACCATTGATAACCTATGAGCTCCAGTCACTTTTTGAAGAAAATAATCCATCTTTGGCAAAGGATAATTATCCTTTTCGGAAGCTCTGTTCAAGTTCTTGAAATCAACACATAATCTTATCTCTCCATTTTTCTTTCTGAAAAGAACCAGCTTAGAAACCCAGTCTGAGTATCTAAGTGGGACTATAATTTTTTCTTGCAAAAGCTTCTTCACTTCTTTTTCAATTGGGGCAAGTAACAGTGGATTAATCTGCCTGAGCTTCTGCCTATGTGGCTTAACCCCATCTTTTAATGGTATTTTATGCTGAATAATGTCAAAATCATGTCTTTAAATCTTCATAGGTCCATGCAAACACATCCATATATTTCTTGAAAATATCAACATACCTTTCTTTATAATCCTTAGGAACTCCTTTGAACAACTTAACCATCTTGGGCTCCTGCTAAGTTCCTAAATTACATTTTTCCATTTCACCATCATGAGATACATTTTTCTAGTTTACTGCTACATCATTTGCATCAAAAAATCTTTCAAGACGAACCAAACCTCTGGGCAATGTATTATTCTTCAACTGAATTATCTTCTGATCACCTATTGACTGCTTCAGGTTTTTCAAGACATCATTCTGATCAGTTTGTTCACTTTATTGATCTATTTCACTATCTTCAAAATTTCTAATCATTGTTAGGAAATGATTGATCTATTCATCATCCTCAAAAACCTGCCAATGCTTTACATTATCAGGAATTGAAGGTCTAAGCCCCAACTCAATCTCATACCTCAGTCTTGGATTAATGGGAGGCTTAAATGTACTGGCTGCAACTGCCAGTGAATCTTCCATTCTATTTTCTTCTCTTGGAATAAATTGAAGATTCAAGGCTTCAAAATAATTTTTGATCAGGTCCCACACTTCATTTCTATAAGACCTCAATCTGGGATGTTTAGTTTGACACAAATTCTTAATTTGTCTTATAATTAACTCAGAATCACCAAAAATGGAAATACATTGAATTCCCATTTGTTTTGCAGTTTGTAGACTCAAAATCAATGCTTCATACTCAGCTACATTATTGGTTGATTCAAATTCAACTTTAAAATAAAAAGGTAAAAGGTTACCTTCTGGAGATATGAATAAAAACCCAGCTCTTGTGCCATCCTTTGAGTAGGCACCATCGAAATAACACTTCCAAATTTTATTTGAATCCAACTCCTTATGTACAATTGTTGAAGAGAGTTTCTTCTATGAGTCTTCAGCAAATTCTGCATCTTCATGCAGCATGAAACAAGAGAGATCCTCCTTCTCTTGACCATAGATAGGGGAATTTCCTGCATCCTTCTTTGTGGTAGTCTTAACAAATCTGGTTTCTCTGTATAACCTTCTTTCTTCCCCATTGAACATAGGAATAATTGCATATGTAAAATCCAGTTTTAAGACACCTCCAAGCCTTTCCCCCCAATATCTGGACAACAACATACCAAATATGGCTGGAATATCTGCAACTACTACATCCATCATGATACTCTTGGCTGGAATTTTAGCCAAGGATACCACCATGTCTTTGATAAGCCCAACACACTTCACCCTTTTTGAATCAAATGAATAAAGGTCTCTATAGGGCTTAGTGATTTGTAAATTCAATTCTTTCATCACAGATAATGGCATAAGATTATGAGATGCACTAGAATCTAACATACAATTATGCAGAATGAAATCATGAAGCAACGCCGATATATAAAATGGAGGAACAAAAGAATCTACCTCTTCAACATGTGGACCAAAAGTGACTACTGGCTTTTCTTCTTGCAAATTCACAGTATCACCAATATTATCAGACTAAGAAAGATTAATAAATTCTGCAATTTACTTCTTGTAACCAAGTGTCTTAGCTAATTCAACAAAAGGTACTTGAATTTTGATCTTTTCTAATTATTTGGAAAGAATAAAAGCTTGATTATGTTTAATAATATTTTCAAGTTCTTCTTGATTCTTGTTAGAATTAGCATTTTTCTTAGGTACAGTAACAATCTTCTCCAAAATATTTGAATCAATTGACTTATTCTGGGAAGCCTCAGCTTGTTTTTCATTTTTACTCACTGAATTCATAGGCTATTTCCCCTTTTCTGATTGTTTTACTGGTTTATTTGGTTGTGGAGTCACCATTGGAGAAGGAACTGACTCCAGTTCTTTTTCCTCATCATCCTGAGTTCTCAATCTCTTTTTTGAATCTCTTAAGTCATACTTCTTATGAAACTCTAATTGCATAAAATTAGTGAATTGTTTACAATAGTCATCCATCTCTTCCTGATCAAATGATACACCAGCTTCTATAGATTCTTCTTCAAATTTCTCTTCTTCATATTTCTCTTCTGCCTCATCATCATCTTCCATATAAACAAAAGATATTTGATCTTCAACGTCTTTCTGATCATCCTCAGTAGACTGTGAAGGTGTTGCTTCTATATATAAGGGTGCTTGAATTTGATCCTGGTCTCTTCTTTCCCTCTGCAAAATCTGCAAGGGTTTCTTTCTGAACTGTGGATTAAAAACACCTATGTTTTGTTGTGCAAGTTTATTATTATCCAATTCCATCTTCAGTAACTTATTTTACAAGTTCTTGATGACCTTAGTCATGTCATCAATCATATGATCCTAAGATGAATCTTCTTTAGCCTTACCTTTGTCTTGAACTACCTGCTTTTCTTGTGCTTTTCCAGTAGCAGTCATGTTTGCCTCAATCTCTAAAGCATCTGTTTGGATTTGTTCAAGAGTAGCAAACCTTCTCTCTCTCAAAGTGAAACTAAAATCTAATGCAAATGCTCTAGCAAAAACAACTCTTGCTCCAATAGGAGGGGGTTTCATTTCTGCAGGAAAACTGTTATACAATTTGTTAAATCTTTTAATGAAATCATTCATGCTTTCATTAGACTTTTTCTTAATAGCATTAAACTCTGTCAATGAATAACCATGATCTCTTTTCACCCCATCCTTGGATGAATTGTATTTATAATTCATCCCAATCATTAATTGAGCCATTTGGTAATCCTTTAAATCATTTTCTTGCCTCTCCATTCAGAGACTGTACAAATAATCTCATTACTACATCAAGATGTTCAACACTAAAATTTTCAGCAAAAGTGAAAAATAAAGGCAAGTGTTGTTCTGTAGTTATTTCATCTTCACCAATAAATATAGGAAGTAATTTAAGGTATTCCTGAGGCATTTCATTCATTAGTTGTGGGATATTTAATGGTGCATATCTATTCATCAAGAAAGCAGGAACAAGGGCTACCATGTTTATGCCTTGATTAACTGCTCCTTGAGTAGGTGGGGTTTGTATACCAGTTGTAGATGTGGATGGATGAGGTGAAACAACTGATATGGGAAGAGGTTGATGAACAATAGAAAAAGAACTGGAAACTGTATTAGGCTGAGTTACTATAAATGTAAATGAAACAGACTCAAAATATTGTTCTTCTAACTTTGGTTCTTGGAAATGAATATGTGGGGACAAGGATTCTTGTTCTGAGAAAATTAGTTTCCGGGAAATATCCTTGGTTGAAAGGTTATGGGAACTTCTGCCTGGTGCAGGCAATGTAACATCAGGTGTAGAAAGCATTATTGATTTCTGGCCCTTTTTAGAAACCAGCTTTTCAGGATGTGAAAGAATAGGAGCTTTTTGTTGAGAGGTATCTAACCTCGTATGTGAATTTTATACGCCATAATTATGAAATAAAATGTAATGCTCCAAATTTTGCAATAAGGTAATTGGAAAATTAATTTTTCTTTTATGATAATAAAAGGGAATAAAATGGGTAAGGGAGCCCATGTAGTAGCAAAATAAACTCTCCTAAGGTGAAAGAGTCACTTAAGTGGCTAAATTTGGCATTCCCTAGTGTGAAAAGGGCCAAAAGCAAGTTAATTAGACCATGGTTGACCAAGTCAACAACGTGGCTTAAAGGAGAAGCTTGCTCATGAAGACTGCGTAGTTGGAAAGGAGGGAAATTTGAAATTAGAGAAACCCTAATGTGAGTGGGGTCCATGGAAAGGAAGCATTCCTTGCATAAAAAGGTGAAGGAGAGCCATTGTTCATTTTCATGCTTGAGAATTCGATCTTACAGCTCTCTTCAGTTGTTCAACTGAGATAGCTTGTGCTGCTTAGCACAAGGGAGATTTTTGTTCTAGAAGTCTTCTCTCCTTCATTGAGGAAGCCTTGAAGAGATTTTTTCTTCATCTTCACTCACATTCGTGGATTGAGGCCAAAGCCATCTCTTTAGCTACAACGTTTCATTGGGCATTCATTGGAGTTAATGTGGAGGTAGCTTGTGAGAGCTCATCGTCCCCACCATTTCTGGAAAGCTGGTTTTGGAGAGGAGGAGTTCTCGCTTATCTAAGAAATCATCAAATCACATTCCTAGAGAGCTTTACTTCGTGGGTTTGGCATAGGGCCAAGTGTTTCATCTCGCCCGTCATGCGGCTACTACTCCCTCTTATAGCGTTATTTTCAGAGGGCATTTGCAGGAGGATTCACCATGGGGATTAGAGAGTGTAATCTTCAGTGAAAGGGGCATCCTTTCACTTATAAGATAATTGGAGGAGGTTGCTATATTATTTGCAACATCTTTCCCCTTCTCCATTCATGTATTATTATTGAGTTGTAGTAGCTGCCCAGCTACTCCAGATTTTTTGTATTTTATCATTTTGTACATGTATTGCTTGTTCACAATCCTTCTAAGGATTGTTAGCTACTTATTTTCAGGGGGTTTAGATCTTGAGTCCCCCCTCACTTTCTTGAGCTGATAATGATGTATCATCACATTTCATATTATATGTTGCGGTCTCCACATGTAGCTTTGTGTAAAGGAAAGATGCATGGCTAGGGCAGCAACTTGTAGTAGTGTAGTCTTGAGTTTTCATGCATATTCTGAGTTGAGGCTATCTTGAGAGGTTTCTACCTCAAGATTTGTATATTATTTGTTGTTGCTACTTTATATATCATCCATACACTCTTCTCATACACTATATTGTATTATTTCACTGTTGTTCATTGTTAGAGTTCAGATGTTGCTGTAGCTCATTCTTTAAGCAAGATCTTCCTGAAGGAAGAAATATTTACATAGCTATAGGCAGAGTCTGAGTAAGGGACAGGAAGCCTCCGGTTCTCATCCTCTCTTTAGAGGTGATATAATTGGTAAAATCCCTCTCAGTCTATCTCTGACATAGCCTTGTCAATATTTCGACAAAAAGGATTGATTCGATAGGTGTAAAAAAGTCATGATCGGTCCATTTCCCGGGGACATTACAAAAGTGGTATCGAAAAGCTTCAAAAATTGGCTCGACTCGTGCAAGTTCAAATTTCGAGAGAAGAAGAGACCCGAATCGATGCAAAGGATGAGATTAATCTCATCAATTTTCATATCGACAACAACCTCTCCAAGGAGGTTGAGGAGACAGAAAAAGGAGAAGAGGAAGGACCATGCACTTCCTATTCTCACAGAGAAGCAGAGAAAAAGCATGAAGAACACTTGGAATTCAAAATTCTAAGTGATTATCTTGCTGAGTATCGGGCAAACCCTAGAGCTCTATCTTTTCCATAGTTTATTCAGCAGAAAGAGGAAAGAAGACCCTATAGTCATGGGATGATGAAAGGAAATATATTTCTGTTGTCTACATTTGAGGCGTCACTCACATGTGCAGCAAAAGCTTGGGTGAAGAAGCTAGAGGCTTTCTTCCTGCTACATCATGTAGTAGACAGAGAGGCTATAGAAATTTCACTGCTGCACCTTGAGGGAGAAGCAAAAACTTTGTGGTTTAGCCATGGGAGACATGCAAGGGTTTCTACTCTTGCTGATTTTTCTCAGATCTTGATCAGAAGATTTGGCCAAAGGATGAAGGAGACCTCACCACCAAAAGAGAGGGAACATGCCAGTGTTGTCACATTCATGGAGGAGCAACCTCCATCTTCAGTAGCTAGGGCAGCCAGTACATTTTGGGAAGAGACTCTTATAGCCACACAAGACTCTTCCAAAATTTACCAAGGTATGCATGAGTTTTCATTTCCTGTTGATTCCATACGTGCCATGAGTGGGCTCGCATACCATGGAAAAGCTAATTGTCTAGAGCAGGATACTTCTACTTGCATTTGTGCCCACCCTAGGGAGAGAACCCTCATTATCCTCATGCACCATTGATGAGCCATGTACCACATGTGAGGATGGGGTTTAGAAATTTTGAGAAATGGACCATAGAGAGGATTGCATTTCAATGTCCCATGAAATGAAAAGGTGATAACCTATTTTGGGATTTTGGTAGCTCTTGTTGGAGAGGTACCAAGTTGCAGAATGATGGGAGGCATCCACTAGGAGACGAGATGGATGTGGATAGGAGAGGCAAGAAAGGATGAAATGAGCACTCTTGTAGATCTATGATACGAAGGTAGCAATAATCCATGTTGCGTTGCTTGCTCTTGAGGGAGTTTTGCTAACATGTGACCTATCCTCCTTTTCATGGGGTTTGAGAAAGGAATAAGAGTGGAAAGATACTTACACTAGACGAGCAAGCAGCCTTTGGATGAAGTGTGCTCAGTGGAAATGTGGAGGGATCGCCTATCGCGGTCCCAGGGATAATTTCATGATTATTTGCTCTTGATGGACAAGGGAAGAGAGCATGGATGCATCATGATGGGATGAGATTTCTCTTAACACTCATTATGTTCCCATTTCAGATTGAGTATGGTGGAAGTATGGAGAGCAGCAAGAACATTCTTGTTGCTCGCAGGCTTTATTTTGGATGTTGCTAGAGGGCAAGAAGATTTCTCTATTGACATTAGATGCCCAAGCAGCACCTTCTTTCATGGGAGGGGCTCTACATTTGTAGCAACATGATAGGGAGGAGTCTTTGGCAAGATTCATGTCAAACTGTGGGAAGCTTTGAGATGACAACGCCCCTGCTCCCAAAGACGCGCAGCATGCCTTTGTCACTGAGAGCATTGGATTACTTGTCGGGGTGTCAGTTCAAAGCCACTTCATGAGTGATGTATCTTGGAGGCATGTAGGGAAGAAGGGATGAAGGAGAATGGATGGGCGACATCCTTGCTATACTTTGTCTTCTTCGCTTGGGATCACAGCTCAGAAGAGACACCCTACATGCATTCAGACTTTGGATTCTTCTTCCATGCATTCTCATGCATAACATTTAATGATGGAGAAGTCCACTTGGGAGGGATTTCTAATGGATGTATATCAGCATTTGGCTAGATGCATAGCCCAAGAAATGATGAGATGGTTGGCACAACCACTCCCCTACTATGTTGCAGTAAGGGGGACCTTTCACTTGAGCCATTTCAGCTCAAAGGCCAAAGTACATGATAAGGGAGGTAATCATTTGATTTATGTTTGGCGCTCTCTTATTTTTATGAGCAGCATGTTATATCAAGGAGGATATTTCCTTCTTGCACACTATGTCTTGTCATGCTATGTTGTGTAACCAGCTCCAAAAAGAGGAGAAAAGAGATATCAACGCCTTAGAAATGAGCCACTTCGAGGGGGCAACCTCCAATACATTACATAAATGAACAATTCTTGGATGATACAAATGAACAAAACCTCCTTTCTATATATAGGAGTCCATGGGGCCATAATGTAATCCTAGTGGGCCACAATGTAATCTAGCTCAGACCTAACAATACTAATTTTAAGGGGCACAATAATAACAAAATGGGGGTTACAAGGGTTCAATAATAACAATAAAGAGAGAGTTACACTAACAATAATAAGGGACTATACTAGTGATATAGGGGACCTAACATGCCCCTCTCCCTCAAAAACGGTGTTGTCCTCAACGCTTGTGAGTAGCTCCGAATGTGTTAGCCTGACCTATATCAATGAAGGTTTCATCTTTCATGATTGTCTTGATGAGAAGTGTGGGAATATGTTCAAAGCCTTCTTACTTGAGCGAAAAGGTGTTCCATATTCTTAGAAAAAACCAAAAAATCAAAAAAATTTAAAAAATGTAAAGAGGGTATACCCTAAAAAAAGAAAAATCAAAGGGTAAAAAAAGAATAAAAATGGTCAAAAAGAGAAAATAGAGATGAACCCCAAGCAAAAATAGACCAAGGAAAGTGTGCAAGTCTAAATGCCACTACTTTTTCATCTATATGTAATAAAATAATTGTGTGCAAAACTTGTGAAAACTTTTTGCCACAATTCATGAATAAGTCAAAGTTTGTTTAAACTTGGCTTTCAGTCAGTATTTCAATTCTCATGTTTTAGATTAGAGAAATAAATATCTAGCCAACAGATTTAATCTTTCACGTTTGAGATAATGTAGCTAGGTAGAGTGAATAAAAAGGTGCTCAACGCGTTTAATACGAGCCCTTGTATGTAATAAGGGTAGAAAATAGATAGATTCATCATGTAAAAAGAAAAAAGATTGAAAAGGGTTTGCAAGTCTAAATGCACCCTAATAAAGAAGACAAAATGGTAGTGCTAAGCTAGATGAGGGTAGGTAGATGGTGCTACAAAAGTGTTATCTCGATGAATGGTCTTTTAGCTTTACATGTTGGTTAATCATTTACACTTTCATCACAATGTACTAAACGCGGAAAATACATCTGGAAAAATCACATGACAAAGCAAAGTCAAGAATTCATTAACCTCCCTCATCATTTTATCCCCCCTCAAGAGGTTTTACTAATTTCCCCAGTACTAAGGTAATTTGAGATCGAAGGGGCTCAAGGCATTTCCTTGACTTCCGGAGGGAGGCCGGGACCCTACGGCTCTAATGATCAAAAGACCTAAGCTACTTCGAAATAATCCATCATTGATTATCTTTCATTTTTAACTTTTCCCTAGTAAAATCCTATTTTACTTAGGAAATGATCTGCAACATTCCATAAAATTCCTCAAAACAACTTGTTATTCTAAGTTTAAGTGTTGAAGATAAAAATATGTGACAATTTACTTCATAAGGATTTTCACTTTCTTAGATACTACTAAAAGATGTTTTGATTTTCCTTGTCCTTTTTCATGCTAACACCTAACTCTATTATATTAAATCCTAGTGAAATCCCTTTTTCCTATGTATATAACTCCCTTTTCTAATAAATATCCCCAAAACCCTCTTATTATAATGTTTTACCAAAGTATATATAGTCGCACATTTAAATACTCCCAGCTTTATAAAGCGCTTTGGTAAAACTCTATCTTATATATACATTCGCGCTCTCTATGATGAATTAATTATATTAATTTATTCATCGTATAATAAAATATATGAAGAAAAAGCGTTAAACACTATAACATATGTGTTTAACACCAAAAACAAGAAGAAAGACTACAGACGGGATCCTACGCCACCATACTCAGCATTCGCACGTGGCATTTCCACATGGCAAACCACTCGCCGCAATTCATTTTATAAATTCATGTGGGGTTAATTAGTCATTTGGACTAATTAACAACCATTCCCGCCTATTAGCTTCCTCCCCAAGTGGGTGATTAGATACACGTCAAAACTTGTTTAAACCCCGACAGACCCACTGTCCAAACCGCACAAGTTTCCCTTTCCTCCAGGCGAGTCGGATCATTCCTCCATTAATCAACGGGTCCCGATCAATCCCGCTGCCCATCGCATGTGAGTTTTTTAGCCAAAGCACGGGGAATGAGCGGGTTTGACTATTCGGCATTCCACGTAGCAAGCGGAAAGCTCCTGTGGAATCGTTCAGCGCCGATATGCTGATTTTTACCGCATTGCCTCCATAAGCGGTCGCGGGCTCACCGCTACAAGCATATCGAATACCGCACGGTCCCACTCCCTTACGTCACCCCGTACGTCGAATGACGTCATCACCTCGAAAAACGACAAAAACCCTTTTGACTTGTTTTTAAGCCATTTTGTCGCGATTTACTTTTTAGTTATTTTGGTTTCTCGAAAGAGACTAAGCTCCCATTGCAAATTTTCAAAATTCTGCTGCAAATACACCAAATTACTCGTAAATTCACGCTGCGCCGCGTGTTGAAGAACGTCTCGCCATTGTCCATTACATGTTGAAGAACCGGCTTTCTATTAAAAACAGTGTTGTCATTCACGCACCCAACCGCAAGTTAAGCTTAGTTTCTTGTGTTTTTCTCTGAAAAAGTGGTTAAAAAATCCTCTCTCGAGTCCTCATTGAAGAGTTAAAACCCTGTGAATTTACTTCTCCCAAAGCTCGCAATTTGTCCCAATTTCTTCTTTTCGTCCGATATCCCGTCACAGTCGCAAGAAAAATTTGAAACCTCCATTTTGAATCCACAAGAACCAAAATGGAGGCCCCTACACTCTAAATGTCACTCACTTTGAATGCTCCTCACCGAGATCTAGACTACTTGTCTCTCTCATAGTATGAAAATTTCCAAATAAAAAGACACTGCTGCATTTCGATGAAAAGTCCCCGTTTCGAGATTTAAGTCGACTGCAGTAGGACGAATACTCGAAAGGGGCAAGATCTTATAGTGGTTGTGGGAATCCAATCTCCCAAGGTATTTCATTCCTACAGTACCACGTTTTCACCCGAAATCATTCATTATTGTCATGCAAAATTATGATCCCATACAAAGAGCCGTATTAGCTCCCGATCAAAAGTGTTTTGTTCCCTATAACACACTCGGGCTATCAATACTATATTTACAATTTGAGCCAGTAACAAGAGTAGCACCTCTATCCATGGAAGGGCTAATTGAGAAACCAGGCTGTTAACTCCGGTAAAAATTGAAAAGCAATGTGTCGCACTTCATGTTACTCCGAGCATCGACCAAAAGGGACTCCCCCTATGGTTTTGTGTTTTTCAATCATTTGGGAAGAGCTTATTGTGAATGTAATATCCTTTGTCTTAGGATTCAATACCGGTGGAGAGTATGTTGATGCAGATAACTCGCTTTGCTATCTATCTTCACCACCAGACGTACCCTCCTCGAGATTAAGTATGACTATGCTTCCTTCATTGCCAACAAAATCCATGATCAATTTTTACAGGCATAGATGATGAAAAAGTTTTCAAGTACTCCTCGTTATCTATCACGTCATAATATTTCTATCACTCGCACAAATTCCCTTTCTCCTACATTCGTAAACTCGGTGCTAAAGGTAATCCCGAGTCCGTTATGTTTTTGGTCCCCCATCATTCATTTTGACCTCCTGATTCTCCCATACTCTTATTCGAATATCATTGATCAATTTGTACATCCATCTATAACCTTGTTAACAGGAGTTTCTCCCCCCGAGCTTGAGTGCGAGATAAGAAAGACCCCGCGATTGTCAAAGTTACAAAGTTGGGGATTGGTACTTGTACCCAAAAACCATACAGATTATCAAAGATTTATGGATGTGAAGTTACATCCATTCAAGTTACCTGATAGCATATGTACCAATGTGAATTTTTGCGTTGGAATACTCTTAGAGCCGGATGAATAACTCGGATGTAATCCATTTACTCGCAATGTAAAGAAGAAAGCGCAGTTAAGGATCAAAAGCCAGTTAGGTCCTTTCATTTTGCAATTCTAGAAAGGAAAGAGCTGAGAGAGATGCGTGAACTTATATTAGAGAGAAAATTCCGATACATCTTTCCAGTTGGGTCCCTGTATGACCCCTTTTCTGGGTTTTCATTTGTGAAAGAAGGTTAAAAAATAAGTCATCTCCTTATGATACATCACGTTTAATTCCCGACATAGAACAAGATGTACAATCAAGATGAATGTGGGTTAAAGGAACACTTATTGAAGAGGGAAGTGGAGCTGACAAATTGAATAAACTTATGAAAAGATGCGAGAAGAAATTTGACCTAGAAACATATGATCAAATACGTGTACCCCTATATTGGCACATCTTCACATTTGACCCACTCTACAACAAGCTATACGGAAGACAAAAGATCCCATCGGTAATCGAGCAGAGCTCTCAAAAGGTAAAGGAAAAGAACCTATAGTTCGAGGTCATTGAAACACGGGTCATGGCAGAAAAAATCACTGAGTTCAAAACACGAGAACAATCTAAAGCTTCTCAAACACCGACAGAAGCAAATCCAAGCTCGAGGATGCAAACTCCTACCGATATGTGGAAATAGGGAAAAAAGAGGTCGACTCCGAGATACCACACCTTCAAAAGGAGCCCACAAGTCTATCAAGCTAAAAAACATAAACTATGATCTACCATGCCCAGGATGTAGAGATCATAGATGAAATATTCTGATGATGGCAAGGTGGAAGATAGTCAAGCAACGGTGCATGTACAAGTGAAACAAATACTGGCCAGAAAAGGGATACAAAAAGCAGCTCGAGCACCGAAGTATCTTCTTCCGTACCGTGCAAAGACCAGTACTCGCAGTACATAAAGAAAACCTTCACTTCGATATCAAAACAAGGAATGAACCATTAAAAATGAAGGTCTATGATCGTATATGAAGATGGCTCACTCCATGATACGACGAAAGGTTGATGTCGGCATTTGATCTTTCACAAGGTAAAAAGTGCAAATGAGCCACTTCAAAGCTAAAGTGCCAAAGCCAATCTTAGAACAGTTACATCGGAACTAATTTTGAAGTGTTAGCAAAGGATATCCATCCCTTTAGATCAAGATAGAGCTTCATAGGCAAACAGAGGGAAATGGTTTATTCCTCTCACCAACAAAGCCATGGCAACTTTAACACTACAAGATTCCTTGAATAATACCGTTTGCAACATTGAAATTGAAAGAGGCCTCCTCACAGAGCCAAGGACAATAGAATAAAGTCTCCCAGGAAGAGATCATTCATTGGTTTGGGACACAATCCCAAAGACACTAAAGGTATTGAGGCAACGATAAAAAAGAAAGAGGATGATATAGCCAAACTAAGAAAATAGTTGAAAATACCAGGGCCTCAAGGCACCCCGCAGGACACGGAAATAATAAAAGAAATTCACAAGAAGAAAATGATGGAGTTGCTCTTAAACTTGGACAGAGCGACGTAAATGACACCGAGAAGAGCCGGAAGAGGCATTGCGGGGAACAGGGGAAATTCTCAAACGAGCTTCAAGAAGTACTACGGGACAAATAGCAGAACAATCATCTCGGGTGAATATTTCTAATTTGAATTACTGATGATTTGATTAAACAAATGGAGAGTTTCACAAGCTAAAGGTCACAGTAACTCCCAAGAAGTAAAATTACAATTAACAAAATTGGAGGGAAAATATGACACATCCAAAAAAGAACGTAGCATAACCTCGGAGAAATAAAAAGGTTGGAAAAAATTGGTTGAGGCTTTGCAAAAAAGATCTTACACTGGAAAAGCTCTGCGAATGAAATAAATGATATTCTTTGGGACAACATCATTAATTTAATAACGTGATATATTGGCCTTCCATTCAAGCTATGTACTTTGAACGTAATGAGTTAGTCAAGATAGCCCAGGAGGGAAATAAACAAAACTAGACATGAATTAAGAGGCAAAGCCGTAGCTAGCTCCAGACATCTCATTCGGTTTTGGAATTCAAGAACAAAACAACGACATAGCATTGCATAGGAATTGATGACGAAGCAATGTGTAGTTTTGGAGGCAAAGAGAATTTTTACAAAAAGAACTTTCTTATGCAAAAAATCTGAAAGAAAAGAAAGCTAGTAATGATATTTTGGTCGACATCAACGTTTTCGGAGAAAAAATTTCAAGCTCACTGTTTGAGACAAGTGATTTGCCAAGTCCCATGCTCACGGAGGATCAAATAGTAGACTTGGAAACTTATGAGAAAAGAATCAAAGCTCATGCTAAACATACGCTGTAAGTTCTACTAGTATAGGTTCCACTCAGCTCATCGTAACCCTACGGTACTCAAACGCGGGGAAGAGTATGTGAAACAGTGAGAAAACTCATGTTTCATACGGGAACATGAGTTAAAGTATCTCATTTCAGAACGAGCCCACTTTTTATACAAACTTACAGAAGCCGATGAAACTTTAAGAGAGCTCGAAAGAACAATGATACCCGGATGATCGGTGGTGGAAGGAAATGTCAGAAATGTGTAAAAAAAATGTTGTCGGGACAAAAGTTTATCTTTACTATTAAGTAAATGATAACGTAAATGCGAATATGAAAGAGTATCGGATGAAAGAGTATCGGATGAAAGAGTAAAGAGTATACGTGAGAAGTAAAAAGTATTCAACAAGTCAAAGGAATACGCAAAGGACAACGACCAGAGTCCCTATTTAGAGCACTTATCCTTAAGCACGTCCATGAAGAAAGGAGCATGTCGGTCACCGTTACTCATTATTCTATTTTCGAGACCATGTGTCTCTTGTTTTATTTGTAAATACGCTTTAAGTCGGCTCGAATTATTGGCTATGGATAGAGTAAGGATTGTTAAGATTATTTTTGTATAAATAAGCCTTCAAATGAGAGTTTTGAAGGGTGGATTCTATTCACTACATTTCGTTGTAACATTGAGGTTTTCCCGGAATAAAAAGCTTTGGACAGAATTTACTTACGTGGCTTACCGGATGACGTTTTGAAGCGATCGGACTTGTTGCAGGATTCATGTGTTGGACTTCGTTCAATAAGTTTTCCAACCCTTGTGTTTAAATTTTATATTAGTTTATGCTATTATCATATCCGTTTCGAATAGTTTACATAAAGGATTGACAACTGAATTTGCTTAATTGTACTCTACGTTTTCAAATGTGATTATTCTCTATGTTTTCTTACGGATTAGTTATAAGCATGAATTCTTAATTGCTCATGTTTCTGCCGATTCAATATTGTTGATTACCGTAACAAAGAATCCTTCATTGCTCTTTGCTTGTAATCATTTCCCTTCTTCCTCTTGAATATGGTGAAAAGATTCTTAGTTGCCTTTCATCCCTTCAAAGACCATCCATCCACATAAATTGTATAAGGATTGTTCTCCCAGGTACTAGCTATACTTGCCCCGTAATACCATCTTGTGTTTCGAAAAGAAATCCGTAAAGCCATCCTTAGACTCCATAGCCCAATGGACTCGACAGCCCTCAACTTCTTGCCCTTAGTTTGTGGATTCCACCATTTTCCCAAAACAAACTTTGCATCTATAACTAGCCTAAAAATCATTCAAAAACAAAAGATGAAATCACTCAAAGAGAGAGTTCCCTCTCTCGGGATGCAAAGCATTGGCTAGATTCTGCATCTAAAAAGGTTGGTTTAGTGGTTACCTCGGTGTATACTTTCCTCTCTTACACAACTTCTAGGAAAACCTCGAGTGATAACATAGTGGCGACACTATGCTCTGGGATACGAATCATTTTATTGATACTATTGTTTGATTTATAATCTACTGGACACAGATACCGAAAAATACGAGCCCGGAAAGCCTTTGAAATTGCTTTTGCTATGCGACTGCAAAAAGTAAATAAATGTCATGTTTCGGTCTATCTGCGATTTCAGCTTATAAATTGAATCTTAGTTTCAAATTTTTCAATCGGAATCTCAGTTTAAACGGATCTTTGAGGAAATCTTAATCACATATCGGTATTTCTTAAAGAATTTGTCAGAAGTTTGTATTTATTTTTCAAGTGACAAAACCCAAAATTCAAAAACACATATTCTAAGAAAAGCAGCGAAAAGGATTCGACATACTAGGTCAAACACGGCCCAAATCCACCACGATTTTTGAAAAATCCAAATACTGATCCCTAGGATTCTTAGCAAGGCAAGGAAGTCAAGAAAGTTCTGAAAGAGGAAGTCGGAAGCGTACGTGTGGTTCTAGACCACTCTCAGATACCGCATCCGTCTGTGAAAATTATTTATATTGACGAAAGACGTTCGTATTTGCCAGCTTGAGATGAAACATCTTTGTTTGTAAATTTTTCACGAGATTTGAATTATCTAGGTTGGATTCCGGATCCTTGGTTCATTGAAGAATTGCAATATAGATTTGTTTCGCATCATCTTCGACAGAAATTTCACTAACTCCATTCAATGCGAGCAAGCCTTTTCGAAGAAGAAAGCTCAAACATTTCGTAATAACTCGAAGCATCTCTCAGAACTCAGCCCACTTGTCAGTACACATGTCGGACCCATCTACACCGTCGGTACCTCCCATCTCCACCTCGTCGACCTCCATCTCCACCGTCGGTACCTCCATCTCCTCCTACTAGACCCAGCTACTCTTGTTACTCCACTTTTATCTTCAGCAATGGCCAATCGATATGCGCTTTTAATATTACCAGTAACCCTCGACATCTTTTACCACCGGACTACCAAAGTAAGATCACACCTTTTGACGCGATCGAACACCTACACAGATCTCAACATACGTACCAAAAGGATGATGATACTTTGAGTTTTATGAGATTGATGATCGATGATATCCGTATGAGCAAATTTTTGTACAAGTCTCTCCTGGGAGAGTTAGAACTAGTTTAGAGCTCTCACCCCGAACAATATTGCTGACCATAGCTTTGTATGGGCATTTTTGAACAGAGATGGGAGAAAAAGAAAAAGATCCTCTCCCGGATCTTATCGTAATTTGACATTAAGAAGAAGACCAAATGAAACCGTAATCGCATTACATCATTAGATTTAATGAATCATATCATAAGTTCCTGCGAATCTAAGACCCCCACCTAATAACGTGTTGGTCAAATTCCCGAGGAACGGTTTCGACTACGAAACTAGCTTATTCTCTAGGGGAAAGAGCTCCCACAAACACTAGAGGAAATGCAGAGCATAGTGGTGGCAAGCGTAGAAGCAAATCCGATAGAAAAACGAGCTCGAGAGAAAGAGCAGAGAGAAGAATGCGTATGAAGGAAGAACCTTCGACTTTGAAAAGAAGCTGGATGTAATCATTAAAGGTATGGAAAAGATTAGGTGATAGAGTGGAAAACCATTGAAAGAAAGTATCAAGCTCGATAGCGAGAATGTTGCAAGAAAACCCAAACTTTAGGAGGAATACGAACCAAAAATATTGGAAAGAATGTCCCACGATCAAAACATTAGACCACCTTTCCAAAGAAAACTTTTGATTGAAGAGTTCGACCTCGAGAAGGGACCTACTGAGAAAGATGTAGAAAATAAACAATGTCAATGAGGACAAAGATGAATCGGAAATCTTCCTATCTCAGGATGTGATCAAGAGAATCATATCCTTGAAACATTCCACACTCTATTCAGGTGGAGACTTTCAGATTTCAAAGAAGGCTATGACACGACGAATCTACGAGAGTCTGCATAGCGGTACATCTTGAGAAGTGTAGCGGATAGATGTACCGTAGAAAAATAAACGTAAAACCACAAAACAAAATGTCGAAAGGAAAAACAAAACATTCCCCCCGTACAAGAAATGCTTCCCCACATGCTAACAACATTCCCCCAAATACAAATTTTGCCTAGGATAACTCCTAGTTGTTTCAAATCCAATAATTGAAGATGTCTCCGACAACCAACTAATTGACAAACAAAGCAATCTAATACATCTCCTCAAGTAGGAGCTCGTAGAAGAAACAGGTGGAGGTTAGTCCCGAAACATCTTCAAAAGCAAAACTTCATTCATGAAAAAGAAAAACATTGAAGATCCGATGCATGCAAGAAAATCAGCTGCAAGAAACGCTAAAAGCTCAAACAGGAAAAAAACCCTTTAATCTAGAAGTCGAAATAGGCAAACCAAGATAGATTTGTTCGCTTTATCAGAATTGGCTAAACATGATGTCTGCAGGAATCGGATTTCCAAGTCTTTAAACATTAACATTACTTTGGATTGGATGATTCAGGTAAATATTCTTGATGATCAACCCAAACTTCTTTTTGGCTCTAGAGTTAATAGCAAACGAAAGCGGTAGAACTCCTCCATTTTATGCTAAGCTTCGAATATTCATGACAAGATACTCCATAATGCAATGCTTGATACTTGACTAGAGCATCTCACAATTTGATGCTAAAAGCGATATGGAAAGATTGAATCACGGATATTACTAGACCATACAAAAGATTTGTTTTCATTTGATTTGATCGGGTAAAATGTTTAGGTTTTAATTAAAGATCACGTGTCGTCACTTTGTCCAATACTCTGCTAAGTCTACGTTTTAATGGACATAGTAGTTATTTGATATTCCACCCAAATATGGTATGTTATTGTCTAGGTCTTGGGGTGCTAAACTTGGAGGATCTATTCAATTAGACATGTCTTATGCAACACTATTTCGATATTTGGTCGACTAAAAGATTATATAGAGAAACTTTGATAGAAGTACTTAGTGAGTAGCCATGAGAAGCCTCGAAAACTTCCCCTCGTTTGTCCGTACGATTCATGACATGGATTCTTTTATTTTATACAATGCTCGAGTCGAGATCTTCCTACCGAAATAGGAGCTCTACGAAAAAGAAAATCATAAAGCAAAACACACTTTGTCAAAATTGAAGAAATATCTGAAAACAAAGAAACACGGATGACCAAGAAAAAACACGAAACAACTACAACAACTAGCTCTTTGCCGAGAAAATCTGTTAAAACAATTAATGAAGATTACGAACATGAAATTCTACATGGCATTTAGGGTTTAGTATGGCTCGATGAAACAAACTAGGTGCGTGGAGGCTGGAATTTGGTTACACAATGTGAGAGAACAATCATGCGAAGGGTCATGCTTATAGTTAAATTTCAAATGCACTAACAACATGGCGCAGTATAGGCAGCTCTTTTATTGGGGCTTAAACATGTCGAGGAGTTAGGAGGCATTAGGGTATCAATCATGAGCGACTGCGAACTAATTATCCCACAACAAATTAAAAGGAGAATATGCAACAAAGGACATGAGGGCGAAACATACCGAGAGACGAGCTTGTTGAGATTCTCAACACATTTCTACAAGCCCAACTTGCCAAGATTCCCCGAAACAAAACTTGCATGCTCACGGCTTTAGCGATGTTTGACCACTGTAGTACATGTATAAGTTGCCTTTTGATCCTAATCATCAGCTTTTACAGCTAGACAATAAGACACGCTGTGCACTATACCCAAACAATGTTTTGAGTTAACAAGTCATTTGTGAATAACCATCAAATCAATAGTTTTTTTCGACTACTTGCAAATGAGTTTTCTAACTCGTAATATAGATGAAGACATGACTCGTCGATAAAATTGATCTAGAAAAAAGAACAAAAATGGAAATTTCAAGAGAAAATGCAATTCATATGTCGCATCCCAACGCATTCACTTTGAAAAAGACATGCAAAATTTGAAACAAATGGAATTTGATGAAGGTCGTAGATGAAACAGAATCATCAATTTTAAAAGATAATCAATTACCCAAAGGATTAACACCTTTGGAAGATCTATTTGACTCAAATGATATTCATTCGGACCTAAAATGGAACCTCGACAATGCGTCGATATGGAGGAATGCAACTTAGGAACACCAGAACATCCAAAAATTGTTAGAAAGTTGTCTAGATCTCTTCCAAAAGATCAGAAGGTAAAATATGTTGAACTATTAAAAAAATTCCGGAGGACGTCTTTGCTTGGAGTTATGAAGACCTCGAAATCTTATGATACATCCATCATTCAACATACTATACCTTTGAAACTGCGATCGTAAACCTTTTTTAAACATAAAAAGCTTAGGAGAATTAATCCCGTTTTATTACCCTCAATTGAAAAAAGGGAAATCAAAAGAATGTTTGAAGCACGGGATTATATCTCCTCATCGATTTTTCGAAATGGGTTTCTAACACAGTACCAACTTGTCAAGAAAAAGACCGGAGAAATCAGATCGTGTGTTGATTTCTAAGGAATTTGACATAGATCAGTTTCATTTAAAGAGACAACTATCCTCTACACTAAAATGGATCACATTCCCGCAAAGGGGTAGTGGGATCTTCGAGAATATCACTATCTGGATGGGATTTTCGTGATACAACCGGATTGCGGGTTCATCACGATTGATCAGGATAAAACGAAACATTTACCACACCATGGGGTACGTTTAAATATGTCAAAATGCCATTTGGACTCAAGAATGCACGAGCTACCTTTCAAAAGACTGCGATGGACATTGCTTTTGCTAAAGAGATACATGATTTTCACGGTTATTTACCTGAGATGATACGAGCCGTTTTCTCTAAAACGGATCTGAGAACATTTAGGTCACCTAAGGCAAGTATTTATAAAGAAGATGCAGAAAAATATGGAATTTCTTTAAACCCTAAAAAGTCATTGTTTGGTTTGGAAGAATACTGAAAAATCTTTTAGGACATATCATTTCTAAAGATGGCGATTAGGATTGATCCCGAAAGAATTCAAGCAATTTTGCAAATACCCCACCCCAGAAACACGATAAAAGAATTGCAAGCATTTATAGGGAAAAATCAACTTCTTAAGAAGATTTATTTCTAGTCTAGCAGAGTTACTTAGATTACTAACTAACATGTTGAGGAAAGATTCAAGCGATTGGATCGGATTTGGTATGAAGCAAGCAATCATTCGAGGAGAATTAAGATGGCTTTAACAAGGACACCAGATGAGCTTGATTCTAAATTTGATAGAGAGACTTTATTATTTTTTCATTTGCTTCGAACATCTGTTCAAGGTACTGTTTTACTTCAAAAAGATGACCAAGGGTGTGAAAAGCCAATAGCATTTTTAGTAAAGCACCGAGGGATGCACCTCTATAAGTACAATATTATGGAAAAACAGAGCTTTTTGCATTGGTAAAAGCAATCAAAGATTATAGAAGTTTACATATGCTATTCTCATGATGATAGCATATGTGCCCAATGTCTGATAGTTAAAGATATTTTGACTCAAGATGGCATTGAAGGTATACTGAGGTAAGATGGATAGCTACCATTTTGGAATATGATATTGAAATCAAGCCAACTAGCGATAAAAGGCCAAGGCCTAGCACAACTTATGATAACCAATTGCCAAGCCTTAGATATCGGTGAACCGAGATAACGAGGGCAAAAGAGATGGCGACTCCCGGATCGACTCACAGCTTTCTTAGATTCACCCCTGGTATACTTGATATAATTCATGTTCTATAGCTATGCAAGCTCCTCCGTGGTTGTCAGTAACTAAGCAAAGATTTTTTAAAGATGACATCTTCGAAAAATATTGTATTTTTAGATAGCACTTTATTTTAGAAGAATCACGTCAAGTAAATTTTATTGAATTGTCTCTTAAAAAGATGAAGTACGATAAAGTGCTATAATCGAATTTCATGGGGGGATCTAGCGGAGGACATCTTCTCGGAAATCTACATCGCAACATAAAATCTTAAGGGCTGGTTTTATCGACAACATTATTTTCTGATGTAAAGAATTTGTAACAAGTACATCACAAATGTGGATGATTTCGAGGGTAAAAGAAAGTTGTTACCTAACTATGCCTTTAAAACCAGTTTCCTACGTAAAGACCCTTTCAACAATGGGGTTTAGATTTTATTGGAGAGATTCACCCCCCTTCTTAGGGACAACATAGATGGATTTTAAGCGCTACGGACTATTTCACCAAAATGGATTGAGCCATCCCATAGTAGACAGTCCAATGATACGTAATCATAGGGTTTCTTGAAACCAACATACTTTCAAGATTCGGATGTCCGAAAAAGATTATAATGCCAGACAATGTTGCGCATTTAAATCAAAGAAATGATAAATTTATGCCATAATATATCATATTACTCGTAAAGCCATTCAACAGACTATTACCCCCAAGTAATGGACTAGCAGATATCACTCCAATAAGAGTTTGATCAATATCATTAAGAAATTGTTGAGAGAGAGAATAAAAAGAACCGGCATAAGAAAGCTGACCTATGCATTATGGGCAAGAACGGACTTACAACCAAGAAATCCATTGGGACTAGTCCTTAGTGAGTTAGTTTATGGTTTGGAGGCAAGATTCCCATCATCGTTAGGGAATCACACAGTGATGAAATTACTTCAAGAAGGCTCAAGTGGAGCCAAATGACATTCAAAGAAGAATTAATCAGGACAATCCACCTACAACAAACCCGGAAGAAGAGGTATACCAAAAGGTCACATAGTCTTACGGGGAAAAGCTAAAGAAAATGTTTGATAAAAGGACTAAAACGAAGGATTTTCAATTAGGAGACAAGGTCCTAAGATGGGATTCTCAGAAGAGAAGAAGAGGGAAACATGGGAGGAAGTTTGATTTCTTGTGGAAAGGGCCTTATATCATCCATGCCTTGCAGGAAAACAATACTTATTTTTTGAAAGACTTGGACAATCAGGAAGTTGATAGAAGGACTACTGATGAGTCAGAATGCTTAAGCATTATTTTGATCCAATTTACTAGAATGTTTAAATGTTCCTAACTTGTACATAATATATTGATGCATATGTTACTATTTTTTGTTCTCAAGTAGCGCTTTTGGATTGGATGGTGACTTCTTGGAATTGAAGCGGTGAAGGCCCTAAGTTCCAAAAAATGCTTTTACTATCATATGTAAATAAAGCTACCGGAAGAAGGAAAAATTCCTTACTATATCGATTTGAAGAACGATATCCGAGACATCCGATCTCTCGTTCTTGACTTTCCACAAGGAAAAGCCATCCCCAAGCTGGAGCCGGTGTTAGCATCCTATATCAATAGGTTTCATCTTTCATGATTGTGTCTTGATGGAAGTGTGGAATATGTTCAAACCTTCTTACTTGAGCAAGGTGTTCCATATTCTTGAAAAACCAAAAAATCAAAAAATTTAAAAAAAATGTAAAGAGGGTATACCCTAAAAGAAAAAAATCAAAAGGGTAAAAAGAATAAAAATGATCAAAAAGAGAAAGAGATGAACCCTGAGCAAAAAATAGACCAAGGAAAGTATGTGCAAGTCTAAATGCCACTACTTTTTCATCTGTGCAATAAAATAATTGTGTGCGTGTGACTTGTCAGCAAACTTTTTGCCACCTAATTCATGAATAAGTCAAGCTGTTTAAAGCTTGGCTTAGTCATATTTCAATTTCATGTTTTAGATTAGAGAATAAATATCTAGCTGTAAACAATGCTTAATCTTATGCGAATAAGTAACTAGGTAGAGTGAATAAAAGGTGCTCAACCGTTTAATACGAGTCCTTGGATGTAATAAGGGTAGAAATAGATAGATTCATCATGTAAAAAAGAAAAAAGATTGAAAAGGGTTTGCTAGTCTAAATGCACCCTAATAAAGAAGACAAAAATGGTAGTGCTAAGTAGATGAGAGTAGGTGAGATGGTGCTACAAAAGTGTTATCTCGATGAATGGTGCTGCTACATGTTGGTTAATCATTTACTTTCATCACAAGTACTAAAGAAATACTATTTGGAAAATCACGACAAGCAAAGTCAAATTCATTAACACTCTCCTCATCATTTTTCCCCTCTGAGAGTTTTACTAATTTCCCCAAAAGTACTAAGGTAATTTGAGATCGAAGGGGCTCAAGAGCATTTCCTTGACTACTGAAGGGACCGGGACCCTCGGCCTAATGATCAAAAGACCTAAGCACTTGAAATAATCCATCATTGATTATCTTCCATTTTTAACTTTTCCTGAAAGTAAAATCTATTTTACTTAGGAAACCGATGCAACATTCCATAAAATTCCTCAAAACAACTTGTTATTCTAAGTTTAAGTGTTGAAGATAAACAAAATGTGCAATGGTTACTTCATAAGTTTTCACTTTCTTAGATATACAAAGATGTTTTGATTTTCCTTCTTGTCCTTTTTCATGCTAACACCTAACTCTATTATATTAAATCCCTAGTGAAATCCCCTTTTTCCTATGTATATAACTCCCTTTTCTAATAAATATCCCCCAAAACCCTCTTCATTATAATGTTTTACCAAAGTATATATAGTCCCGCACATTTTAAATACCCCGCTTTATATTAAAGCTCCTTTGTAAAACTCTAACCTTATATATACATTCCGCGTCTATGATGAATTAATTATATTAATTTATTCATCGTATAATAAAATATATTAGAAGAAAAAGCGTTAAACACATAACATATGTGTTTAACACCAAAAACGAGAAAGAGACTGCACAGCCGAGATCTCCCGCCACCATCACTGCATTCCACGTGGCATTCCCACATGGCTCAAACCTGCCACGCAATTTCATTTTATAAATTCACGGGGTTAATTAGTCATTGGACTAATTAACAACCATTCACGCCTATTAGCTTCTCCCAGGGTGATTAGATTACACGTCACACTTGTTTAAACCCCGAAGCGAACCACTTTCCAAAGCAGCACAAGTTTCCTTTCCTCCCGGTCGGTCGTACTCATTCCCTCCATTAATCAACGGTCCCGAAATCAATCCCGTCGCCCATCGCATGTGAGCTAGCCGGCGGGGAATGAGCGAGTTTGACTAATCAGCATTCACACGTGGCAGCGACTACGTAGATCAGCCGCCATTGCGCATTTACCGCCTTTCCCTCCATAAGCGGTCGCGAGCTCACTGCGCTTACACTTATCGAATACCGCCGTCCCACTGCTGGCCTTACGTCGACCCGAGTACGTCGAATGACGTCATCACCTCGAAACGAGCAAAAAACTTCGCTTTTGACTTGTTTTTAAGCCATTTTTTCGCGTTTTTTTAGTTATTTTGGTTTTCGAAAGAGACTAAGCTCCGCCGCAAATTTCGAAAATTCATCGCAAATACACCAAATTACCTAGAAATTCATTGCGCCCGTGTTGAAGAACGTTCCCGCCATTGTCCATTACTCATTGAAGAACCAGCTTTCATTAAAAACAGGTATTTATCATTGCGCACCCCGAGCTGCATAAAGTTAAGCTTAGTTTCTTGTGTTTTTTCTACCCCGAAAAAGTGGTTAAAAATCCTCTACCGAGTCCTCATTGAAGAGTTAAACACCTCGTAACTTACTTCCCAAACATCGGTAATTTGTCCCAATTTCTTCTTTTGTCCAGATATCCCGATCAGCCTCGCAAGAAAAATTGAAACCTCCATTTTGAATCCACGAGAACCAAAATGGAGGGCCCCCACTCTGCTCTAAATATCACTCCTTTGAATGCTCCCTCACCGAGATCTAGACTACTTGCCTCTCATAGATGAATATTTCCAAATAAAAGACCTCCGCATTTCGATGAAAAGTCCCCGTTTGAGTTTACGCTTCTCGGCCGCAGAGACAGAATACTCGAAGAGGCATAAAAGATCTTATAGGGTTGTGGAATCCAATCTCCCAAGGTATTTCATTCCGACAGTTCACGTTTTCACGAAATCATTCATTATTGTCATACAAAGTGTGATCCCATACAAAGGGCATGTATTAGCTCCCGATCAAAGTGTTTTGTTCCCTATAACACCTGCGAGCTATCAATACTATGTTACAATTTGAGCCGCAGAACGGGAATTAGCACCTCTATCCATGAAGGAGCTAATTGAGAAAACCAGATTGTTAACTCCGACAGAATTGAAAACGTATGGGTACGTATCATGTTACACGCAGCATCGCCAAAAGTGACTCCCCCTATGGTTTTTGAGCTTTTTCAATCATTTTGGGAAGGCTTATTGTGAATCGTAATATCCTTTCTTTGTCTTAGGATTCAATACGGTGAGTATGTTGACGAAGATAACTCGGCATCTGCTATCTATCTTCACCCTGGAGCGACCTCCCGAGATTAAGTATGACTATGCTTCAACTTCATCTGCCAACAAAATCCATGATCAATTTTTAAGGCTAGATGATGAAAGAAAGACTTTTCAAGTACTCTCGATTATCTATCACCTCATAATTTTCGTTTCTATCACTCAGGACAAATTCCCTTTCCCCATTCGAAACTTGATGCGTAGTAATCCCGAGTCTGTTATTTTTTGAGTCCCCCATCATTCATTTTGTCCTTCCGATTCTCCCTACTCTTATTCAAAATAATCTATTGATCAATTTGTACATCACACTGCTACAACCTTGTTACCGTGGAGTTTCTCTGAGCTTAATACTTTGAGATAAGAAAGACCCTGCGTATGTCATTAAAAGTTTATACAAAGTTGGGGATTGGTACTTGTACCAAAACCATACAAGCATTATCGAGGATTTTATGGATGTGAATTACATCCATTCAAGTTACCAAATATGTACCAATGAGAATTTTTGCGTTGGGACTACTTTAGAGCGGATGAATAACTCGGATGTAATCCATTTTTCGCAATGTAAAGAAGAAAGCACGTTAAGGATCAAAAGCGTCGATTGGGTCCTTTCATTTACAATTCTAGAGAAGTGAGAGAGATCGCAGAACTATATTGGAGAGAAAATTCCGGACATCTTTCCGTTGGGTCCCATATGACCCCTTTGGTTTCATTTGTGAAAGAAGGTTAAAAATAAGTCATCTCCCTTATATACATCAGCTGAAATTCCCGACATAGAAACGTAAGATATGCAAATCAAGATGAATGGGTTAAAGGAACACTTATTGAAGAGGGAAGTGGAGCATTACAAATTGAATAAACTTATGAAAGATCTTTGAAGAAAATTTGACACTAGCAAACATATGATCAAATGCACAGTGCTATATTGGCACATCTTCAACATACCTACTCTAGCAACAAGCTATACGGAGAAACTGACACCATCGACGTATGCAGCAGCCCTAAAGGTAAAGGAAAAGAACCTATAGTTGAGTCATTGAAACACGACTGCGTCAAGCAGTAGAAAAAATCAGCGTAGTTCCAAAACACCGAAACAATCTAAAGCTTCATCAAACACCGACAGAAAAGCAAATCCCAAGCTCCGAGAGATGCAACTCACACGAATGTGGAAATAGGGGAAAAAGAGTCGACTCCGGATACCACACTCAAAAGGAGCCCACAAGTCTATCGAGCTAAAAATATAAATCTGATCTACCTCAGGATGTAGAGATCATAGATGAAATATTTGATGATGGCGGTGGGAAAGATAGTCGAGTACGACAGCAATGTACGTACGAGTGAAAACAAATATAAGCAGGAAAGGGATACAAAAGTACAGCGAGCATGTGAAGTATCTTCTTTCGAGACAGCTCCAAGACAGGTCTTCAGAGACATAAAGAAAACCTTCATTGATATCAAAACAAGGAATGAACCACTAAAAATGAAGGTCTATGATCGGTGATATGAAGATGGCTCTCTCATAATCATGAAAGGCGTTGATGTCAGCCATTTGAGTCTTTCACGAGAGTAAAATGCAAATGAGCCACTTGCAAAGCTAAAGTGCAGAAAGCCAACTCTCAACACGTATTATCACGAACTAATTTTGAAGTGTTAGTCAAAGGATATCCATCCCTTGGATCGGGATAGAGCTTCATAGGCAAACAAACGGGAAACTGGTTTATTCCACTCTACCAACATAAGCCATGGCAGCCTTAACACTACAAGATCCGCGCTTGAATAATACTGCTGCAACATTGAAAATTGAAAGGACCTCCTCTACGAAAGCCAAGGACAATAGAATAAAGTCTCAGAAGAGATCATTATTGGTTTGGGGACACAATCCCAAAGACACTAAAGGTATTGAGGCACCGATAAAAGAAAGAAAGAGGATGATATAGCACTTTAAGAAAAGCAGTTGAAAATACCAGACCTCAAGGCACAGACACAGGAAATAATAAAAAGGAAATTCACAAGAAGAAATGATGGAGTTGCTCTTAAACTTCGACAGAGCGACTAAATGAAAGCGAGAAGGAGCTGGAAAAGGACATGCGAACAGGAAATTCTCAAAGCAAAGGCTTACAGTTACGTGTACTACTGAGCACAACGAGAGCAATCATCTCAAGGTGAATATTTCTAATTTGAATTACGATTATTTGACTTAAACAAATGGAGAGTTTGCAGCAAAGGTCTATGAGAACTCCAAGAAATGGTAAAATTACAATTAACAAAATTGGAGGGAAAATATGACACATCCAAAAAAGACGATGGTCGATAACCTCAGGAGAAATAAAAAAGGTTGGAAAAATTGGTTTAGAGGCTTTGCAAAAAGATCTTTACAACTGAAAAAGCCTCACGAATGAAATAAAAATGATATTCTTTAGACAACATCATTAATTTAATAAAGAGATATTTCGTCTTCCATTCAAGCTATTTTTGAGACGAGAATGAGTTGATCAAGATAGCTCAGGAGGAAATAAACAAAACTAGACATGAATTAAGAGGCAAGCGTAGCTAGCCCACAGTGTCTCATTCAGGTTTTGATTCAAGAACAACAACAAGCTAGCATTGCTAGGAATTGATGATCGAAGCAATGTGTAGTTTTGAGGCAAAGAGAATTTTTACAAAAAGAACTTTCATACAAATCTAGAAAGAAAAGTGTAATGATATTTTGGTCGACATCAACGTTTTCGAGAGAAAAAATTTCTAAGCTCGCTGAGACATATGATTGCCAAGTCCCATGCTCACAGCAGGATCAAATAGTAGACTTGGAAACTTGATATAGAAAAGAATCAAAAGCTTTCCATGCTAACATACAGCGTACGTAAGTTCTACTAGTATAGGGTTCCACTAGCTCATCGTGAACCCTACGAGTACTAGCTGGGAAGAGTATTTATAAGAAACGTGGAGAAATACGAGTTTCATACGGAACATGAGTTAAAAAAGGTATCTATTTCCCGAACGGGCCCACTTTTTATAAACTTACCGAAGCCGATGAAACTTTAAGGAAGCTCGAGAGAACAATAAGTACCCGGATGATCGGTGGTGGAAGGAAATGCTGTCAGAAATTTTGTAAAAAAATGTTGTGTCGGGACAAAAGTTTATCTTTACTATTAAGTAAATGATAAAAACGAGTAAAATGCGAGTATGAAAAGAGTATCGGATAGAAAGAGTATCGGATGAAAAGAGTAAAATGTCGTGGTAGAAGTAAAAAGTATTCAACAAGTCAAAGGAATACGAAAGGACATGACATGAAGCCTCATTTAGAGCACTTGTCCTTAGCACGTCGCATGAAGAAGAAAGGAACAAATGACACTATCGCCGTTACTCATTATTCTATTTTCGAGACCATGTGTCTCTTGTTTGTTATGTAAATACGCTTTAAGTCGATTCTCGAATTATTGGCTAGAGATGAGAGTAAGATTGTTAAGATTATTTTTGTGAGTAAATAAGCCTTCAAATAGAGTTTTGAAGGGTGGATTCTATTACTACTGTTGTAGCATTTGAGGTTTTCGAATAAAAAGCTTTTGGACGAAATTTACTTGTAGCTTCTTGGATGACGTTTTGAAGCTTAACTCTGGACTAGTTGCGGGATTCATGTATGTTGGACTCTCGATTCATAAGTTTTCCAACCACTTGTGTTTAAATTTTATATTAGTTGTATGCTATCATCATATCCGTTTCCTGAATAGTTTACATAAAGGATTGAAAACAAGTTTGCTTAATTGTACTCCTTTTCAAATAGTGATTATTCTCTATGTTTTCTTCTCGGATTAGTTATAAGCATGAATTCTTAATTAGCTCATGTTTCTATTTGATTCAATATTGTGTTGGTCATCGTAACAAAGAATCTTCATTGCTTTTTTGCTTCTGTAATCATTTCCCTTCTTCACCTCTTGAATATGGTGAAAGATTTCTTGGTTACCCTTTCATCCCTTTCCAAGACCATCCATCCACTTTAAATTTTAAGGATTGTTCTCCGTTCAGCTATCTTGCCCACGTAATACCATCTCTGTGTTCGGTGATGAAGTAACCAGAGTAAAAGCCATCCTTGAACTCCACGTACTCCCAATGGAGTGAAAGCCCTCAACCTTGCACCTGTAGTTTGTGGATTCCACCATTTTCCCAAAACAAACTTTCTGCATCTATAACTAGCCTAAAATCATTCAAAAAGCAAAGATAAATCATAAAGAGAGAAGCCCTCTCCTGGATGCGCGATTGGCTAGGTCTGCAGATCTAAAAGGTTGGTTTGTGGTTACCTCGGTACTACTTTCCTCTTACACAACTTCTAGGGAAAACTCCGAGTGATAACGAGGGTGCTTCGTATAAAATTCTCATCCTCCCATGTAGAATCTTCGATGGGGTAAGTTCTTCCACTTGATGCAGATACTCAAAATTGATCGATTCGTAGTCGTCGAGTTCTTGTTTTCACATGACCACTAGAGTTCCAATATTGATTTTTCCTTCCTCATCAAGTTCGGGAAAATATTGTTTGAGCTTGGAGAAGATTTTCACCTATAACCTACATGAAACATGGAAAATTGAGATGTACTACATGCAAAAAGCTGAAGCTCCAATTTGTATGCCATATGGAACCAATATTTTGCAACACACTTGTAAGGGACCATAGTCTTTCGGGTGATAGTTTATTATCCTTCTTAGCTTGCTTGAGGGACATTTGTTTGTCATGGTTATGTTAGTAAAAATACCCAATCTCCTACATCAAAACTTCTCTCGCTGCGATGTTGATCTCGCCCGTTGTTTCATTCGATATGTGCCAAATTCAGAGTTATCCTTTAAGAGTTGGAGAACTTCTTGGCCGATGCTCGATGTGATCTTCCACTACTTGAACATCGAATTTTCTCTTAAATATGAGTGTGATGGATGGTGGATGATATCCATAAAGTGCCATAAATGGGGTCATTTTTGCTGTAGTATGGAAGGAAGTGTTCATACCACCATTCAAATGAAGAGGTAACCACTTGAGCCCATTGTGTTTGTTTATCGAATACAAACAACGAAGATATCCTTCCAAACATTTATTTACGATCTCGGTTTACACACATCGAGTTGAGGATGATAAGATGAGCTATGAGCTAATTGAGTACCCAAACAAGAAAATAACTCCATCCAAAAATTTCTAGTAAAAATGGGATCTATGTCGCTCACTAATAACCCTTAGCTTCCATGTAGTTTTTGAATTCTATCCATAACATCTGTAATAGCAACTATACATGCTTTAAATGGATGAGATAATGCTACAAAAAGTGTGCATACTTGGTAAGTCTATCAACTACCACCATGATGACACTCTTTCGCTTCAAACTTACGTAAACCCTGTGATAAAATCCATTGAAATCTCCTCCCAAGCGTTGACTTGGGATGGATAAATGTTGTAGAAGTCCCTAGGGTCTTAATTGTTTCCACTTTATTCAAACAAGCTAAACCAAACGATTCCACCACAAACTTTTGAATATCAGTATTTAAGGCCATACCAAAAAAAAGTTCTTTCTTCACCCTCCGGTGCAAGTTTTTAAAAATCACTTGAAGTGTCCTCCTAAGAGGAGAAGTGTGCAATTCCGAGAAGAATCTTTTGTTTTAGTTGGGATTATTTTCGCAAAGATATAAGCGATCTTTGTACCACTAAGGAATCATTTTTCCAACTAAATGTATCGTATGTACTAGGATCTTGCTGCAACTTTTGAATGAGTAGTCCATACATCTTTGTCCTTCTTCCATTCATCTCTTGCTCTCGATTATCCAACTCTGGTTGAATATAGATATGGCACAAAAGCAATGCTTCCACCTCTTCATTCTTTCTTGAGAGTGCATACTGCTGACAACATTAAGCTTTCCTTTTTGTTGAGATTGTTCAAAGTCATAACCCAAAATCTTTGTGACCCATTTTTGTCGTCTCTTCTGATGATAGTCTTTTGTCTCCAAAAGTGTTTAAGACTATCATGACTCAGCTTTTACCTTGAAGTGTCTTCCCATTAGGTAAGTTCGCGCATATCTTTAGTGCATGTAGTCATTGCTAACTTTATTTCCTTCTCATAAATAGGTTTATGTAAATACTTTCCTTTGATTGACGACTTTCAAAAGCAATGGGTCTACCTTCTCGCCATTAGCGCACCAATTCCATTTCACCGAGGCATCACGTTTCCACAATAAAGGTTTTATGTGAAGTCTGCATAGCTAATGCAGAGCTGCATGGCACATTGCTCACTTACGACGTTCAAAGGCTCTAGTTGCTTCAGAGAGTCGCATGAAAATGCATCTTTCTTCGAAATAATGTTGTTGAGGTGCTGCTATTCTCCCATAATTCTTTAACAAACTTGCGATAATACCCCGTTAACGAGAAATCCTGCGCAACTTCTTTATGGTTGTACGGGGACTTTCCATTCCTTAATGGCTCTAATTTTCGTTAGGGTCTACTTTAACACTCTCGTGAGATACAATATGACCCAAAATATTCCACCTCTCTTGTACTCCAAAAGAAAACATTTGGATTTTTTTTGCATATAATTGTTTCTCCCTGCAATGGTTTGAGCACCCTCTCAACATGTTCAACATGATCCTTCAAGACCTGTCTGTAGATTAGTATATCATCAAAAAATATCTACCAGCACAAATTTTCTAAGGAAGGTTTGAAAATAGGAATTCATCAACCGCTTGAAATGTAGAAGTTGCATTGGTAAGACCAAAAAAGGCATGACCATAAATTCACAATGACCTCATGTGTTCAGTGCTCGTTTTGGAATATTCTCTAGATCTTCATTCTAATTTGATGATAACTCTAACGAAGATCCAACTTGGTAAAATAAAATTGCTCCATGTAATTCATACCAATAATTCATCAATCACGGGAATGAGAAATTTGTCTTTAATGTTGAGCTTATTGAGCTCCCTATAATCCGAACACGATTCGCCATGATCCATCCTTCTTGTGTACTAAAACTACCAGGAGCAAGAGAAGGAACTTTGACTAGGGTTGAATTATACCCACCTACTAACATTTCTAGCAATCATACGTTCAATTTCGACTCTTTTTGGAAGTAAGGATAATCTATAAGGCCTAATGTTTGGAGGAACACTTCCCGGAATCAAATGAATAGCATGATCATGATCACGAATAGGTGGGAGTCCTTTGGGAGTTTCAAACACCTTGGAATGATTGTCCAAGACTTGTTGGAGATCTGCAGAAATAGATGATTTTGATGTTGGAACTTCTAGTGAGCATAATTGTGCAATTACGCCTCGTTTTTCTTTCTTTAGAAGCTTTGTCATGACATTAGAACTTATTATCCTTCCTGGCTTCCCTTCAATACCCCGTAATTCGACTTCCTTTCCTTCTGAAAAAAATTTCAAGAAAAGTTCTTGAAAATTAAAAGCTACCGTCCCCAAAGATTGAAACCATTGTACTCCTAGTACAACATCAGCACCTCGATAGGAATGGAAAGCATTCAACTATTCAATACATATTCCCCCATGGTTAGCTTGATATTATGGCATTTTCCAGAGCAATTTATAGTTCCTCCATCTGCAACCATCACTTGACATTCTGGTGCTGGGTATAGGAAACAATTTAATTCCTTGGCTACCTTATAATGAATAAAATTATGGGTGCTACCTGAATCAATCAACACTATTACCTTTTCCTTCTTGATATGTCCTTCTATCTTGAGAGTTTGAGGAGTGGTAATTCCTGCCAGTGCATTACACGATATGGTCGGATTCATTTCTTCCTCTTCTAGGGGTGGTTCCTGGTGTATATCCTCTTCTTGTTCATTTTCTTCTCCTTCTTCACAATCTATGTAAAATAATTTCTTCTCAGCACACTTATGACCTTTAGTGTATTTGCTATCACAACTGTAGCAAAGCCCTTTTGCTCTTTTTTCTTCCAATTGTTGTGGTGCCAACCTTGTAGGTTGTGGAAATCTAGGCGTAGCAACACTTCCTTCTTTATAGAATTGAGTGGTAGGCTTCCTTGTCGCCATAATTTTACATTCAACTTTCCTTGCCAACCTGAATGCCTTCTCCAATGAATCAGGTTCCAAAACACGAACTTCATGTTGGATGTTATCCTTTAAAGTGCCTATGAAGAGATCAATCCTGTGTTCCTCTGGAATATCAGTTACCCTTATATTCAATTTTTGGAAGTCCTCAATGTGTTGTCCCACTAAACCCTTTTGTTTGAGATTTATCAATTGGCTAAAGAAGGTGTTGCTCTTTGTATCCTCATAATGTGCTATCATTTCCTCCGTAAAAATTGACCAAGTGACAATTTTTTTACGGGAGTAAAGCCATCGATACCATACAAATGCATTTTGTTCTAAATGTAAAGTTGCAATGCGTACCTTTTGTGTGTTTTGCACATTATGGAGATCAAAATATTGCTCCATCTGTAGTATCCATGTTACAGGATCCTTTCCATCAAACTTCCTCATATCCATTTTTGGAATATGGTGGTTCTTCCCGCCAACATTAGAGGTTATGAAATCACGATTAACATTTATTTTGTTCTCATCATGAGTTTCCTCTACTATATTTTCACCATTAGGAAACATTTCTTGTATCAACTTTCCCAAACTTTCGATGTCTACTTTTAGATCTTTCTTCATGTTTTCCATGTTGTCTTTCATTTTTCATCAATCTTAGCTTCCATGTCATCCATCTTAGCTTCCATGCCCACTTCCATGCCATCCATCTTAGCTTCCAAACCATTAATCTTAGCTTCCACGCCTTTATTCAAACCATCCATCTTAGTTTCCACACCCTTCTTCAAAACTTCCATTTCATTTTTTGTTGTTCTTTGCGAGAGCGAAATTTGTTGCACTTGCTCTTGTAATTTTGATATGTCATGTTGCCATTCTTCGTCTTTATGAGTCATAGTAGAGCCTTCTAAAGGCTTAATGGGTGTTGAATTCTTTTTAGGGGCCATTTTAGACTCCAATATTGATATCTATTCTACAATAGGCCCTTGCAATCAATTCAACTTGATTCTTCAAACAAGACTCATGCAATTCAGAAAAAAAATACACACCTTTTACTTGCTTTGAGGAGCTCGATATTGAAATTGTATTATCTCTGTGATTGCAGCTCTTCAATATATGAAATTCAGCTTTGAAGTAGCCCTCTGAATTCTCTTTTGAATGCCACAGTTCTGACCTGATTTGGATTCTCCAAGACAAAGTTGTGTCCAATCTCCCACAATGACCTAATTATGGACTGGTTCAGTAGAGCGATCTTGTACGACTAGCCACGTGTCACTGTTTCATCCTTTGTCTCTGAAATTGATAGCCAAGAAACTAAATTCTGTCTACTTGCGAACAATTTTTACGGCACTCCAATCCAATGCCCAGAGAGAGAGTTATTGAACTTTTCCCACGATCACCTCTTTGAGATGAAATTCAGGAGCCTGAAAAAGCACTACCTTCCACAGATCATATCTCCAAAAATATTGCGAACCAAGCTCTGAAATTTTTTTGAAGAATTTACTCAGGATTGCAGCTTCGTACCATATGAATTTCAGATTCTGAACCTTCGTAGAAATTTTTTTATAGCGAAAATGCCACGATGACCTGTTTAGGATCCTAAAAAAAGACCTAACTTCCACAGATCATATCTCCGAAAATATTGCGAACCAAGATCTGAAATTTGTATACAAACTTCCTCAAGATTTCAGCTTCGCACCCTAAAAATTTCAGATTCTGAAGCTTCGTAGAAAAATAGTTATAGCGAAAATGCCACGATGACCTGTTTGGAGCAGCGAAACCCTAGAATCCAAAGCTCTGATACCAAATGTTGTGTAACCAGCTCCAAAAAGAGAAGAAAAGAGATATCAACGCCTTAGAAATGAGCCACTTCAAGGGGGCAACCTCCAATACATTAAATAAATGAACAATTCTTGTATGATACAAATGAACAAAACCTCCTTTCTATATATAGGAGTCCATGGGGCCATAATGTAATCCTAGCCGACCTAACAATACTAATTTAAGGGCACAATAATAACAAAATGGGGGTTACAAGGGTTCAATAATAACAATAAGGGGGTTACACTAACAATAATAAGGGACTATACTAGTGATATAGGGACCTAACATGCTCATGGTCTATTGCAGCAAATATGATGGATATTTTAGCAGTGGATTGTGGGGGAGAGCCACATGATTTTTGGTGTACACCCATTACACCATTTTTTACTTTCATGCATACATATTTAGATATGATTGTGGCAGCTAAAAAGTGGCTGGGAGAGCACTTGTTAATTTCTATTTTGATGCAAGCAAGAAGTGCACTACGTAGGTCCCATTGGTGGGACAATGATCCACTTTCCGGTTGTCATGTGACAACTTGCTTCTATTGGTTCTTGCTACCATGCATTGCATATTTTTCTTTTGACATGGGGAGCTTTGTTTTGGATTTGGGAAATGAACTAAAGATTCCCATTGGGAGTGTGAATCTCCCTAATTTTCATGTTGCATGTTTTAGGAGAAACAATGGGCAGCCCATGATTGTCGAGCTTCATCTCTTTCCTTCATGTGGGAGGAGTTATTTGGAGAGTTAGAAATTTTGGAGGAGGCACTTCATGGTTTGTAAGATTGATGGGGTGGCTTGGGTCTCTTTTGAAGACCATTTTATTTCATCCATATATCAGCAGCAGCCCCATATGCATCATGAGGAGGGAAGAATTCATTGGGTGGATGTGCCCTTTGGGAGGAGAGACCTCCACTCTTTTTGCAGCACATGCTCCAAGGGGAGTATGGGAGATGTTATGGCCACCATGTTCAGACATTGGTTTCTCTTGGAGGTGAGCCATATGTTTGGTTGGATACCATATGATGATGAATTCCAACTCATTGCATATGAGATGATTTGGGCCAGCATTATTTACAGCATTGGAGGAGAGATCCTCGGAGATCTAGTCTTCATCTTGCCACTTGAGGGAAAATATTTTGCAGCGCAGGATCAGCATACACTCTTCAATTATCCTAAGTGGAGAATAGGTCAGCGTGGGGTAGGCTATGAAGCTTACCAAGTTCATAAATTTAGCCCACCTATTTCTCATGAGCACAAGGTGGAGGAGTATTTTCAGGAGTTGCCTAGTTGGAGGGTGACTCATTTTTCTTGGCTGATTGCTTGGGGGTGGAGGATCTACATGGGGTTATTTCAGACTCCATGCCTTGATTGGAGGACTTATTTTCAGTTCATCCTTGCTCTTGCTTGAGGACAAGCAAGTTTTGAGAGGGGAGGACCGTAATGTTCCGAATTTTGCAATAAGGTAATTGGAACATTAATTTTTCTTTTATGATAATAAAATGGAATAAAATGGGTAAGGGAGCCCATGTAGCAGCAAAATAAACTCTCCTAAGGTGCAAGAGTCACTTAAGTGGCTAAATTTGGCATTCCCTAGTGTGAAAAGGGCCAAAAGCAAGTTAATTAGACCATGGTTGACGAAGTCAACAACGTGGCTTAAAGGAGAAGCTTGCTCATGAAGACTGTGTAGTTGGAAAGGAGGGAAATTTGAAATGAGAGAAACCATAATGTGAGTGGGGTCCATGGAAAGGAAGAATTCCTTGCATAAAAAGGTGAAGGAGAGCCATTGTTCATTTTCATGCTTGAGAATTCAATCTTGCAGCTCTCTTCAGTTGTTCAACTAAGATAGCTTGTGTTGCTTAGCACAAGGGAGATTTTTGTTTAGAAATATTCTCTCCTTCATTAGGAAGCCTTGGAGGATCTGTTCTTCATCTTCCTCACATCCAGGCTTGAGGCCAAAGCCATCTCTTTCAGCTACAGTGTTTCTGTTGGGCAGATTCATTGGAGTTGCTGGAGGTAGCAGTGAGGGATCATCATCCCATCATTTCCTGAGCTAGTTTTGGAGAGGATGAGTTCTCCTTTCTCTAAGAAATAAGAAAAGGAAATTATCGGAGCTTTATTTCAGGTTCTGGCATAGGTCCAAGTGTTTCATCTCAGCCCCAACGCAGTCACTCCCTCTTACAACATTATTTTCAGAGGGCATTTGCAGGAGGATTCACCATGGGGATTGGAGAGTGTAATCTTCAGTGAAAGGGGCAGCCTTTCACTTAGAATATCATTGGAGGAGGTTGCTATATTATTTGCAGCATCTTTCCCCTTCTCCATTCATGTATTATTATTAAGCTGCAGTAGCTACCCAGCTACTCCGACATTTTTTGTATTTTATCATTTTGTACATGTATTGCAGCCAATCCTTCTAAGGATTGTTAGCTAGTTATTTTCAGGGGTTTAGAGCTTGCTCCCCTTCATTTCTTGAGCTGATAATGATATATCATCACATTTCATATTATATGTTGAAGTCTCCACATGTAACTGCGTAGTCATGGCTAGGGCAGCAACTTGTAGCAGTGTAGTCTTGAGTTTTCATGCATATTCTGAATTGAGGCTATCTTGAGAGGTTTCTACCTCAAGATTTGTATACTATTTGTTGTTTCTACTTTATATATCAGCCATACACTCTTCTCATACACTATGTTGTATTATTTCACTTATTTTCATTGTTAGAGTTTAGATGTTGTTGTAGCTCATTCTTTGAGAATATCTTCCTGAAGGAAAAAATATTTACATAGTTATAGGCAGAGTCTAAGAAAGGGCCAAGAAGCCTCCAGTTCTCATCCTCTCTTTAGAGGTGACATAACTGGTAAAATCCCTCTCATTCTATCTTTGACATAGCATTGTCAATATTTCTGACAAAAGGATTGATTTAGTGGTGTAAAAGCTGCTAATTTCCATTTCGGGACATTACATAAAAACAAAGCCTGATATTTTCTCCTCTCTAAACAACCAGAGGAAATATGAACAAAACCCAGGGAAAGAACTTCACTTCTTTGCTCCCCAGCAACGGCACCAAAAAATGTTGCACCTTAAGAGACAATCCTTTAGCTGTGATAAGGAATCTGTGCTTAAGACATTTATATAGTTATGTTTCAGAAATATTAGTCTTTGTTTAACCACCTTCAAATATTTATCATTAAACCCTCAAAGATAAAATACAATGACTGTCCCACAATGCTATTATCTATTGATATAGAATGGAATGATTAGAAGAACATGAAAGAAAGAAGCCCAAACTGATATGACATTGTACAGAATATATCACCTCAAAATCCAGAAGAATTATAAGAAAAGAAACAGTTAAAATGGAGTGCCTATTAAGGATTTTAACTCTTATTCGCACAAGTAAAAAGGGACATGCAGCTTCATTAATTCATTTTATTCAAACATGGAAAGTACACAATGTAAAATAGAAGACACATCAACATCAACAAATTCCATAAACTTACTTTTCATTCCTTGATCATTTGAAATCTGAGTACAAAAATTGCAGTCTAAAGGTCCAAAACTCGGAACCTTTATTTTTCTTGTCCATCTCATTAAATACAATAGAAAGTTGTTTGTAACTGCTGTAACTGATCCTAACTACTTCAACTACTTAGGACTTCGTCAACTATCTATTACATGTCCTCGAAATGTCTTATTACAATTACATTCTCTTTAAAAGAGGAAAATAACATGAAATTAATATCCTAATATATATGTTGAATGTGAATTGATGACGATGTTGTTGCATTTCCTTGACTGGCTAGTTTATCCTTCTTTGAAGTCAAGGGGTCCTTTGGTAAATATGTCATCTAGGCTCTGCATTTATTCCATATCTCAATGTTTGTCTTGGGTGAATGAAGAAGCTTGTGATACTCCAATATGAATGCATTAATTTTATTGAAAGATGGCTTTTATGCAAATACATTTTTCACTAACCACAGCAGCTGAAAATGTCTTTGAAGGAAATTGATCATTGTTGCTCCTTTAAGAACCTTAGTCTTTTCATGAGTACTGTCTACCTTAATTTTTTCCAACACTAGTAAGGGTTCATAATAATTCCATGATAACAGACCACCTCCAAGACCCCAACATGATGGTAAACCTACTCTTGCTATTTTATCAAATAAATTATCAAACTAGTTCACTGCTTCCTTAAGCTCAATCAGCTTCTTTTATGTAGACTTCTTGCAATCATTTTATTAATTTCCACAGCATATAAAATCATGTCTTTAATTTCATTTTCTTCCAATTCCTGATTTGTTTTGGAATCAATGAAATTAATAAAATGTCTTTCTCAGATGGCCCTATTAATTGTCTTCTTCTTGTCTTCCATGACTTGTTCTTCCAACTCTTGATAATACTTTTTTCTTCTGCAACCATAGTAAAAAAATCCCAGCATACAAATGTTACAATAAAAGGCTTCGAAAGATTGTTGAATGTATTGATGTTGTTATTGATGAGTCTCATGCAGTCCCTAAAGAAGAAAGACAAAAAACAGAAGAAGATGATGGTGACTTTTGTCCTTCTACATCAAATAGAAATGATATAGACAGTGGATCCAATGAAGAACCTGAAGATGATTTATCTGGAAAGGCTCCATCTAGATATGTTCAAAAGAATCATCCTGAATCTCAAATTTTGGGAGACAAGGAATCAGGTGTACAAACAAGGATGACTCTTGTGGGATCTCCTAGCTATCTGGCATTTCTATCCACGATTGAACCACACAATGTCAATCAAGCTAGCAAAGATGAATGTTGGATTCAGGCCATGAATGAATAATTTGATCAAATTGAAAAGAATCACACTTGGGAATTGGTACGTAGACCACATGATAAAAATGTCATTGGAACCAAATGGATATTCAAGAACAAGCTAAATGAGAATGGGGACGTTATAAGAAACAAAGCTAGACTGGTTTGCAAAGGGTATACTCAACAAGAAGGTATAGACTTTGAACAAACTTTTGCTCCTGTACCTAGACTTGAAGCCATAAGAATGTTTCTTGCTTTTTCAAGTTCTCAACAAATCAAAGTTTATCAAATGGATGTCAAATCTTCTTTCCTCAATGGTGATCTAGAAGAAGAAGTTTATATAGAACAACCAGAAGGATTCATTTTGGGAAATGATGAAACTCTTGTTTGTAAACTTAAAAAGGCTCTATATGGTCTCAAACAAGCTCCAAGGGCATGGTATTATCGTCTTGACAAATATCTTCATCAACAAGGATTTTCAAAGGGGTCTGTTGATAGTAACTTATACACAAAAATTGAAAATGATAAACTATTGATTGTGGTTGTATATGTTGATGATATAATTTTTGGAAGTAATGAAGAATCTATGAGTCAGAAATTTGCTTCTGTCATGCAGCAAGAATTTGAAATGTATTTACTTGGGGAACTAACATTCTTTCTTGGCTTACAAGTGCATCAAACTAGAGAAGGTATATTCTTATCTCAAGAAAAATACCTTAAGCAAATTCTGAAGAAGTATGGGATGGAAGAGTGCAAACCTGTAAGTACACCGATGGTAACCAGATGTAATCTCAGTTCTCATGATGATTCTCCCACGGTGAATCAACCAAAATACAGATCTATGATAGGAAGTCTTCTGTATCTCACTGGGACTAGACCGAATATTATGCATGCAGTTGGGATTGTTGGACGATTCCAAGCCAATCCAAAAGAGTCTCATCTTCAGGCTGTCAAAAGAATATTCAAATATCTATAAGGAACTCAAGACTTTGGACTATGGTATCCAAAGAATGCTGATCTTACTCTTCATGCTTACACTGATGCAAATTGGGCTGGAAATGTTGATGATCGGAAAAGCACAAGTGGTGGTGCATTCTATATGGGGCCCCGGTTGGTATCTTGGTTCAGCAAGAAGCAAAGCTCTATTGCCTTATCTACAACAGAAGTAGAATATGTGGCTACCGCATCATGTTGCACTCAACTTCTCTGGATGATGCAAACCTTACAAGACATTCAAATCAAATGTTCACCTCCTATCTCCATTATGTGTGATAATACAAGTGCCATCAATATTTCAAAGAATCCTATTATGCATTCCAAGACCAAGCACATTCCCATCAAGTATCACTTCTTACGTGAACAAGTGCTTGAACAAAAGGTGAAGTTGGAGTATGTTCCCTCCAAAGAACAAGTTGCTGATATATTTACCAAACCTCTGCCCAGGGAAGCATTCGAATATCTCAGACAGAAGCTGGGAATGGTCTCTGCCTCTCATAAGATCAGATCTGCTTAATTTCAGAAGATTAAATTGGATACGCGGGTTTCCTGAAAGATAGTCACGTATATACTCGAGTTCATACACAGAAAACCGCGTATGGATGGTTGCTGACAAATTTTCTGGGTCAGCATTCTTCAGCACAAGTTATGGTGCTATTTGGTATCTCTGATGCTGTATGGCTTCTCTGGTGATGTTTCAACTCTTATATTTCTGTTTCATTCTCTGATATTGGGTGAAGATGCCTTGATGATTAGCTATTGAAAGTGTTCAGGTTACTCAAGCTAAGGAGGAGTTTTGGTCATATGGAAAGGATGCACAGTTTCAGGGGGAGCATTAGCCTGGCTGAGAATAATGCATTGTTGGCATTATGATGGTTCTGAAACTTGATCTCTCTCTTGAGGTCTTTTTGGTTTTGGTTGTGAAAAGTCATACTTGTAATTTGATGAAAAGGTCATGTTGAGACCCATGATGTAAATTGTAATATTCAGTCATGTAAGGACTTGTTCAAATTTGTAAACCCACTTGGATGGGTAGTTGAGTCAAAATGTGTAAACCCACTTGGTTGGGTATTTGAGTCGCATATGTAAATCCACTTGGTTGGATCTTTGATGTAAGTATGAGTCTTGGTGATAGGAAGGTCATAGAGTCATGTACTTCATTGAAAAATATGTTTGAAGATTCAACATGAACTCAGGGGGAGCATGGTAACTTCAGTGCACATCAGATCTGTAGAGCTCTTATGTCTACATGAGGAGAAAAACCTTGTGTTGGTTTTGATCCGCCCTTTGCCCTTGATGTCAAAGGGGGAGAGTGACACGGTGTTTGAATCAGGGGAGAATATCATTAATAATGGTTGTGCTTAATGTATCTATCTGTTATGGTGATCAAACACCATCGTGGTTGCCATCAAGTCCAAAGGGGGAGATTGTTGGCAATATGATGCAGAGTGTTGTCCTTGATGGCAACCCACTTGATGAAGATGATGGCAACCTACTTGAAGAAGCTGTTCTTGACTTGATGAGCTTGCTAAATAATGTAAATTTGATGTATCTACAATCAGTACAGAAGGTAATGATGAAAGGAATTTCAGTATGTGCCAGAACATTGATGAAAAGTGTGTGTCTCATGGCATACGTGGGTTTGTCTAGTCGAAGTAGCGTATGCACGCTGGAATTAACGTCACAAGTTGCGTATGCTCAAATGCACTCTAAATATGTAAAACAAGGGGTAAATACCATGGTTTTGACCCATTGTATTAAGCGCTGGATTGTCTATGAGATCCCGTCCAGGAATACCTTTGGAAAGTTATGTGGTTTTGGCTCATGGTATTGATAAAGGGTAACCCTATATAAGGAGAAGAAATTCATTGTGCAAGTGTGTGCATGTGTTTGGGCTTTGATGAATACTTCACTCTGAAGTATATCTGTATGGTTTAACCCTGTTCCTAATTGATAGATCTGAATCTATGATGCACCTATGAACATGATGAAGGCTTAAGATCTCTAGATCTAGAAATGGTGAATGTCAAGGATGATCTGAAAAGAAGTGAAGAAGACCTGGCGCAATCCTGTTGAAGAGATTGAAGAAATCTGGGTAAGTTCATAAATCTGGTCTGTACTGCAAATTTTATCTTTTATAGATCTATACGCAGGTTCGTTTCATGAAAATCACGTGTATACGCGGGTCTGTGGAAAGAAAAGTGCGTATGCGCAGTTAGGGTTTTTCCTGGAAAATGCACTGAAGTATACGCGGGTTCGTCTTCTAGAAAATGCGTATATACGCGGGTCTGATTAAATAAAAGCGCGTATGATTTCTGATCTAATGGTTGTTGAAGGTTGAATATCTATTCTGAAGTCTGGGTTATATCTGATATTCTGGTTACAGTGGTCTCACTGTTCTGTTTGAAGCAATGAGCAAGGTATGATTGTTGATAAGTGAAGGGTTGTGTTGAAGCTGTTTGATCCAGTTTGAAAATTAATGAAACGTGGTCTGCAGTGGTGCTAAGGGTCGAAGCCTTCAGTCAGGGGGTTGTAGCTCCCTTCTAGGAGAGGCTGGTAAACGAGAGCAGGGGGTTGTAGCTCCCTTCCAGGATAGGCTGGTAAACGAGAGAAGGTTGTAGCCTTCTGCAGGTGGGTGCCTGCGTGCTGGTTTGAGTCTGCACCAGTACATGATTGTAAGAAGTTTTCTTAATAATAAATTTTGAAGGCTGAAACGACGGCAACGGTGGTTTTCTCCCGAATTGGGTTTCCACCTAAAATCCTAGTGTTCATGTGTGTTGCATATGTGTGATGATTATTCTGTTCTATCTGCACCTGTTTACTATTTTTGAATATCTGATGAATGAATAATGCAATGATCTGAGTTAAGATTCAAACACATAATTAGATCTCTGGACATACGCGAGTTCTGTAAAGGATATCCGTGTATATATGCTAGTTGCCTTCAGTAAAGTAGCGTATGGGTTTTTAGAAAAGAAAAAGCAAAGTTTTGATTGTCTGCACTAAATACTGATTCACCCCCCCCCTCTCAATATTTTTCCCAACACCACCGTGATCGTCATTATGTTAGGTCCTCGTAATTTTTTAGATTGATGAGAACAAATGAATAGGGGTAACATTAGACTAGTATTTGGAGTCCTAGGACCTAGCCTTCCTGGACTCAGAGAGGGCTCTCTCTATTTTGTGCAAAGGATGTGAATTTATTTTCTTTTAGGGTTTTATTTTAGGCTAGATATTAAGTGTAGGGTTTGTTTGTTTATTTTGGTTGGATAAGATGATCAAGTATAATGGGTGGAGTGAGAGGTCTTCAAATCATTGGTCTATGGAGTCTACAAAAGGTCATGGAAAGTTCAACAATGAAACAGGGTGCATCATAGGGCAAATCTAACATGGTCAAATGGATCTTCAAGGTTTATGTGAGATGGAATGAACATCAAGTTTGTGAACATGGTAGGTGTAAAAGGGCAGTTAATAATCCTTGAACAAAATACCTTTAAACAAGAATGGTCTTAAATACTACTCAACACAAAGAAATAATTATAAGGCAGGGCAAACCAATAACTCTTTGATTAATCTCAAGCAAGTATTTGAAGCAAACAATCCAGTGAACTATAGAAGGCAAGAACTTGTCTAACTTATAGTGATTTCACCTTCAAGGTTTATAAAACATTTAAGATAACATATAACATAGATCAAAGAATAGGGAACTCATAAACATCATTGATCAAGTTATAAAGACCTTTAAGGAAACCTTTCAAGAATGGAAAAAGGACATGATCAAAACATAACCTCTTTGGCAAACTTAATCAGTGATACTTCAAAGAAAAAAATTCAAGAAAAGTGTTTAAGTGACATTAAAAAAGTAGGGCTAACCATAAAACATCTTTGATATCTACTGCATTGAACCATTCATGAAATAAACAAGACTAAGTGGGTCTAGAGAGCAACTAAGAATTCTTTAAACTAACCTAGTAGAGGAAAACATGAAGGCAGTGAGGACAAACCGATCTAAGGTACCTCTAAACATAATTTCTTAGTCTAAAACTTTTATCCTACTGCAACATAGATGGATGCAACAAAATGATACATAAGGAAACAAGAACTAAATAGAGACACATCACCATTAACCATGCTCAGGGATCTTGCAAGCAGGCCTTTTCCATCACTAATCAAAACAAGCCATTCACAAATTCCACAACACCAATTTCTCTTCAATCTCCGAAAAACTATGTATTGCTCCCAAGAGTCATCAAATGCCAACCTTTTACAATAAGGTCCTCATGCTCTATTTATCTAGCAAAGGAGGGAAAAAAACATAACTAGTGTTTGAAAATGTCAAAAACACCCATAAATGTCATTTATGTCTAAGAGACCATGCAAGGCCCAAGACACAAAATATCTCATGAAATAAATGAAAAAATAACTCTTAGCACCTAAATTTGGAGTGATTTGCCCCAAAAAACACTAAGATATCATTTTCTGTTGGCAATATGATGTAATGTGTTGTCCTTGATGGCAACCTACTTGATGAAGTTGTCCTTGATGGAACCCTACTTGATAAGTTGCCTATGATAAACAACCTATGTGTTAAATGTAAGACTGATGTATCTACATATCGGTTCATATGTGACATTGAAAAGAATTCCAGTATGAGCCAGAGAGATGTTATTTTTAATATTTCACAATGTATACGCGGGTTTGTAAAGGCCAAGTCACGTATGCACGTGGATAAGTACGTCCCAAGTTGCGTATGCCCATTTATGCTCCAAATTTATATTACCAGTGGGCTTTACCATGGTATTAGCCCATAGTATTGAGCGTTGTATTATCTATTTGATTCCGTTCAGGATTACCATCAACAGTTGAGTGGTTTTGACTCATGGTATTGGTAAAAGTTAAATCTATTTAAGGAGAAGAAGATCATAGTGCAAAATGTGCATGTGTAAGGGTTATTATTGAATAAATTATCTAAGGAATATCTGTATGGATGAACTCTGCTTTTAATTTATAGATCTGAATCTATGATGCACCCATGGATATAATTATGGTTCAAGATCTCTAGATCTAAAGATGATTAATCTCTAGTATGATCTACTGAAGAAATGATGAATAACTGGCGCTAGTCTGCTGAAGAAAGTGAAGAAATCTGGGTAAGTCCTTATAGATCTGGTCTGTTCTGCAAATTTACATTTACATATCTATATGCAAGTTTGTTTTAGTAAAAGTGCATATATACGTGGGTTCACTTTATGAAAATCGTGTATGGAAATTAGGGTTTTCTAAAGAATAATATACACAGAAGTATACATAGGTTGGCATGTAGAAAAGCGCATATATACGCGGCTTCAGTAAAGCAAAGTAGCGTATGCTATTTGAATTAATGACTGTTCAGGGTTGAGTTTGTATCTGCATATCTATTTTTTAAGTCTGGGTTATTTCTAAAGTTTTGGTTACAATGTTTTTCACTGTTCTAATTGAAGTATTGGGCAAAGTTTATGATTGATGATAAAGGGTTATGTTGATGTTGTTTGATCCAGTATGAAAATTGATGAAACGTGGTCTGCAGTGGGTATGAGGGTTGAAGCCTTCAGTATGGAAGTAGAAGCTTCCTACCAGTAGAAGCTGGTGTTATGTTCAGGGGGTTGAAGCTTCGTTCCAGGAGTGGCTAGTAAATGAGAAGAAAGGGGGTTGGAGGTCCCTTCCAGTAGCAGCTAGAAAATGAGTGAAGGTTGCAGCCTTCTACAGGCAGAAGTCTGCATACTGATATGAGTTTGCATCAGTACAATGTTGTAAATAGTTTTGAATATATAAATATTGAAGACAAAGATGAAAACATCGGTGGTTTTCTCCCGAATTGGGTTTACACCTTAAATATTAGTGTTCATGTGTGTTCCTCTTGTGTGATGTTTTATACTACTATTACTGCACATATTTACTGATTATCTAACCTGATGCATAACTGGTAAATCTAATTTAAAGTTTGTTTCTAAGAAGCTTTCTAAACTAGAAATTTATATCAGAATACGTGTTGGACGGATTAGTCATTATTACGGACAAGAAAAACCTCCCAAGTGTCCTACGGACAACTAGCAACAAACGGAAAAACAAAGCTATCTTTCTCTAGATATATTGCAATTTATAATTAAATGCTATAAAGGTTTAAATATCCTACCTTTGATCCAACGCTTAAGCAAACATCAAATAGCACCTGCATAGCATATATTCATAAATCATATCCATTATGGTGATTAAGGAATCCATAAAATAAACCAATCAATTGACAGCTTATTGAGAAAAATAGATTTATTTGTATTAACTTAAATAAAGAAGAGCCTTACAACCACATTTGCCTTGATGTTGTACAGGTCTTCCTAGGGTCCGGAGCAGGCGTTTCATTTACTCAGATCAGCCTTGCACTCTTCCAACCGAGATACATACAGGTATGTAATCCTTCCCACATGAAATCTCATCTTAAAGGGTCTAAGTTTCAACAACACTTCGTCTCCAAAAATACTAAAACTTCAACTCAATTCTCTTCTAAAATATTAACCCCTTTGAGGCTGCCCTATGCCTCTTTTTATAGTGGAAGGGATGAGGTTACAACTCTGTTGGACGGATAAATCGTTCTTGCAGACAAGACCGATCTCCCTAGTACTAAAAGTATCTAGCAACAAACAGCCAAATAAACTAATCTTTCTCTAAGCGTATATGATTTACAAGAAGTTCTATAGAGGTGTAAAAGACTTACCGTATGTCCAGCGCTTGTTTGAAGTCATTGCTGTCCCTCGTGCACTTGAAGGAGTTTTCCTCGTAAACCTGCAGTCACAAACAAGAAAAATATTACGTAGCACCTATATAGAAATCATCATAAACCATGCTTATGATAGTGATCAAGGAATCTATGAAATAAACCATCAACTGAAAGCTTATTGAGAAAAATGAGTATATTTTTATTAACTTCAAAAGAAGGAAAACCTTACAACCTGAGCCTTGATGTTGCGCAGGCCTTCTCAGGGTCCGAAGTAGGGGTCTCCTCTACTTTGATAAGCTCTGCACTCCTCCAACCAAGATGAATAGAGGTATGTAATCTCTCCTCACACAAGTCTTAGTTCACTGAGTCTGAATCTCAACATCACTTAACCTCAAATATTCTAAAGCTTGAACTCCCCTTGAGGCTACTCAATGCCTCTTTTTATAGTGGAAAAGAGGAGGTTTTCTGTTCCAACTATGAAGGGATAGAATCCTCCTTCAAAGGGATAAGCTCCTCACATCAAGGGGTTAGCTCCATAAGGTAAGGGATACATGCACCTCATAAGAGCGGTTCTATCACCGCAAGATATTTTCTGGAAGCTTCTAGAATTCACTTTTATTGAGATTTTTGGAATTTACTTGTGCCTTTTTTATCTTACAAGGGTACACAAGAGAGCTGAACATTAGGTGCAGGACCGCAGGCAAGATAGAAAGAAAGTGCGACACCAAAGTTTAGGAGATTTTTAGGAACTTTTCTCTGATTTTCAAGGCTTGACATGAGGAACTGATTTGTTAGACTTGCAAAGGGAGAAGTATGAGTAATAATGAGCTCATACACATAGCAGAATGTCAGGATGACAATTTTTAGTGTAACAAGCTCCAAACAAGAAGGGATAGAATCCTCCTTCAAAGGGATTAGTTCCTTACATCAAGGGGTTAGCTCCTTATTGGATGGGATGCATGAACATGAAAGGAGCGATCTTTCCACTGCAGGAATGTTTATAGAAGCTTCCAAAAATGACTTAACTAAGCTTCTAGATTTTACTTGCACCTTTTTAATATTTTACAGGGCTCCGCACTTTTAATAAACAAACAGTGCATTTGGCTCCACCGGATTTAAAGCCAAAAAGTGCAGGACTGCAGGAAAAACTAGGAGAAAGTGTGGTAACAGAGTTTTAAGGCTTTTATGAGCTTTTCTCTTAGTTTCAAGGCTTGAATTTGGGAATTATGATATTGTAGACTTCCAGGGAGCACTAAAATTTCATGGTGACAAATTTCAGTGTAACAAATTGCCCCCTAAAGTGCGAATTTTGAGAATATTCGAAGAGTGAAGTGCTTTATTATTTCGAGGATCAGCCTGTGGACATCTCAGTCAGAAACCTGTAAAAAAATTCAACGCAACATATATATATATATATATATATATATATATATATATATATATATATATATATATATATATATATATCATCGCTGAGGTAGGCATTCCCATACTCAGATAAAAAACTAACTAAACTTTTTCTGATACAGAAATAATTTTACTATTACATCAATAATGTAGACATAGCATGGACGCAGCCATCTGTAATGAATCGTCTACTACATAATGAATAATAAAACTCCTCGCAGCCTGGATGGTGGAAACTAGATCCAAGGTATTGATTTCTGCTTCCCGGACTAGTATGATTCTATCCATGTGATTAAATGTGTTGAAGTCGAACATGGTATAAACCACTTGATTACTAGTCAACGATGTGAACTGTTAACAAGTGTGAGAGAAACCACCAATAATGACAATGGCTCTCAAAGTACTCAGTACAATCCACGAAATGTGAATATGTGATCTGAAGTCAAACATTTCACGGAATCTTTCAATCGAAGATCAATGATGTAACCTGTCGTCGAAGGCGAGAAACCTGCCATTAAGGCATGCAGATTCCAAGGTACTGACGGATTCTAGATCAACTTCCTAGATGATGAGATGGTCAATGTGAATGGAGACAAGTGTTTGCAGATGAATGGTTTATTTGACTGACCTCTTGAACACATAATGACACTGCAGATGGTTTGGTGATAGTTGTCCTAAGCTAATACCCAGAAACTGGCTGAAGAATTTCAATATGGTTTGATTAACTGATAGACAAATTATTTCCCAACCCAGGTGTAAGTGTGACAAAAAGTGTCGTGTTCAAGAGTGTTGTAATGCTTTTCACAAATCAAAGTGTGACAAACGAATATGTTTTTCTCTCTTTTCCCCCACTATTTCTGGCAAGTACCTCTTTATTTTTTACAAGCTTGAGGAGGATAACATTTGATTTTTTATAAGCTCATCCTTCGGATGAGTCCAACTTAGTTTAAAATCGAACCCTAGGAAGAAGTGGTTCGTTCCTATTTGTAATCGACATGTCCTTTACTATTAAAACTTAACGAGTCCAGTATATAACTCAATGTTTTTCATTTTTAGGGAGTCAGAAGAAAAAACTTAAGAAAACTCCATGGGTGTTCTTTTTCGTAAATTTAGTCCCTCAGGCCCGAAAAAGGATAAAATAATGCAAGAGAGAACTCTATTGACCATGATTAGTCAACGTATACATTTTTTGTAAATATTCCATTTCAGTCCGGAAAAGGGGTAAACTTATACTGAAGGGACGACTGTTCATTTACTTTAACGAGTTTGAATAGTCAAGTACTCGGCGATATTTTCATTTTTAGAGAGTCTGAAAAGGGCTTAAAAGAGGACTCCATGCTTTCGCTTTTTCGTAAAATTTAAAGAGCCCGAAAAAGTGATAAAAGTTTACTCTGCATCAAAAATGACCATTTTGCCTGAAAAGTCCGTTATTCTGCACAAAAACTCGAAAAATTAAACATACATGTTTCTATAATAAAGATATTTTTGAAAAACTAATTTTTTAAAGTGAAAAATAAACAAATTTAAAATTCATCTTCTCGAAAAAACTTATAAAAATGAGTTTTTCAAGTTCATTTTTACCGTTTGAATTTGGAGTGAAGTTTTTAGAGCTCTGGGCAAAAAACGCTTCAGAGAATATTCTGGGCAAACCGACCATCGGATTCGAAAACCGTCTGTTTCAGGTAATCCATAAACTTCTTATCTTGTGTTTCCTCTGTTCAATTTTTTAATTTTGGGTTAGAATTTCATTTTTGGGAGGAAAATATGCCGAAAAATCTGCCCTCAGGGGTCTGCACCTAATGCATTAGGTGCCTGTTGAGCCCCGAAGATGTCCTTCTTTTCCACCACATTTCACTTCATTTTATTTGTCTCTCATCAATTACAGACTTAAATTATCAATAAGATTAATTAGGATTACTTTAAGAATGTACATAATGACTAACTTTCTATGTTTTCATGATTTTGTTATTGTAGCAATTTTTGACTAGACTATTTACAGAACAGAGTCATTCTGTAGCCAGTCGCCTATTCCGTAGCCGTTCTCATGTTTACGCACGTTCCGGGTGTCACCACAAGGAAAAATACATATGGTCGTATTCCACGTCACTCCCCCATCATTTCTTGCTCCCCACAAAGTTTGAGCTCGAGTCTACAGGCGGTTATGCACGTGGGAAATTAAAACTAGGTGACAAACTTCTAATAGGACAAGGACTATACAAATGTCATTAATCATAGAACGAGGCCACCACCAGAGTCCTAGTTTGATTTTAGTTTGGAAAGACAATTACTCCTGTTTTATCTCAAAGACAGTTATGTAATTTTTCTATAAGTATGGCTCGAGAGACCGAGAAACAAATTAGCTAGATTTATGTTTTATTGCTAGATCTCTGAAGACCATAAATACTCTGTTTTGAATAATTTCTCCTTTAATGAAAGAAGCATCACTTTATTGAAAGAGCTGAGTCAATATTGAGTATATTTGCATGCTAATCCAGTGGTAGAGGGCCCCTACTAGCTGAGAAGCTTTGTTCATATGGTTTAGATAAGTAACCTAGCCTTGTTTCATTCTTAGTTTAATTAATTTTCTGAACTTTGTGTTTTTATACTTACTTACAGTTAGTCTTATCCTTACAAACTCTGCCAAAATATCACTCACAATGGATGGGATATAACTGTAGTATTTAGGAGTTAGTTGCATTACTTTTAACTTTATGATTTTGTGCTCGATTACATCAGTTGTTACAGCTAGTCGTGATCTTATAAACTCTTCCAAAATATCACAAATTCTAGATAAGACATAGCTGTGGTGTTTTAGAGCTTTGTTGTGTTTTGTTGAATTGTATGCTTTCATGCTCATTTACATAACATGTTGCAGCCAGTCCTATTCCATAAATTATTCCAAACTACCACTAATTCCGAATGAGACAGAGCTGAGACATTTTAGTGATTAGTTGCATCTTTAGTCTAGTTGTAGTACTCCGGAGGTAGATGTCACTTTAGTTTAATTCTGTCACTGTATTTTAAGTTTGATAATGGCACTCTAGTATAACTCAGTTCACTATACTTTAAGTTAGATTAGTGAAATTCTAGTTCAGTTCCAAATCACTGTATTTCAAAGTTAGGATAAAAGCATTCTAGTTTAGTTGTGGTCACTGTGTTTTAAGCTTGATCAATTGCATTCTAGTTCAGTGTTATCCATTGTTCTTTTAGTTGTATTAACTGTCAAAATTAGAATTCACGGCCTTTATTATTTACAAACTAATCTTGTTCTGACTTTCTATTAATGCATCATCATATGAACAGGAATGAGTTAGTGATATCAGTTTAAGGCCTTGATTGTTTTGCAATCCTTTGCAATTTCACAATTAAACCTTTCTTTCCAAAAACTATTTTAGAAAATCTCTAACTTTTGAATAAGGTTTAGTGGTGACAAGTTGAGCTATAGAATGAATTGATCTTAGCATGACAAGTTAATTCATAGTAGAAATCTTATTGTGTTACAAATATTCTTTTTCCATTTGTGTTCCAATAAACTTTTAGCCATGGATGAGATTCTTTGTAATATTGTAAAGATGGTTGTTTACTTAGGAGAACCTAATTTGTGCTAAACTTGTTCTTTTCTCAAGCTATTCCAACATATTTATAATGAATGAATTGGATGAGTTTATGATATGAGTTATTGAGTTCATGTTGTGATTTATTTTCTTACTATGAGTCATTATCAAACTTTGCATTCTCCGTTCTCTACTATAGGCTTTGCTCTGTTTTTAGTGTGACCAAAAACTGTTCTTTTTCAACATTTAGTTCTTTTCCTTCTTAACATAAAACCATAAAACCAAAAACATCATAAAAACACTAAACACAACGAAGTGAGAAACATATACCTAGGCACATATAGTGCACCACACTTCAGCAGTTTACTGAACCTAGTTGATAATTTATGACCTCAATTTAGGAACACTAAGTTGAGCACAAAATTGCTTATAGTTCCGGGGAAGTGTGACTGGGTAGCCTTGTTTCTTACCTCCGAAAGAAAATAATGACATGCGTAGAGAAAGAGACTCAAGGGGTAGATTCATAAGAAGCGAAAGTTGATTCCTAGAACACCACTTGTTTCACCAAGACGAAGCCGGTACACTCCAACTCAAACCCACATTCCATCCTTTACGCAGTCCTAGACTTCCCGGAAGGACTTAAGACCGGATATTCCATCAAAAAGACCTTCCACCTTACCCACTTCCAGACACCTGTCTTGGAAAGAGATTCGGGAATCCACCTTTCAGGGACTTAAACCTTTCCACTTCCACAGAAGAATCAACTATGGCAGAAGAAGGGGGAGGAGGAGTCTTTAATGGAGAACACACATTATTTGGAGGGGGTAGAGGTAGAGGAGAAGGAGGTAGAGGTGCGGAAGGAGAAGGAAGTAGAGGAAGAGGTAGAAGAGAAATGGGAAACTCTTTTGGGTTTCCTATAGTAGATGAAGAAACTAATACAACTATGAAAAATGTTTCACCCTCTGTCCTTCCAAACTTCTATGGACTTAAAACTGAAGATCCTGAAACCTTCCTATTTGAATTTGAAGTCCTATGTGGAACTTATGACTACTTACAAGATGCTCAAAAACTTAAACTATTTCCTTCAACATTGAAAGGAGCAGCATTGAAGTGGTTTATGAGTTTGATCGAAAACGGTTCTATTAGGACATGGGAAGACATGAAACATGCATTTCTAGAGAGGTATTTGGATTACTGTATGCCATTCAACCATAAGGAGGAAGTGTTTAAAATGTTACAAAAAGAGGATGCAAATCTTGAAGATTTGCTAGAGAGATTCAACTACAACATCAAAAGAGCAAAAATGGAAAACTTAGACCAAGATACTTTGAAAGATCTCTTGTTGAAGAAAATTAGGGATGAATGGTTAGATATCCTTAACATGATGGGAAAAGGGTATATATCTCAACTCACATTACCTGAAATAGCTGAATTATGTATCAACCTTTCAAGAGGGAAATCTAAAACTTTAAAAGGACCAAGAGACCCTGATCTTGCAAGGGCAAGTAAGTCTGCTTCTAGGACAGTAAGTAAGGTAGAAATAGGAAATCTGCTTGATGAATTCAAATTTGATATTTTAGGGAGTCTTATTGAACAAATAAACACCCTTAAGCTTCAAAACAAGCAGAAATTTGAATCTGATGCCTTATAAATCTTTTGTCCCAAATGTAGAAAGAATCATGCCTTGAGAGAATGCCCTTTGGATGCAAAAGTTGTAGAGACTTGTGTAATTTGTTCAGAAAAACATGAGACCAAGATTTTTCCTTCACTTCCTGGTCTTAAAGCTATTTTTCAAGAAGAAACTCCTACAATTTCCACATAATCTCTCAATTTTGTCTCCAGGAGGCCTTGGCAAGGACCTCAAACAAAAGGATTTCATGATCAGTTGTATAATCAACCCCCACCAAATTTGAATTCTTGGCAGCAACCTTGGCCTCAATTTCAAAATCAATCACAAACTTGGGCGCAAGGAGCACAAAATCCTTATGAAAGATATGCTCAGTATTACCAATATCCACCATCCTATCCACCATATCCACATTTCCCTCCTTAACAAAATCCACAACATCAAAATCAACCACTTCCATTACCATTTCCCCATAAAAAAAATCAGTTTCCTGCCCAACCCATACCAAACCCCAACAATAAAAATCCTCAGAACACATACATGATAGAAGGCCAACGGTTTCCAACTTATTTAATTACTCCTCTAGACCTTAGTGATGTTCAACTTAGGTCTGGAAGAATACTTGAAAAGAGGAAACCTTCTGTGATCATACAAGAACAAGACAACTCTGAGGAAGATTCTCTACGGGCAAATAAAAGTCTTGAAGAGAACACAACTTTCCAAGACTCAAACGTTGAAAAATCAAAACAAAAAGAACCAATAATTTCAACTCCTATATTAGAGCATCCATCAACATCCACTTCTACACCTCCCTTTCCAGAAATATTACAAATTGATAGGGGTGTAGAAAAACAAATTATGGTGCCTAGTTATGATTTCCTAGATGAGCTAAGAAATGTTTGTATTAAGATCCCATTATTACAAGCCATCAAAGAAATTCCAATCTTAGCAAAAACAATAAAGGAGTTGAGCATGAAGAAAACTAGAAAAAGAATAAGAGAGATAAAGAAAATTCAACTAGGAGGAAAAATAGCAGATATCATGATGGGTAAGATGGCTATTCCAAAGTATCTAGACCCAGGAAATCCAGTTTTCAAAATTCACATCAATGGAATTGAGATCCAAAACACACTTATTGATTTAGGAGAAACAATCAATATCATGAGTAGAAAAATCATGGATAAACTGAAACTTCTTAATCTTCTTTTTACACCGACATTATTACAATTAGAAGGCATATCTGTGATTAAACCTGATGGGGTAATGGAAGACATTCTAGTGTCCCTAGATTCTTGGGAATATCATGTGGATTTTATGATCCTAACTCCTAAGAATAATCTAGGGGGGCATCCTGTTATATTAGGAAGACCTTGGTTAGCTACAACTAATGCTTTCATTAGTTGTAGATCCGGTTGTTGGGGTTCCCATGTTTTGGCTAGGTTGGCAATTCCAAAAGATGGGACAACATAGAAACACTTCAGACCTTAGGATCTATCCCTCCTAGGTCCAGAGAGGTATCTCTCTATGTAAGTCAAAGTGTATGTCTTTGAAGTTCTAAGTTATGATTTTAGGCTAGTTATACGCACAGGGTTGTTTGTTTGATTGTTTGAGTTTGGTTGTTGAGAATCGGGAAGGAAGATTTCATCATGCAGACAAGGATGGGTAAAGAAGGAACCTGAGCAAGGTAGATAACTCGGGGAACATCAAGGCCATTGGGCGATGGAGTCAGAAAGGATTTACTTATGTTCAATGTGTAAGCTTCAATGGGCTAGTCATCTAGAGCATTTGGATCTCAAAAGTGATTGGGAGGATGGAACACTAAGTGATGAGAATGAAAGATGGAAAGCTAGTGAGTTACGTACATAGATCGGAAGGAGAGGTGTTTAACTCCGGGCACAGCGAGACCAAAACCATAGGCAACACGAGGGATCTTGAAAAGGTTTATATGGAAGGGAAGGTTATGAAGAGGCAGCGACAGGCTTTACACCTCTCAATGTTCCTAACCTCTTTCAGTTAAATCTTAACAAAAACATCTGAATACTGATTTTACTGACTTGCACATCAGAGAGTAGGCAATAATCATCCACTACACTGGTTTAGTCAATTAAAACAATATTCAGACACACATATGAGCAGAAAACATTCAAAACTGAGAGAGCTGGGATATAAGGTACCTAACAAGGGTAAATCTTATATCATGCATTCAGATGTCAGACAGAAGAACATGAAATGAAATGGAAATAAACACAGAGATAAGAAGAACATCACCAACTGCTGTAGATCAGGATCCGACGAAAATTGCTTATCATGTTAAACACTACACCAATCAGGTACATCACTGCCCAAAGCTTTTACATTCAGCCTGAATACATCATGTTTCTCAGCCTATCATACAACTATTACACAGAAAACTTGGCTCGGGACAAAAATGCTTGCAGTTCACTAATAAAACCAACAACAACCAACCCCTTTACAATGTTCTTGCTGTGATTTTATAACAAAGGATGCTCCTCAGATCGACTCAGGAGGTCGGTGCCCATTGAATGTTGCATTTAAGCATAATAATGAACGCAGGGCCGAGGCCCATCCTGCTCAAGAATGCTGCATATTTATTTCGCTCTCCTTTTAGTAAGAGAACGATCTGCTTCAAATTTGATCTTGACATTTTGGGCTCGTTGTACTCCAGGTGATTTGAATTCGGGGATAGGATAAACTACTAGGAGGGTGTGTCATAAATGCTGATTGTCTTTGAGCTGACAGTTTGATGGAAAAATCCTTCGGGGACATTCTGCATAATAAAAACGGTATGGATGCCTTGTCACGGACGAAAACACTTTGGCGACGGAAACCACGATATTACCTTTGTACGCGCTTGGGGTACGCGATCCTGCGGTACGCCTGTTGAAATGAATGACTGGATGGAGGTCGGCATGGCCCTCCATTGCTTCTTTAATGCTGTGAGGCCCATGCCGAAATGAGCTTCGGTCGAGTGTATTTAATTATCTCGGGGCTCGAGAAGGCAAGAAGGCGTAGGAAGGTGTGCTGCAGGTAACGCGTTACTGCTTTTGGGTGGCGCGATCATGACTGGCGGTGCGTCCTTAGTCTTCCAACTGTGAATCCTTTAGCGTAGGATTAAAACATTAATCTTCAATTACAGGCTCGAATCCTTCACAAATCCTGCTTCTGCTGCTTCGCTGGCCGGCTGAAATGGCCTCTCTGTGCTAATCCGCACAGTGGAAAGAACTGTAAAACCAGGCGGCGGTGGTGGAAAAATGTGGTGGAGGCGGAGGAATGGTGGCGGAATGATGAAAACAGTGGAGATGCAGACGGAGGAGTGAAACTTATGAACGATACGTTTGGTGGTAGAGTGCAGCGCAGACCGTCAGATCATGGTCTGGGGGCAAAAATCAACGGTGGCGATCGGGCGACTGAGTAACATTTGCAACAGGAAAAACATACGAAACACATGAAATATGGCGGAGACAAATGCAAGAGTGGGACCCAGTGGAGGTGGAGGGCGATTGAACAAGGACCGTCAGATCTGAGAGAGACGAACGGTCACGATCCAATCGCTCAATCGCAATCGGGGGTCAGTCGAAACAGTTTGCGATTGCGATCGGGGAGGGTCTTGCGATTGAGCGCTGACCGTCCGATCGGGGATCAGATCGACGGTTCAGATGTAATCGGAGGGACAGAGCGATCAGCGATCGGGAGGACCAGCGATTGGCGTAGGACCGTTGATCAGCAGGGAGATGGACGGACGAGATCAAATCGGAGGATGGAGGGAAGGGGGTGCGATTGGATGCAGGCCGTCTGATCTGGCGGAAGGATCAACGGTGGAGATCAAATCGGAAGGCAAACCAAAAGAACTGCGATTGCGATCAGGGGGGGAGAAGCGATTGAGCGCTGACCGTCGATCTGACGGGGAGATCAACGGCTGAGATCTAATTGGAAGACCTCAATCGGGGCCGCACCACTAAGAGCTCTGATTGCGATCGGGCATGGGCTTGCGATTGAGCGCTAGCCATCGGATCGGCGGGAAGAACGGATGGTGGAGATTTAATCGGGGCATGAAATCGGAGGAGGAGCGGAGGGACTTGCGATCAGCGGAGGGCCATCGGATTGCGGGGCAGATCGACGGTGGGGAAGACCATCGGAGGGGCAGTGCGATCAGCGCGGGACCGTTGGATCTGCAGAGGATGGGCGGAGCGGTGGGGTCGGGAGATCGTAATCGGAGCACGGATAAGAAGGCGTGCGGTGGCGGAGAGAGACCGTCGGATCGCGGGGCGGATCGACGATCGGATTAAATCGGGTGGAGGGTAGGGAGGCTTGCGATGGGCGTCGGATGCGGAGGATGGGCGGTCGGGGATCAAATCGGAAGGTTTCAATCGGGGGTGATAGCATGAATGCGTGATTGCGATCGGGAGGTGTTGCGATTAGCGGACAGCGAGTGAGATATGATGATAGATCGACGGTACGAGAAACCATCGCAAGACTTAACGTAATAAAACGATCGCATCGGGTTTTTATTTTGATATTACAAAAGGAAACTTCACCGCCGGACTTGGGTGCGATATGGCCCAGGGACTTAAGCACTTGGTCCTGGCGCGGGGTCACATGTGGGGAAGTGGTTAAGGGGTTTGCGGTAAGGGGCTAAGCCCTATAATAAGGTCGGAAGAGGGTTATTTGGGCCCGTTTTAATGGATTTAAGGGGTTTAAAGGGGAACGATAGAGGGATAAAGGGGAGACAAGGCCAACAAAGGCTAGGGGGGGACTTTAAAGGGGATTTTGGGGGAATTTGAGGAGTAAATGGGGAAATAGAAGGGGAGAAAAGGGGGGATAAAAAGAGGTTAAATGAGGGAAAAATAAAGGGGGAAGGAGGTCTTTGGGCATTTCTTCATCAACAGAGAGGCTTTAAAAGGGGAACTAGCAGAGGGGATTTTCTCAAAGGATAAAGGACACAAAGAGGCTTCAAGGAGACTGTGTTTTCAGAGGAAATGCATTCCTTGAAGACTCAACAACCATTTAGCCCCCTATTTGCTTGTCAAAAATTTCATAGGGGGGCTAACAGTGGCTCCACATGGGGATGGCTTCTTCTTGAAGGAGCCAAGAAACCAGAAATTGATCTCTTGGTGTAGGCCAGACGCCTGCTGCTTAAACCATCCATATCTTTCTTTGATCTGCTGCCACAAAGTATGAAGACAACATATCAGCAGTACAATTCTTCCAAACAACTACCTACCCACACTATAATCCTAGCCTTTTTCTTCTTGGGTGCACTTGGATTTGCAGACCCTTTACATTTTATTTTGCAAAATAAAAACAAACCTATTCTAATTCTACCCTTATTGCTCCATGAGGCCAGATTAGACTGTTGGCCTCATATATTTCTCTACCTAAACTACTACCTGTTGGGATTAAACTGTCCAACAGGTTTCTTCACCTACATTCTAAAACAGGAAATTTAAACACAGCCAAGCCAGGATTAGACAGTTTGACTTGCTGGGCAGAAATTTAAAGAAAACAAAACCGTGAAGGCATGGAATTTTGCAACTGTGAAACGTCCTTCTTTCATTCTTGTGACTCGGGTTCTGAGCATGTTTGAGTCACTTCTTTCCTTTGCTCCAGCTCTGGTTTTGGGCATATTAGAGCTGGATGTTCTTTTACTGCTGATCCAGATTTTGAGCTTGTTAGGACCAGCTATTCTTGTTCCTTTTGGCTCAGGTTTTGAGTTTATTAGAGCCAATATTTTGCCACAGAGGTTCATGTTTTGAGCATGTCTGAACCTCTCTTCTCATTCTGTTTTCTGGGACAATTCCTTCTCCTTTTTGCTGAAAATGAAAATTTGCAATCGGTATATACAATGGAGGTGAAACTGGAAATGGAAAATTAGCAGAAATAGTGTTTGAGCATCCTGCCATTGACAGGACCCCCAAACAGCTCTGTACCATCAAGTTCTTGTAAGAAGAATGCATTAGGACCCACGGTGGCTTGAATGATGAATGGACCTTGCCACAAGCTGTCGAATTTGCCATGTTTGCCTTTATCCTCTCTTCTTGAATCCCATCTCAGAACTTTGTCCCCAACCTTGAAATTTGCTGCTTTGGTTCTTTTGTCAAACTGTCTCTTCATGTTTTCCTGCACTCTGACAGCTCTGTCATAAACTTGCTCCCTTGTTTGCTGAAGATGGATTTTTTCATTAATTCTCCTTATCATGCTGTCTTCTTCTGATTGGACCTCTTGAATAAGCTTTACTACTGGTATCCCAAGGCTAGTGGGGAAAACTGCTTCTGTCCCATAAACCAGCTGGAAGGGTGATGTGCCAATAGACTTCTTTGTAGTGAGCCTGTCTGCCCACAAAACATGTATCAAATTTTTATGCCAAGACCTTTTGTTCTCTTCCAGCAGCTTCTTAATGATGGTAACCAGGCTTTTGTTTGATGACTCAGCTAGGCCATTACCCTGGGGGTAATAGGCAGTTGAATGTCCAAGCGCAATTCCGTACCTGTGACAGAAATCAATCATTCTTTTGGATCCGAAAGCAGCAGCATTGTCGGTGATTATTTTCCTTGGGCAGCCAAACCGAGACAGGATGAAGTCTTCTAGGAACCTAATGATGACAGAATCGGTGGCATTCCTAGTGGGTATGGCTTCTATCCATTTAGTGAAGTAATCAGTAGCAGTCAAGATCCATTTGTGTTGCCCAGAAGAAGAGGGGTGGATTTCTCCAATGAAGTCTAAGCCCCATTGCATGAAAGGTCCTTCTATGGTGATAGGTTGCAGAGGGAGGGGGAGGAGCTTTCTTTTGCCTTCAAAAATTTGGCATTTGTGGCAGGTAAGGATCATTTTATGGACATCACTGAAAAGTGTAGGCCAATAGTAACCAACTCTGAGTATCTTATTTGCAGTGGTCTTCCAACTCAGGTGGCCTCCACACTCCCCAGCATGGAATTCTTGTTTGATTTTTTCGGCTTCGGTTTCAGACAAACATTTCAGTAAAAGGCCATTTGGATTTTTCCAATATAGACTCTCGTTCAAAATGCAGTAATTTCTAGCTTTGAGCTTTATGAATCTGGCCTTTGTTTTGGACAGTTCTGTGGGGGCATTGAGGTGTGTGAGCACGTAAAGGATATCAGTGTACCAAGGAGAGTTCTGAAACTGCTCCTCCACAGTCGGATGGGGCAATTCTTCCTGCTCATCCAAGGTATTCATCATGTTAATATCAAGGGCCTGCAGATTAGTTTCATCCATCGATTGGGCTAGGCCTTGTCCTTTGATCAGCTTAGTGGGTTTGATTTCAATGTCATATTCTAAAATTGCAGCAATCCATTTGCCCCTTTTCCCATCTGGGTCTTGGGACAAGATATCTTTGACCACTATATTTGGCACATAGGCAATGGTGTGAGAATGCAGAATGTACACCCTAATGTCCTTTAAGGCCTTAATCAGGGCATAGGCCTGCTTTTCCATGATGTTGTACTTTAAGGGTGCATCTCTCAAGGCTTTACTGAAGAAGGCTATAGGTTGTTCCTTACCTTCCGATTTTTTCTGCAGCAAAACCACAGCTATTGTGTGTGGGGAGGCGAATGAGAAGATCAGAAAATCCTTTGAAAAGTCAGGGCTGATAAGTACAGGGGCTTGGGTGAGTGCAAGCTTTACTGACTCAAAAGATTTTTTGGCTTCCACAGTCCACTTGACTCCTGCGTCCTTCTTTAGCATTTCAGTCATTTTCCTAAGATGCTCAGCAAGATTGGGGATAAATCTTCTGAGGAAATTGATCTTCCCTATGAAGGACTGTAGCTCCTTGATGTTTCTTGGATGTGTAATTTGAAGTATTCCCTCAAATCTCTGAGGGTCTATCCTAATCCCTTTCTCAGATATAATGTGGCCTAGAAGCTTACCCTCTTGCAGCCCAAAAACAGTCTTCTTAGGATTTAGGGACAGACCATACCTTCTACATTTTTCAAAAACCTTCCTTAGATGTTTTAAGTGTTCTTCTTTTGTTTTAGAAAAGACAGTTAAGTCATCCAAGTAGATAACTATAAAGTGTCCAATCTCCTCTGAGAAAGCAATATCCATTGCTCTCTGGAAGGTAGCTCCAACATTCATCAATCCAAAAGGCATTTTCACATACATGAAGGTGCCCCATGGAGTGGTGAAAGTTGTTTTGAGTTGATCTTCTGGGAGTACCAGAACCTGGTTGTATCCTGAAAAACCATCAAGCAGGGAGATTCTTCTAGAGCCCACTACCTTCTGTAGGATATGCTCCATTCTAGGTAAAGGGTAGTTATCTTTCAAGGAAGCTCTGTTAAGGTTTCTGAAGTCTATGCAAAGTCTAATCTCCCTTGTTTTCTTCCTTACAGCCACTAATTTTGACACCCAATCAGAAAACCTTACAGGGACTATAATGCCTGCATCATACATCTTCTTAATTTCCTTTTCTACTGCAGGCAATTGTTTTGGATTAATTCTACGGAGTTTTTGTCTGAAAGGTTTCTGATGTTCCTTCAGTGGTATCTTATGTTGTATAATGTTGGTGTCATAGGTCTTTAAGTCTTCATAGCTTCATGCAAACACATCAATGAATTCCTTAAACAAGTCAATGTATCTTTTCTTCATGTCTGCAGGTATGGACTTAGCCAGTTTTATCATTTTGGGTTTGTCTTCAGTGCCTATGTTACATTCTTCTACCTCTGATTCTGCATGTTCTATTGTGGGCTTCTTTGCAACATCATCAAAATCAAAGAGATCCTCTAAGGGTGCTAAGCCTCTTGGTATGTTCTTGTCTTTGGCTTGCAGCACCTCCATTTCTTCTCTATATGTGTTTTCACGTTTTACGGCTGAATCTCCAGTTTCTTCAGAAAAAGAATTTATTTCTATACTATAAGGCGTTTCTCGTTCATCTGTGTAATCCTCACTTGGGCAGCTGTCATCAGATTTTGAGTCTGAATCAGAAAATTTAAACTCATTTATGCCCATCAGGAAATCTTCAATCTGTTTGTCTCCTTCAAAGACCTGCCAGTATTTTTCATTGTCTGGCACTGCAGGCCTGAATTTAGTCTGAATGATGATTTGTTGGTCAACTGGGGCCTTAGGATAAGAGCTAGCTAGGCAGGCTAGTCCATTTGCAATAGCGTTTTGACCCCTAGGAATGTATACTAAATCATATTCAATGAACGTTTTCAACAAATCTAGAGTGTCATTCCTATATGCCCTAAGCCTGGGGTGCTTTGCCGAATACTCACCATTCATCTGTCTGATTACTAACTCAGAGTCTCCTCTCACGACTATCCTACGGGCTCCTAATTTTTTCAGCAGATTTAAACCCAAGATTAGAGCCTCATATTCTACGATGTTATTCGTGCATTTGAAATACAGATTGACGGCGTGGCTCTCCGCGTGATCATTTTCGGTGTTACGCAGCCACACTCCTGCTCCAGCGCTTTCTCTAGTACAGGATCCATCAAAGTTCATTTCCCACAAGGGTTCTTTGTTTACTTCCACTTCACTTCCTCCCTCATAGCTGGATTCGCTATTAGGTTGAGTTGGGAGGTCTGTACTAGGTTGTAAACTATCTCGTCGTTTATAGAGGCCATGGATGTCAGGGAGGTGGTTAGCTTGATGTTCTTGCTCTGTTTCTGTTTCGCTCGGAGTGAGAGGCCCACCACAGATCTTATAGGCCTCATGGCTGATTTCCTCTTTGTTTTCAGTGCGTTGCCCATGGTTTTCCTGATCATTTTCTTCCAGAGTGGCCATTGTGTGGAGGTCCATAGGCTCGGTGTTCTCATTTGAATGCCTATTTTGGGACGCTGGCTCTTCTAAGGATTCATCATTACAAAAAATAAAGGAGTCAAGATCGGTATGCACAGGGTATAATGGTGAATTTTCAGGTTTCTCGGGGCTGCTGACCAGAAATTTCATTTGGGACTCTCTATACAGTCTTCTTGATTGGCCAAATATAGGGATAGTGGCATATGAGCCATCCATCTGCATGGTGCCTTGCAGCTTGGCTCCCCATGATCTAGATAATAACATGCCATACTTGGGTGGCACGTCTGCCACCACTACATCCATGACCATACATTTCGCAGGAATATGAGTCAAACTTACACATAAATCTTTGATAAGGCCTAGGAATTTTACCCTACTCGAGTCGAATGAGTATAAGTCTTTGTAGGGTCGGGTGATTTCGAGGCCTAAATTCTCCATGACTACTTTAGGCATTAGATTGTGTGATGCACTGGAGTCATGCATGGCATTATGAAGGATCTTGTCATGAATGTTAAGACTGATATAAAAAGGTGGAACTACCCCTTCCTGAAATTTCCCTTCAATCTTGGGACCGAATAAGAGGGCAGGCTGATCATCACTCAAATTTACGGTGTCATTATTTATACTCAAATTTAATGCTTTCAAAATCTGGCCTTTATATACATCCTGAGAGGCCAGCTCAGATAATGGCACAAAGATTTTGATTTTTGCAATCTCACTTTCTAAACTGAAAATGGATTGGCTTTTGGAAGTGCTCAACTCTGTTTTGTTCGCCACTGCTCTAGTGGCTGAACCGGTTTGTGTTTTCTCATTATGTACATGTGTAGGCACAGTTGTATCAGGAGCACTAACTGAGGTGCTAGTGCTACTGGTTGGTTGACTTTGTTTTTCATTGTTTTGGTTGTCTTTCTGTTGGTTTTTCTCAGAACTCTCCGTTGTTGATTTATTGTTTACAGTAGTGACTTTAGAAGATTTCTCAGGCCTCTTTTTGATAGTTACTTCAGGAGTTTTGGGTTTGGAAGAGTCTTGGTTCTTTTTACTCCTGAGCTCATATTGTTCTCTGACCTGTAACATGGCATTCTCGAATCCCAACCTATAATCCTCAGATTCAAACCATTCCTCCTCCCCATAAGAGGTTGAGGGTTGGTCCTCTTCTGAATCACGGTTCAGGATTGAGTCCTCTGTTTCGAACATTTTTATCACATTCCCTTCAGACTCTTCTATGATTCCCTCATCCTCATCAAGAAATTTTTGGAAAGGGGGAATGACTTGCTGATCTGCCTCTTTCTGCCTGTTGGGAGTGTTGTTGTTTCTTCTAAAGTTCTGGTTTTGGTTTTAATTTTGGTTCCTGTTCTGAGTGATAGCCATATTTTCGACCACTTGGCATAGCTTATCTAGATTCTTAGACAATCTGTCAATATTAGGATCCGAAGTGGAGGCTATAGTGTCATCCTTGTATGTTACTCTCTTCTCAGCTCTCAGTTTGGCCCTTTTCTCAATCAGATTTGCTTCTATGTTTACTGCCCCTTTCTGCATATCCTCCAACGTGGTATATTCTTTATCCCTAAGTTCATAGGCCATGTCAGCATCAAATCCATCCGGATATTTTGCTAAGGCCATACCTTGTGGGGGTTTCATGTGTGGGGGAAGAGCGTTGTAAATACTGTTGAATCTGGTGGTGTAATCATGAACACTTTCCCCTACGTTTCTCTTAAGGGACATGTATTCTGCTAGGAGCTGGCGAGGGTTTGCTCTGGTTTCCCATTTGTTGATTAAATTCTGGTATAAAGCAGGTAGATCATTGATACTGCCAGCAGGTAGGTTTTTAAACCACTTCTTAACTTCACCTCCCAAACTTTGCGCGAAAATTCTCATTTTGATTGTTTCATCGTCAATTTCCATATAGTCAAAAGAGTCCTCCATTTTATCTACCTATTGTTGTGCTGTTGTAGGCTCTTTAGCAGGGAAGTGTGGGATTTTTTATTGATAATCATTTGGTATGGGCAGTAAAGGCTGAGGTAAAACTAGAGGTGCATACCAGGCTGCCATGATGAGGTTCTGATGAGGTATAGGGTTGGCTTGAACAGGTGGTAGTTGGATGACAGGGATGGTAGGGCCAGCAAAAGTCTGTTGAGCAGATCTAGGGTGAGAAAGCCCCAAGTTTTGGAGAAAGTGGAGATCCGGTGGTGTGGAAGGAGGGGTTTCGCTGTCCCTAGTGTCTGGCTGGTCTGAAACACCGAATGACCTAGTTCTAGGTAATCTGTTTTGGAGGCCTAGGTCGAAGAAAGGGTCTAATAGAGCTGCAAGATCTTCTGGTGCAGAATTAGCTCTAGGAATGTTGCTGGAAATAGTTGATCTCCTACTCACAGGTGTTCTTTTAAGGATCTTCTCAGTATTATCAACTGTTTCAGGTGGGTTTGGATCAGGGAAAGCTCTTGTATGAATGGTTCTGTGAGCCAGAGTGCTGTTTATAAGCCAGGAAGCTTATCCCTACTTGTTACTTCTACCGAGGTTAATGTTGTTTTGGGAACTGGCCTCCCTGTGGAGTCTTCATTATGCTTGGGACTAGTCTGCCAGTGGAGTCTGGTGTGAAACCAAGATAATCAGCAGGCCTACTGATCACCAGTGGAGTCTTTAACGTTTAGGAACAATGGAGTCACCAGGTGGAGGGTTTAGGATGATTCTAGGGTACACTGTCCACCACAGTGCTCACCGTCAAAGGTGTGACTTACCGTCAACCTAGCCAGAGTTCTATGTTTCTGAGGTTGTTTGAAATGAGAAGCACTCAGAATCCCCAGTGGAGTCGCCATTATGTTGGGGTTCTTATGTTTTGGCCAGGTTGACAAAGACCAAAAGATGACACAACATAGAACCACTTTCAGACCTTAGGATCTAGCCCTCCTAGGTCCAGAGAGGGATCTCTCTATGATTATCAAAGGATATATGTCTTTGAAGTTCTAAATTATGGTTTTAGGCTAGTTATAGACTCAAGATTGGTTATTTGATTGTTTGAGTTTGGTTGTTGAGAATCAGGAAGGAAGGTTTCATCATAAGACAAGGATGGGTAAAGAAGGAAGCTAGGCAAAGATAGATAACTCGGGGAACATCAAGGCCATTGGGCAATGGAGTCAAGAAAGGATTTACTTATGTTCAATGTGTAAGCTTCAATTGGGCTAGTCATCTAGAGCATTTGGATCTCAAAGACTGATTGGTGGGATGGAACACTAAGTGATGAGAATGAAAGATGGAAAGCCATCCGATTCTGTCTATAGATCAGGCCAGAGGTCATTTAACTCCAGGCCTGCTTGGACAAAGCCATAGGAAACACAAGGGATCTTGAAAAGGTTTATATGGAAGGGAAGGTTATGAAGAGGCAGTGACAGGCTTTACACCTCCCAATGTTCCTAACCTCTTTCAATTAAATCTTAACAAAAACATCTGAATACTGATTTTACCAACTTGCACATCAGAGAGTAGGCAATAATCATCCACTACACTGGTTTAGTCAATTAAATCAATATTCAGACACACATATGAGCAGAAAACATTCAAGACTGAGAGAGCTGGGATATAAGGTACCTAACAAGGGTAAATCTTATATCATGCATTCAGATGTCAGTCAGAAGAACATGAAATGAAATGGAAATAAACACAACGATAAGAAGAACATCACCAACTGCTGTACATCAGGATCCAATGAAAACTGCTTATCATGTTAAACACTACACCAATCAGGTACATCACTGCCCAAAGCTTTTACATTCATCCTGAATACATCATATTTCTCAGCCTATCATACAACTGTTACACAGGAAACTTGGCTCGGGACAAAATGCTTGCAGTTCGCTGATAAAACCAACAACAACCAACCCCTTTACAATGTTCTTGCTGTGCTTTTATAACAAAAGATGATCCTCAGATCGACTCAGGAGGTAGGTGCCCATTAAATGTTATATTTAAGCATAATAATGAATGCAGGGCCGAGGACCATCCTGCTTGAGAATGCTGAAAATTCATTTCGCTCACCTTTTTAGTAAGAGAACGATCTGCCTCAGATTTGATCTTGACATTTTGGGCTCGTTGTACTCCAGGTGATTTGAATTCGGGGATAGGATAAACTACTAGGAGGGTCTGTCTCATAAATGCCTGATTGTCTTTGAGCTGTAGTTTGATGGAAAAATCCTTCAGGGACATTCTGCATAATAGAAACAGTATGGATGCCTTGTCCTGGACGAAAACACTTTGCTGACGGAAACCCTGATATTACCTTTGTCTGCGCTTGGGATCTGTGATCCTCTGTTCTGCCTTGTTGAAATGAATGAACTGGATGGAGGTCAGCATGGCCCTCCATGCTTCTTTAATGCTGCCGGACTGTCTGAAATGAGCTTCAGTCAGTGTATTTAATTATCTCAGGGCTCGAGAAGGCAAGAAGGCGCTGTAGGAAGGTGTACTTTCTGGAGTAAACGCGTTCTGCTTTTAGGTGGCGCAATCATGACTTGCTGGTGCGTCCTTAGTCTTCAAACTGTGCTTGAATCCTTTGACTGTAGGATTAAAACATTAATCTTCAATTATAGGCTCGAATCCTTCACAAATCCTGCTTCTGCTGCTTCGATGGCCGGCTGAAATGGCCTCTCTGTGCTAATCCGCACAGTGGAAAGAACTGTAAAACCAGGCGGCGGTGGTGGAAAAAAGCGGTGGAGGCGGAGGAATGGTGGCGGAATGATGAAAACAGTGGAGATGCAGACGGAGGAGTGAAACTTATGAACGATACGTTTGGTGGTAGAGTGCAGCGCAGACCGTCAGATCATGGTCTGGGGGCAAAAATCAACGGTGGCGATCGGGCGATGGAGTAACATTTGTAACGGGAAAAACATACAAAACACATGAAATATGGCGGAGACAAATGCAAGAGTGGGACCCAGTGGAGGTGGAGGGCGATCGAACAAGGACCGTCAGATCTGGGAGAGACGAACGGTCACGATCCAATCGCTCAATCGCAATCGGGGGTCAGTCGAAACGGTTTGCGATTGCGATCGGGGAGGGTCTTGCGATTGAGCGCTGACCGTCCGATCGGGGGTCAGATCGACGGTTCAGATGTAATCGGAGGGACAGAGCGATCAGCGATCGGGAGGACCAGCGATTGGCGTAGGACCGTTGATCAGCAGGGAGATGGACGGACGAGATCAAATCGGAGGATGGAGGGAAGGGGGTGCGATTGGATGCAGGTCGTCCGATCTGGCGGAAGGATCAACGGCGGAGATCAAATCGGAAGGAAAACCAAAAGAACTGCGATCGCGATCGGGGGGGAGAAGCGATTGAGCGCTGACCGTCGATCTGACGGGGAGATCAACGGCTGAGATCTAATCGGAAGACCTCAATCGGGGCCGCACCACTGAGAGCTCCGATTGCGATCGGGCATGGGCTTGCGATTGAGCGCTAGCCGTCGGATCGGCGGGAAGAACGGACGGTGGAGATTTAATCGGGGCACGAAATCGGAGGAGGAGCAGAGGGACTTGCGATCAGCGAAGGGCCGTCGGATCGCGGGGCAGATCGACGGTGGGGAAGACCATCGGAGGGGCAGTGCGATCAGCGCGGGACCGTTGGATCTGCAGAGGATGGACGGCCCAGATTAAGTCGGGAGATCGTAATCGGAGCACGGATAAGAAGGCGTGCGATTGGCGAAGGACCGTCGGATCACGAGGCGGATCGACGGTCGGGATTAAATCGGGTGGAGGGTAGGGAGGCTTGCGATGGCCGTCGGATCTGTGGAGGATGGGCGGTCATGATCAAATCGGAAGGTTTCAATCGGGGGTGATAGCATGAATGCTGCGATTGCGATCGGGAGGGTGTTGCGATTAGCGGACAGCCGTGAGATATGATGATAGATCGACGGTGCAGAAACCATCGCAAGACTTAACGTAATAAAACAGTCGCATCGGGTTTTTTGATATTACAAAGGAAACTTCACCCGCCCGGACTTCCGATTGCGATTAGCGCCGGGGACTTAAGCACTTGGTCCTGGTGCCTGGGCACATGTGGGGAAGTGGTTGACAGGGGCCAGCGGGAAAGGGGCCAGGCTTTATAATAAGGTCGGAATATGGGTTTTGGCCCCTTTTTAATGGATTTTTGGGCTGGGGAAAAGGAACGATAGAGGGGAAAAAGGGGAAAAAAAGACCAACAAAGGTTGGGGGAGGAAATTAAAGAGGGTTTTGGGGAATTTGAGGAGTAAATGGGGAAATAGAAGGGGAGAAAAGGGAGGATAAAAAGAGGTTAAATGAGGGAAAAATAAAGGGGGGAGGAGGTCTCTGGGCATTTCTTTATCAGCAGAGGGGCTTTAAAAGGAGAATCAGCAGAGGGGAAACCATCAAAGGATGAAGGGCACAAATATGTTAGCGCAGGCTTCAAGGGAACGTATTTTCTGTGTGAAATGCACCTTGAAGACTCATAAACAATTTAACTCCCCTGCTTCGTTGTCAAAATTTCATAAAATAACACCTATGGATATGCACATCTCTCGATGGTAGTTCAACCACAAATGACCTTTAACTCTCCAAAGAAAGACAATTACGTAATTAGATGATACTCAATGGATTGATGATGAAGAAGATATACAACCTCTCTTCACTATTTCAGAAATTAGTGAAGATAGTCAGATTCTGAATGCCTTAGAAAATCATGAATCTTCTTCAGAATACAAACATGAACAATTCCAAGAAGAATCCAATATTGAGTTTTTGTCATCAAGACAAATGTCTCTTTACTCCATGGATAACTTTGCAGCTTCACTGAAATATTTTGTGCAAAACTTTAAACATAAACAAGAACCTAGAGAACTTGAACAAGAAGAGCTAGTCAAGATATTTGGCAGAGACGTTTTTCCGCATATGTATGGGAGTACACTGATATGAAAGGGATAAGCCCCAAGACTTGCACTCATCAAATCTACATAGAGGAAAATTGTAAACCAATCAGACAACCTCAGAGAAGGATGAATCCAAATCTTAGGGAGATTTTTAAGAAATAATTGTAGAAATTATTAAATGTTAACTTTATCTATCCCATTTCAGATAGTCAGTGGGTTTCTCCTTTGGTAATTGTGCCAAAGAAAAATGGTAAATGGAGGGTATGTATTGACTACCGGGAATTAAACAAAGCTACTCTTAAAGATCATTTCCCTTACCTTTCATAGATCAAGTGTTAGATACATTAGCTGGCAAAAAGTACTTTTCATTTCTAGATGGGTTTAGTGGTTATAACCAAATTTAGGTAGCACTTGAATATCAAGACAAAACCACATTTACCTTTCCTTGGGGTACCTATGCTTACCAAGTATTGCCATTTGGACTATGCAATGCACCCGCAACATTTCAAAGGGCAGTACTAGGAATCTTTTCAGATCTAATACATGATTGTGTAGAGGTATATATGGATGATTTCACAGTTTATGGAAACACATTTGAAGAAGCCTTAACAAACTTGGAAATTTTTTTAAAGAGATGTAAAGAAGCAAATATTTCACTTAGTCATGAGAAGTGTTTTATGATGTTTACTAAAGGAATTGTTTTAGGACATCACATTTCAGGGGATGGGATTAGAGTTGATAAGTCAAAAGTTGAAGTCATCTCTAACGTATCTATTCCAAGTTGTCAAAAATATGTTAGGAGTTTTATAGGATTCACAGGATATTATCGAAGGTTTATAGAAAACTTCACCAAGATAGCATCTCCACTTTTCAAATTACTTACCAAAGACTGTGAATTCAAGTGGAATCCTGATTGCCAGTTAGCCTTTGAGACCCTGAAAACAAAAATCTCTAAAGCACCTATTTTAAGAGGACCTAACTGGAAGTTACCTTTTCATATTTCAACAGATGCCTCAGATACAGCTCTAGGAGCAGTATTGGGACAAAAAGACCTGATTCCATATGCCATCTACTATACCAGTAAAAATTTGACTCCTTAAGAGTTAAACTATATTGTAACTGAAAAAGAGTTTTTAGCTGTTGTTCATGCCATAAACAAATTCAGACACTATATAACAAGCTATGAAACTTTTGTTCACACAGATCACTCTGCAATTAGATATCTAATGAACAAATCAATTACTAATGGCAGAGTCATAAGATGGTTATTGATTTTACAAGAATTCAACATTAACATTCTAGATAGGCCTGGAAAAAAAAACACAGTCACTGATTTCCTATCTAGACTCCAAAACATCAAAGACAATACTCTAGTTGAAGATCAATTCCCTGATGAATATATTTTTGCAATTTCTACTCAAACTCCTTGGTTTGCTGACATTGCTAATTATTTAGTTTCAGGGAAATTTCCTTCAATAATGAATACAAGAGACAAAAGAAATATCATTTATGACAGTGCAAAATATTCATGGGTTTCTAATGATTTATACAAAACAGGTCCAGATTTTATCATTAGGAGATGTGTTCGAGAAGATGAGATGCCTGAGATCCTCAAGGCATGTCATGATGAACCTTGTGGCGAACACTTTGCTGATAAAAGAATAGCTTATAAGATCCTTCATTCAGGATATTTTTGGCCATCCCTTTTTAAAGATGCTAAAGAGTATGTCAGAAGGTGTGACAGTTGCCAAAGGGTATGGAAATCTTCTCCTTCAGGTGAGATGCCATTACAGCCTCAGGTACATATTGAACCTTTTGAAAAATGGGCTTTAGATTTTGTAGTACCTATTAGTCCTCCATTAAGACAAAAGAAATATATATTAGTTTGCACTGATTATGTTACCAAATGGGTATAGGCCAAGCCATTACTTTCTGCTATTGAAGCATCTATAGTTAATTTTCTTTTTGAGGATATTTTTACTCATTTTGGTGTCCCAAGGGAAATTGTTACAGATCAAGGAGCTCAATTTACATCAAAGCTAGTGGAGCAAATGATGGAGAGGTACAAAATTAGGCACAGAAAATCTACTCCTTATCATCCACAAGCGAATGGTCAAGTGGAATCTACTAATAAGGTCATTGAAGGGATCCTAACGAAGACTATTCATTTGCATAGAAGAGATTGGGCAGATAGGCTTCCCGAAGCCTTGTGGGCCTATAGAACTACATGGAGGAGCACAACAGGCCATACTCCTTATGAACTTGTTTATGGAAAGCAAATTTTGTTTCCCATAGAGTTCCAGATTCAAACTTTCAAAATGGCAGTTCAGCTAGGACTTGATCTAGCAAAGGCACAAAAGCACAGATTGGAGCAGATTAATGAATTGGATGAGATCAGAAAAGATGCAGTTCATAAAACAAGTATAGTCCAACAACAAAGGACTAGATGGCATGACAAATACATCAAGGAAAAGAAGTTCAAAGAAGGTGACTGGGCTCTCTTGTTTGATTCAAAGTTCAATGATTTTCAAGGTAAATTCCAAACACATTGGCTTGGGCCATATGAAATTATAAGAATTTTTGACAATGGAGCAATAAAAATCAGGACATTAGATGAAGAGAAGGTCTCTTTTCTTGTAAATGGTCATAAATTTAAGCTATATCACAAGCCACTTTCAAGAGAAGAATTTGTCAGAAGATTTCAGGAAAACAGTAATGTGAAGTTAATGAAGAAGAATTTTTCTTCTGCATCAACTTAGTTGAATTTTCTGAATCAAAAAAAAAAAAAAAAAGTATAAACATGAAAACTAATCACTGATTAGCATGTTTATACAGAAAAGATAGAGTGAAAATCAGAATTTTTCTGACACTCTAGCTTTTCAAATTTGTTCTTTTTCTGCAAGCAACTATTACAAAATCATAAGTGTAAACCCATATTTCACTTATGATTCATTTCATTTCATTCATCCATACTTCATTTCATTCCATTCATCCATACTCCACTTCACTCCATACTTCATTCATTTCATTCCATGGTCCACCTCATTTTTCATCTCAGAGTTTTAAGAGTGATTTCTTTCTGTAATTGAATAATACAGATCATAAGTTGCAAGTCATTTTCCATACTTCACTCCACTTCATAATTGAGATTCATTTCATTCCATTATTCACTTCACCCATAATCCATTACACCATACTTCATTATCCATTTTTAACTCATTTCATACAAACATTCCATTCATGCTTCAAACCTTTCCATTCCATGTTTTAAGACTTCTACAGGTACATTCTGCAATCAGTCAGACACTCTGCAGCCAGTCAGACATTCTGCAGCTAGTCAGAAATTTTGCAGCCAGCCAGACATTCTGCAGCCAGAGATCCTGAAGGCACTATCCAGTAATCACTTGATTGAGCAACAAATTGATCCTGCATATCCAAGAAAACAAGCAAAATCAAAGGAGTTATGAGGACTTAAGACTAATGACATTTAAAGGAGGACAAGGCATATCAAAACCAAAAGAAAAAAAAATCAAAGGAAAGGCAAAGGTAAAAGTTATGAAATTATTATAGTAACAGATCATGAAAGTTTAGCATAAGTTAAGTCATGTATGATTCAAAAAGGTTGTTTTAATTAGTTGTGTTGATCATGCCTATCAAAACTATCATAAAAACTTTGGACATAATCCCTTCTATCTTGCCATATCCGATAATTATTTAAAACTTAACGGTTAAGTACTGAAGTGATTTGATTAGTCACGTCACTAGGCCAAAGTATTTAATGATGATTTTGAATTTCTCACAAAATATCTCCGCGGTCTTTTCTTCCGTGATAACTCTCAATTCATTAATCCGTGTGAATAAACTGCACCACATTATACTCATTTCATAACTACTCCATATCATTTCTTTCCGCAGCCAGTTCTTAAGCCATTCCGGTCTGTATCTGTGGAGTAAAAACATATTTTTTACAGTCATTTTCACTGTGAACAGAGTTCTGCAGCCAATTTTTAGCCATTCCGGTCTGCAAAATAGATGAAACATCTGTGGAGTAAAAACATCTCTTTAATAGCCATTTTCACCGTGAGCAGAGGAGCAGTAATTTGAAGGTTGAAAAGATAAGTTATGGGTCTCATAGTAAGAACTGAACCAGTTGGAACCAATTACTTGGAAGGCTATCCACAAATCAGAGAAATACTACAGCAGGCTGGGTGGTTGCAATTTTTAGAAAAATTCAGTGGTTTTCACAAAGAGGTGACTAAAACATTTGCATCGTCCTTCAATGGAGCGGAGGTCGAAATAGGAGATGTTAAATTCACCATTACAGAGGCTTTCATTGCAGAAGCAACAGAATTACCCAGGAAAGGAGAAAAGTGGTTCAAAAATAAGGAATTTCATAACGAGGCATGGAGGAAAATACTCAAAAACACCAGGTATGGATGTTTCAATTTTTAAGAAAGGTCTTCCTAGCTCTGCACTGAAGAATAAAGGGAGGACCATGTTGCTCATCATGCAAAAATTTATAACTTGTGAAGGAAGATTTGGTACCCTCTTTGTTTATCATATTCGGTTAATGATGCATTTCTTAGGAGAGGAAATCAATTTTCCCTTTTTCCTACTTCATAGTGTGAAAAGAATGGCCTCAAATGTACAAAAGAGGGTTCAATTTCTGGAAACAACCTTGTATCACCATGGGTTAGTCAAAATCTTAATTGAACATCATTTGGGAAAAATGGGAGATAATTGGGATGAGTTTCTAGTAAGGAATCATTTTGAGGAACCCAAGGAATCTCCACTTAAAGGCAAACCCATAAGAAGAAGCAGGAGAAATGAAATTTCTAAGGCCGTTGAAACTAAAACTGGTAAATCAATACAAGAGGACATTGAAGAGATGATTTCTGAGAAATTGGCTCAAATTAAAAAGCAGCTTAAGAAGGAAAGAACAATAAGAAAATATGCCAAAGAACGAGGATAAGGACCATCTCAACCGAGATGGAGCCACAGGCTTAGAGGTATACTAAAGAAAACAGAGGTTAGACAAACTGGAATCGTAAACATTGAGGATGAAGAAACACCTGAGGATTTTGATGAAGGAGCCCCTGAAATAGACCCAGCACAACAAGAAATTTACAATTATGTTGAGACACTAGAGAAGAAAGCTTCAAAAAGTAGAGACAGAACTCCTAGTCCACCAAAATCTACAATTGATATGCTAAGAAGAGATAAATATGAGTGAGAAGTACTCAATAGGCATATCAAGAATGAGAATGAAATTTTAAGGGAGCAGGTTAAGCTCAAAGGTGATATGAATACCACTCTGTCTCTACAAATGAAAAAGTTGCACAAGGCCAGTGAAAGATTGAAGAAGAAAAACAAAAGGTTAAGCAGGGCACTTACAAATTTTAGATTCAAGTTAGTCATAAGGAAGCCCAGAAGACCACTGACTGCCAGGAAAAATAGAAGAAGAGGTTTAGATTTCCTAGCAGAGGTCTCAGAGTACATGGAATAGTTGCATGAGGACATGAAAAAGTCTTGCAGTGGGGGTGTGTTGAGCCCCGAAGATGTCCTTCTTTTCCACCACATTTCACTTCATTTTCTTTGTCCCTTAATCAATTACAGGCTTAAATAATCAATAGGATTAGTTATGATTACTTTAAGAATGTATATAATGACTAACTTGCTATGTTTCATGATTTTTTTATTGTAGAAATTTTTTACTAGACTGGCTACAGAACACAGTCATTCTGTAGCTAGTCGCCTATTCCGCAGCCATTCTCATGTTTACGCAGGTTCTAGGTGTCACCATAGGGAAAAATGCATATGTTCATATTCCATGTCACTCCCCCATCATTTATTTCTCCCCACGAAGTCTGAGCTCAAGTCTGCAGGCGGTTATGCATGTGGGAAACCAAAACTAGGTGACATACTTCTAATAGGACAAGGACTGTACAGATGTCCTTAATCATAGAACGAGGCCACCACCAGAGTCCTAGTTCGATTTTAGTTTGAAAATATAATTAATCCTGTTTTATCTCAAAGACAGTTATGTAATTTTGTTATAAGTATGGCTTGGGAGACCGAGAAACAGCTTAGCTAGATTTATGTTTTATTGCTAGATCTCTGAAGACCGTAAATACTCTGTTTTGAATAATTTCTCCTTGAATGAAAGAAGCATCACTTTATTGCAAGATCTGAGTCAATATTGAGTATATTTGCGTGCTAATATGGTGGTAGAGGGCCCCTGCTACCTGAGAAGCTTTGTTCATATGGTTTAGATAAGTAACTTAGCCTTGTTTCATTCTTAGTTTAATTTTCTAAACTTTGTGTTTTTATACTTACTTGCAGTGGATGCCACAATTAGTCTTATCCTTACAAAATCTGCCAAAATATCACTCAAATTGGATGGGATATAACTGTAGTATTTAGGAGTTAGTTGCATTTCTTTGAACTTTATAATTTTTTGCTCGATTACATCAGTTGTTACAGCTAGTCGTGATCTTATAAACTCTTCCAAAATATCACTAATTCTAGATGAGACATAGCTGTGGTGTTTTAGAGCTTTGTTGTGTTTTGTTTAATTGTATGCTTTCACGCTCATTTACATAACATGTTGCAGCCAGTATTGTTCTATAAATTATTCCAAAATACCACTAATTCTGAATGAGACAGAGCTGAGACATTTTAGTGATTAGTTGCATCTTTAGTCTAGTTGTAGTACTCCGGAGGTAGATGTCACTTTAGTTTAATTTTGTCATTGTGTTTCAAGTTTGATAATGGCACTCTAGTATAACTTTGTTCACTGTACTTTAAGTTAGATTAGTGACATTCTAGTTCAGTTTCAAATCACTATATTTCAAAGTTAGGATAAAATCATTCTAGTTTAGTTGTGATCACTGTATTTTAAGCTTGATCAATTGCATTCTAGTTCAGTGTTATCCATTGTTCTTTTAGTTGTATTAACTGTCAAAATTAGACTTCACGGCCTTCATTGTTTACAAACTAATATTGTTTTGACTTTCTATTAATGCATCATCATATGAACAGGAATGAGTTAGTGATATCAGTTTAAGGCCTTGATTGTTCTGCAATCCTTTGCAATTTCACAATTAAACATTTATTTCCAAAAAACTATTTTAGAAAATCTCTAACTTTTGAATAAGGTTTACTGGTGACAAGTTGAGTTGCAGAATGAATTGATCTTAGCATGACAAGTTAATTCAGAGTAGAAATCTTATTGTGTTACAAATAGTCTTTTTCCAATTGTGTTCCAATAAAATTTTAGCCATGGATGAGATTCTTTGTAATATTGTAAAGATGGTTGTTTACTTAAGAGAACCTAATTTGTGTTAAACTTGTCCTTTTCTCAAGCTATTCCAACATATTCCTAATGAATGAATTGGATGAGTTTATGCTATGAGTTATTGAGTTCATGTTGTGATTTATTTTCTTGCTATGAGTCATTATCAAACTTTTCATTCTCTGTTCTCCAGTATAGGCTTTGCTCTGTTTTTAGTGTGACCAACAACAGTTCTTTTTCAACATTTAGTTATTTTTCTTCTTAACATAAAACCATAAAACCAAAAACATCATAAAAACACTAAACACAACGTAGTGAGAAACAGATACCTAGGCACATATAGTGCACCACACTTCAGCAGTTTACTAACCCTGGTTGATAATTTATGACCTCAATTTAGGAACACTAAGTTGAGCACAACAGTACTTGCAGACCCCAAAATTTTTCTACAAAGAAAAATGGCGGGGCCTCGCACATTTAACACAGGGCCCATGCGTATCTATGCATTGTCCCTGAGCGTAAAGTGCGGAGGTGCCATGGAAAATTTAAAAACATATTTTCTTCCTAAATTACCCACATTTTTTCTTGAAAATGATTCTAATCCTTCATTTTACTTGTTGTAGGACATCTACAATGCTAATTTGGTGATAACATGAGCATGAAGAGGTAGATGAAGCAGCAATGCTTCATCAACCAACTATGAAAGCTTTAAGAGCATGCGGGCTTTACAAATTTTGGGCTATCGGTGGTATGAGAGCTCAAGTGGATCTTCTTACTTGGCTGGTAAGTAAATGGGATGTGAAAATCCAGTGTTTTGTGATTGGAGGTCACCGACTCGAGATCGAGCTGGAAGACATCTATTTTTTGACTTGTTTGTCCAGGAGAGGCGCACCATTATCTCTATTTGGGGCTAGGCCAGGTGGCCAGTCTGTCGCCAACCTCCAATTAGAGTTTTGCAATGATGAGGCCAATCCCGGGGACAAACGGATTGACATAAAAAATATCATCCATCCAGAGTTGAAAGTGATCGCTTTTACTGTTTTCAAGTTGTGCAGAAGTGTAGCTTTGCATGTAGCCACTGGTTCTCAGACGTGCATAGCAGTAGATTTCTTTCGAGGCACCATATACAACTGGTGCGAGGAAGTGTTAGCAAATGTGAAAGGCCAACTTACCAGAGCAAAGAATGGAAAGCTAAACAACTTTGGATATGGTTCCATTGTAGTCACCTTTGCTCTAGAGAGGATCCCCATGTTAGCCCCGCGGCACATTTTTTTCGATGCTGGTTGGCCTCGAGAGCCTAGGATGGTTTGTTGGGTTGCTTTGATGGCCTGCCACAGTGAGGGTGGGGAGATTGTGAGATTTCCCTCTACATATTTTTGTTGGCTGGAACACTAACTTTTTGTTATAGAAGATTTTCCTTATGCCGGCATGGATTTTCGTGGCGACCGGGAGATACCCCTTCCTCCAGGAGCTCAGTGGGATGAATCAGGTAAAATATATTTTTTGACATGTTCTAATTTCTTTTTTTCTTTTTTTTAATTGTCCAAAAAATGATAACAAAAATTTTCAAATGCAGATGTGGGTCCAACTCGACCAGCCATTCTCCGCCCCCTTGACCGGAGGCAAAGGGATGTAGCAGCAACAACACCACCCCCATAGGATCAGACTGTAGAGATCCTGACTGACTTAGAGCACCATCTGGAGTGGTTCACTATAGATATTCCTGAGACTACTATAAATGATATCCCGCTCTGCCTACAGAGATATGTCATAGGTGTTCCAGGTCCATTTAGGAGGTTTTTGACTAGGGTGGCACGATCAGTGGTGTATTATCATGATCATCACCACAGATAGTGGTTGATTGACTTTGTAGACTCATTTTTGTATCACTTCTTTCCGATCATAAGGCGTTTTGAGCCTATGATTGAAGATGATGTACTATTTTTTGAACACTACATTTATACTATGATATACTATTATTTCAGTTTACCTGTTCAATCATGTTATGGAATGTTGATTTGTTACTTTGTTATCACAAATGTCTATTTATAACATTAGAAGAAATTGCATCTGCTAATGTATTTAAACTTCTTGAAATGTGTTGATATTCAATATAATCGAATTCTCGTTCCAAGAGACGAACCCTTAAAAATAACCTTAATAATACTAGATTTCTAATGGCATATACTCGATTTAACTATAATACAACAAGTTCAGAATCTAACTTAATGATCAAAATGAAATGGATTCCGATAATAATTCAATAACTACACTATATTCAGCAACATTGTTCATTTTTTGACCGAGACTTACCCCAAGTGTTGGTGTCCCGTGTTTTGACAATTTGGCAAATCAAAAGACAAGGAAACATCAGAAACAATCTTTAGAGTTCCAGGATCTAGTCCTCCTTTTCTCAGAGAGGGATCTCTCAAATATTTGTTTGCAAAGGTTTATCTTGTGTGCTTTGAGTATGGGTTTTAGACTAGTTTATTAAGTGCATATGTTTGTTTGGTTGGATTGAGTTGATACAGCAGAACATGAAAGGTATAAGAAAGATAGACAGAAAGAGGAAATATCTGGTTCATTGGGCAATGGAGTCAAAATAAGGTCATGAAAAACTCTTCAAGGGATATGGGATATCAAAGGGAAAATCTAACTTGGCCATAGGATCCTTTGCTTTGGAATGGGATGGACATTAATGATTTGAAAAGAGAATTTTAATTCTCAACAAAGGGAACTTGAAAACATAACTTAAAAAAAAAGAGATATTTGATAGACAGGGCTAACCATAAATTCTACAAACATTCTTTAAGCAAATAATGACTTCAAGACAACTTTTAAAATGAAACCTAAGATTCGGGGAACTCCCTATTTCCTCAAAGATTTTATTTTAAAGGACTTAGAAAACATAAAAGATTCACTGATAGTTGCATTCATAGAAGAGGGAACACCTAAATAACATCTATGCTTAAAACTATAAAGACCTTCAAAACAACTGTTCAAGTAATGGCAAAGGGCAAGATCAAAACCGACCTCTTTGATTAACTTAAAACAATGGTACTTCAAAGGGAGACTTCAATAACAGCTTTCAAGTGGTAGCATACAAGCAGGGAGAACCATAAATCATGTTGAAACCAACTATTTGAACTATTAAGGAAATAAACAAGCATGAAGACTAAAGAGAAAGTCTAAAGCCTCTAAAATACTTCAACAGAAGAAAACATAAAACAGTGAAGGATGAACAGGTCTAAGGTGCTTCTAGGAGTCATTTCTTAGCCTAAAACTTTCAACCTACTGTAGTAAGAAATTATGGAACATAATTAAAATAGGAGAAAACATTAAATAGTTCAGAATACTTCACCAACAGCCAAGCTCATGGATCCAAAGATAGAGCCTTCCTAGGAACAGCATGCGACAACATCATCAAGACATCCAAGACTTCAATTTGTTTTTCAACATCAATAGACTTGTATATTTATTTCAAAGAGTTTCAATGTTACAACTTGTAATCAAACAAAAACCAACACTTACTCATCTTCTGCTGTAGTATATATAGAAGGATGAGGAGGTGAGATCTGATAAAAGATCTCAATTACAATTAATACAGAATTAAATGGCTCATTGACCTTCGAGGGGCTCAATGAGGAGACTAACATACATATCCTCTATATTAAATGATTTACATAATGATTTCAAGCTTGGTAGGAGTTTTGTTTACCTTTGAGTAGGTGCGTCGATAACTCTGGAATATTCTTTTCATTCAGTTCTTAGCGAGAAATAACTGTAGCCGGGCGTGTGAGGCAAAATATATGATCACGATCAATAAATTCAGCTCTGATTGAATACTTTGAGGCACGAGTGGCGGTGGCGAAGTGGTAGCTAGAGGGATCAATTTGCCTCAATTTGTGGCGGTGGAGGGTTTCCTGTCGGTGAAACCCTTTAGATTTGTTTTGAACTCTGTTTTAACCAGGGGATTAGGTTTATAATGATCATTTTGGGCCATAATCCTCGTAAACATTCCATTAATCCTCTGCTCTGATAATTTCCTGGTCTTCAGCGTTGATACTCTTTTTATGCGCTTAATCCATGTTTTCTTGCTATTGCGTAGGGCTGTACAGGGTCTGTAATGCATCAATGGTTCATGAAACATTGATAAATATGAAATTTTAAACCCGGTGGTCGATTTCCTTTGGTAAATCGAAAGCAAGAGAGTCGTCACCCTCTTCTTTCGAATTTTCTTCGTTCATAGTGAAAACCTTCGAAACCCTGCAAAATACAAACAAAACGTTATAAAATCCTGCGTTTATAGGTCAATATGCATCAGAGGATGTGCGGAGGAAGCAGGGTCGTTGGATGGCATCATCCAATGGTCGGGATTTAATCTCAGAATGGTCGAAAAAGCATGGAAGGAGGATTAGATCATAGCCGTCGATTTGCGCTGAAATCGACGGTCGGGGATGACTGCGGGGGGTCTGGGTGTACGGAGGAAAAATATTGGAGGTATACCCCCGCAGTGAAACTGCGCTGTTGATCTGGATCAATTTGGACAGTCAAGATGGAATCAGGGGATGCTGAAAGTCAAACGGAGGGAATCTGGGTGATGGATTTTGGACCGTCGATTTGCAGATCAGATCGACGGTGGAGATGCGATTGCCGCTGCACGGAAGCCTGAGTTATCATGTGGGCGCTTTGGTTATCCATCGGACACTTTCGAAGAGCGATAGCCGTGGGATGAGTGGGCCTAGATCGGATGGCGGAGATCGATTTCGCTAGGCATCCTGGTCCGGACTTTAACGCGCGATGGACGACGGTCGCACGGCAGTTTTCAATTCGTACAAGGGACACACGTCACACAGCGTATGGAATCGCTGGCCAATGGAAGAAAACAGCTTTTGGCCCGAAGGCGGTGTGAAATATACCACACGGTTTAGGAAAAAAGTGCATGGTTGGGGGGGGTCCACAGGAAGGCGCGCTCCGCACCGTCTGATCTGTGGAGAAAATCAACGGTGGAGATTGCTCCATAATTTATACGGGCGGGTTTTTAATAAAAATAATAAAACGATCGGTTTTATAGAAATCAGAGGTTTTATATGTTCCGGCGGGGAAATATAAATTTAAAAATGGATAAGCGCCCGAGTGTCCTGGCGCCTGGTCCTGGCGCCCGGGCATATGGACGGAAAGGGCCAAAAAAATTAAGCCCAAGGGGCTTAAGTCCAATACATAAAAATATGCATTTTTCATGATTTTTTAATGGTTTTGAAGAAAATAGAGGGTTCTTATAAGGCTAAGAAGGGGTCTTAGATCTTATGAAGTGGATTTTATGAAATGGGAAGGGAAGAAAACATGAAATTATAGGATTTTCATGGGGAATGGAAAAATAGAAAATGAGGTTAGCACAGGAAAGAGAGAAAGGGAAAAATGGGGTTTGCAGCAGTATTTTGGCTTTAGAAATCAGCAGAATTTTAAGTTCTGAAGGGAAACAGTAGTGAATATTATCCAAGGATAGGATATTATCAAAAGTCTTCAAGTAACAACAATTTTAGTCATGAAATTGTTTCTTGAAGGCTATCCAACATCATTTAGCCACCATATGATATGACAGAATTTTATGGGTGGCTAACAGTGGCTCCACTTGGGGATGTTGCCTTTTTTGAAGGCATCAAGAACTGCAGACTTATATTCTCTGGGAGGATGATCAGTTGCTTCATCCATTGGGTTGTTTTCTTCTACTTGAATGATCTTCTTTTTCTCTAGAAACAAGTTGTCAATCATTGAAAAACAATGGAACTTTCATCAACAAACTTCCTACCTACCCAATCCTACTGATCTAACATTTTTTCTTCATCAGAGTGCACTTGGATTGGAAAACTCTCTTACAACATTTTATTCTTTTTGAAAATAAAAATCTAATCTAGTTCTACTTCTTATCTCTTCATGGATCCAGATTAAACAGTTGGATCCATATTATTCTCTACCTAATCTACTGTCTATTGGGATTAAACTGTCCAACAGACTTTCATTCTCTAAATTCTATAACATAAATTTAAAAAACAGTCAAGTCAAGGTTAAGCTGTTTGACTTGCTGTGATCTATGGCATAAAAACAAGCTGCACATAGATTATTATTTGCAGAAAATAACAATAAAATGGAAGGCTTAAGATCTGAAAGTTTCTCGTCATGGCCTTCTCTTTTCTTCATAGCTCTGTTTTTGCTTTTGTTTTTGAGCTGTCTTTTTCTTTTCTTCTGGTTCAGGTTTTAAGTTGATTAGAACCAGATCTTGACATTTCTTTGACTCAGAATTTAACATAGATTTGAGTCATTTCCTTTGGGAAACTTTGGTTCAGATTTTGAGTTTGTTTGAACCTTCAATTTCTATCCTAATCTATCTACTGATAAGCCAAGATTGAACAGTTTGGAAAATCAAATTCACTATCCTATTAGCAGAAAATTTAAAACTAATTAGTCAAGATTAAACTGTTTGACCAACTAGAAGTGTGTTTTGTAGTAGTGGCATTTAAGCTTGCACACTTTCAGATTTATTTCTCTTTTTTGGCATGGGGCTTTTCCTTTCTTGTTTTCACAGTCTGCCCTCTTTTCTTTCTTTTCTTTGTTTTTTGTATTTTTTATTTTTCATAACTTTTGAATGCAATGGTTAGACTATGATATTCACAATGGTAAAACAAAAATGCTTTGAAACTTAAGATTCTTGGCAGAAGTAATGCTTGAGCATCCTGCCATTGACAGGACCTCCATACAGGTCTTCTCCATTCAATTATTTCAAGAAAAATGTATTATGACCCCTCTCAGCATGAATAATATAGGGCCCTTTCCACAAATTCTCAAACTTTCCATGTTTCCCCTTCTCTTCTCTTCTTGAATCCCATTTAAGAACAACACTTCCAACCTGGAAATTGTTTGCCTTAGTCCTCTTATCAAATAGCTTCTTCATATTTTCTTGGACTAACTGTGTTCTTTCATAAACTTCTTCTCTGGTCTGCTGTAAATGGATTGTTTGGTTGATCCTCCTCTGCATATCATTTTCTTCAATCTGCACTTCTTGAAGGAGTTTCATGACTGGAACTCCCAATGAGGTAGGAAAAACTGCATCCATGCCATAAACTAATTGATAGGGGGACATATTTATTGATTTCTTTGTAGTTAATCTATCAGCCCATAAGGCATGAACCAGCTTACTGTGCCATGATTTTTGATTCTGTTCCAACAAATTTTTAATGATATTGATGAGACTCTTGTTGGAGGATTCATCTAATCCATTTCCTTGGGGATAGTAAGCAGTGGAATGGCCCAAGGTTATATGGTATTTGTGACAGCAATCAACCATATTTTTAGATTTGAAAGAAACAACATTTTCTGTTATGATCTTTCTGGGACAACCAAATCTGGATAGGATATGGGTCTCAAGAAACTTGATGATGACAGAGTCATTATCATTCCTGGTAGGTATAGCTTCTATCCATTTGGTGAAGAAGTCAGTGGCTGTGAGGATCCACTTATGTTGACCTGAGGAAGAGGGATGAATTTCCCCAATGAAGTCCAGCCCCCATTGTTGAAAAGGTCCCTCAACTCTGATAGGATGTAAAGGTAAGGGAAGGAGTTTTCTCTTACCATCAAATATTTGACACTTATGGAAAGACATGACCAACTTCTGAGTGTCTGGGAAAAGGGTAGGCCAATAGTAAAGGTGTCCTCCACATTCACCATCGTGCAACTCATGCATGATTTTTCCTGCATCATCTTCAAGTAAACATTTAAGCAAAATTCCAACAGCATTTTTCCAATATAACACCCCATCTAATATACAAAAACTCAAAGCTTTCTGTTTCAAAAATCTAGCTTTAGTTTTAGACAAAGAAGGAGGGGCATTTAGATATAAAAGCACATAAATAATGTCAGCATACCAAGGAGAATTGAGAAATGTTTCTTCAATGAAAGGAGCAGTAGCTTCTTCTACTTCTTCCAACACATCTACCATATTCATGTCTAATGCTTGGAAGTTAGACTCGGCCATAAGTTTTGCTAATCCTTGCCCCTTTACTAGTTTGGTGGGCCTAATTTCTAGGTCATATTCAATAATAGTTGCAATCCATTTTCCCCTTTTACCATCAGGGTCTTGACTTAGAATGTCCTTGACAACAGTATGTGGAACAAAAGCAATTATGTGAGAGTGTAAAATGTAGACCCTAAAGTCCTTTAAAGCTTTCACTAATGCTAAGGCTTGCTTCTCCATGATGTTATAATTGAGAGGAGCATCTCTTAAGGCCCTACTAAAGAAGGATATTGGTTGTTCTTGCCCTAAATCATTTTTATGAAGCAAGACTGCAGCTATTGTATGTTCAGATGCAAAAGAAAAAATATAAAAGTCTTTGGTAAAATCAGGACTAATCAGGACTGGTGTTTGGGTAAGAGCTTGTTTGACCAGTTCGAATGATTGTTTAGCTGGTAAAGTCCATTTTACACCCACGTTTTTCTTAAGCATGTTTGTAATGTTTTTTAATAGCTCAACAAGGTTGGGAATAAACCTTCTCAAAAAATTTATCTTTCCAATGAAGGATTGCAATTCTTTGAGGCTTCTAGGATGGCTAATTTGCAATATGCCATCTATCCTTGTAGAGTCTATTTTGATTCCTTCTTTTGAAATTATATGACCAAGAAGTTTCCCTTCTTGGAGACCAAAGAGGGTCTTCTTGGGATTCAGTGATAAGCCAAATTTCCTACACTTCTCAAAAACCTTTCTTAGGTGAATCAAATGCTCTTCATCTGTTTTTGAAAAAATAGTTACGTCATCGAGGTAAATAATTATAAAATAGCCAATATCTTCAGAGAAGGCTATGTCCATGGCCCTTTGGAAGGTGGCCCCTGCATTCATTAATCCGAAAGGCATTTTGACATACATAAAGGTGCCCCAAGGTGTGGTAAAAGCAGTTTTGATTTGATCACTTGGGAACACTAACACCTGATTGTAACCCGAGAACCCATCTAATAGGGATATTCTTCTTGACCCAACTACCCTTTGAAGTATATGGTCCATCTTGGGTAAGGGGTAGTTGTCTTTTAAAGAGGCTCTATTTAAATTTCTGAAGTCAATACAGAGCCTGATTTCCCTTGTTTTCTTTCTAACAGAAACTAAGTTTGATACCCATTCTGAAAATCTAATGGGTACTATGATCCCAGCATTATACATTTTCTCAATTTATGCCTTAACTAAAGGTAGTAAAAGGGGATTTATTCTCCTTAGTTTTTGCTTAAAAGGCTTTTGATTTTCCTTCAAGGGGATCTTATGCTGGATGATGTTGGTATCATATGATTTTAAGTCTTTGTATTCCCAAGCAAACACATCTCTGAATTCTTTGAAAAGCTCTATGTATTGCAATTTTATGTGAGATGGGAGGGTGCTGGATAGCTTGATCATCTTGGGTTCTGCTAGACTGCCTATGTTATGCTCTTCTACATTTGTTTCCACAGGCTCCATTCTTGGTTCTTTGGCTATATCGTTGAGATCAAACAGGTGTTCTAAGGGTGTTAGACCTCTTGGGATTCTATCATTTTTGCATTGTAATACTTCCAAGTCTTCTTGGTATTCATTGTTCATTATCTCTGCTTCAAACAGATTTTCAAAATGACTTATATTAGCAGGATATGTCATTTCAGCCTCTGGGATTTGTTCAATGTACAAACAGTTTTCTTTATGGCTAGTTTCTAGTATTGGTATGCTGAAATCACTTTCTGATTTTAAGAAATCATCTATGTGTCTGTCAGATTCAAACACTTGCCAGTGATCTTCGTTATCAGGCACAACAGGTCTGTGTTTCACCTTTATACTGAATTGTTCATTTATCTCAGGTACTTGGAAATTGCTGGCAATGAAGGCAAGTTCATTTGCTAGATGATTCAGTGCTCTAGGGATGAAAATGAGCTCATATTTTTCGAAAGTTTTTAATAGGTCAAGGGCAGCATTTCGATATTCCCTAAGCCTTGGATTCTTGGCTGAGTATTCTCCTTTGATTTGTTTGATGATAAGTTCAGAATCTCCTAAAATAGATATCTTTTGGGCTTCTAATTTTTTAAGTAGTTGTAAGCCTAGGAGAAGTGCTTCATACTCAGCAATATTGTTAGTCCATGGGAAATCTAACTTGTATGAAAAAATCTGATTTGTGTTTTCAATCCAGACTCCTGCCCCTGCACTAGTTTTATTACAGGATCCATCAAAATTTATTGTCCAAAGTATATTTGACTCATTTTCAGTTTCTTGTTGCTGTCGATTGTCAATGTTTCGAAGTTTATTCGAGGTAAGATTGGATTGTTCTGGTGAACTGATTGGGTCCATGTTTTCTTTATCTTGTTGAGTAATTTCATCTTCGTTACACAAGATAAAGGAATCTAAACTTGATTGAATAGAATAGATTGGAGTGTTGTTTGGTTTTTCCATGTTACTCACCATGTACTTCATGTGGGATTCTCTGTATAATCTTCTGTTTTGGTTAAAAACAGGGATGGTGGCATAAGACATGTCCATTTGAAGGCTTCCCTGAAGTTTGGCTCCCCATGATCTTGATAAAAGCATGCCATACTTAGGGGGAATGTCAGCTACAACGATATCCATCACTAGATTCTTGGCAGGGATCTGAGCTAGGTTAACACATAAATCTTTGATTAAGCCCAAACATTTGACTATGCTTGAGTCAAAAGAATACAAATATTTGTATGGTTTAGTAATTTCTAAGCCTAAGCTTTCCATTACTACCTTGGGAATTAGATTGTGTGAAGCTCAAGAATCTAACATGGCATTGTGTAAAATTTTATCGTGTATGTTCAAACTAACATAGAAGGGAGGGACTGGTCCTTCTTGATATTTTCCTTCAACCTCTGGGCCAAACAACAGCTCAGGTTTGTCATCTGCCAAGTTTAAGGTGTCAGTATCACTTCCTAAGTTCAAAGCTTTCAAAACTTGGTTTTTGTACACATCTTGGGTTACTAGTTCAGCTAGGGGGATGGTAATTTTTATCTTGGCAATCTCTCCCTCAAGGTTGAAAGGAATAATTGATTTATTAATATTTACATCTGTTTTTTCAATTGAATTCCTTTTAGCAGCTTTGATTTTCTAAACCTTGTTTGGACTAGTGATAGGAATAGTTTTATTAGGACCACTAGCTGAAGTGCCAGGGGTACTCTGTTCAACATTTGGCTGGATTCCCTTGTCTTTGTTTAAATCTGGTTTTTTGGCTGAAATGTTGGTTTTTTCTGCTGTCCTTTTGAGCTGATTTTCTGTGTTTTTCTTGACAGCAGTGCTAGTATTCTTATCTTTTGAATTCTCTATACTTCCCTTTCTCCTAAGATCATACTGTTTGTGTACCTCCATGATTGCATTTTCAAAACCCAATCTATAGTCATCAGAATCTTCATAGGTGTTTGTAATTTGATCATTAGAGAAGAAACCTTGTTCTTCCTCAGTGAGGAAAACATTATCCCCCTGTCTGATCCAATCAAGTTTACATGTGATTCTTCCAACCTTTCCAACTCCCTTTCTTCCTCATATTGATCTACATAGTTCTGTTGAAAGGGAGGTCTAATTTGTTGGTCACTTTATTTTTGCTTATCTTGATTGTTATCTCTTCTATAACTCTGATTTCTATTCCTGTTTTTATTGTTTTGTAGTGTAGTCTGGTTTTGATTTTCTTGTGCTTTCTTAATTATGCTCATCTCTTTCATCATTTCTTCCAACATTCTCTCCAGTTTTGAGCTTGAAGTAGAAGGGGGGGATTCCTCTCTAAAAGATACTCTCTTCTCAGTTTTCATTCTTGCTCTCTTTTCTATTAAGTTGACTTCCACAGAAAGAGCACCCCTTTGCATATCTTTGAGAGTTGCAAAATCTCTTTCTCTTAGTGAATAAGTCATGTCAGAGTCAAATCCTTTAGGAAACTTGTTTAAGGTTGAGCCTTGTGGAGGTTTTAGTTCCGGAGAAAGTGCATTATATACACTGTTAAATCTAGTACAATAGGCTTGTACACTTTCCCCAGGGTTCCTACGGAGATTGTTGTAATCAGCAAGGACTTGGAGAGGATTCTTCTTTACTTCCCATTTGTTCAAGAAAGTTTGATGGAAGCCTTGGAGATCATTAATAGTACAGGGGGCTAAACCTTTAAACCATTTTCTTACCTCTCCCCCCAGACTTTGAGAAAATAGTCTAAGTTTGACAGAATCATCATCAATTTCATTTCTGTAAAAATAGTCATCCATCTTATCCACATGTTGTGATGCAGTTACGGCATTGCTAGCATCATATAATGGAATTTTGGACTGATAGTCCTGCGGAAGATTGACTAATGGTACAGGAAGGACTAAGGGAGCATACCATGCTGCCATGATATGTGGTGGGGGTGGGTTTACAAGGGGTGGATTGACAAGAGGAGGTGTGGGTTGAAGTGGAGTGGTTTGAACAGTGGATGAAGGATGAACATGAGTGGATGGAACAATAGTGGATTGTTGAGCTGATCTTGGGTGAGAGACACCTAGGTTATGAAGGAAGTGTAAATCAGGAGGTGTTGTTTCTCTACTGCCATGATGTTCACTTGTCTTAGGAGATGAAAGTGAAGACTCAGAATCTAGTTGATCTAAATCACCAAATGACCTAGTCCTAAAGGGATTAACTAAGTCAGCTTGTGATTTTTGTAGAGCTAAAAGATTTTCAGGGACTGAATTAGCTCTTGGAGGTGATCTAAAAATAGTTGAAGATTCTATCTTAGGAGACTTCCTAAGGATTCTCTCTGGGTTATCAACTATCTCAGGTGGATCATGGTCAGGATGGGCTCTAGTGTGGATCTTTCTAGGAGCCACTATGGTTTGTTTTTAGACCCAAATAACAAGAAAATTTCAACCAAGTATAACAATATTTGAGAGGTTAATTGATCTGTTTACACAAATTCTAATCCTACAGTCCTCTGACTGGATTTGAATGATATTATAATGATAAGGGTTCTTCCCAGTGGATTATTAAGGTCTGTTCAGGATTGTGGAGTCGCCGGGTTGGAAGTTTAGAATGTTTTATAAGAGATACACTGTCCACCACAGTGTTTTTGAAATATCCCTTTGCAAGGATATTCTGAAACACAACAAACTCTAACCAGAGATCGACTGGGAGGGCATTCACCAGATATTTCACCTCAAAAAGAGGATGAGATCCAGAGGCTACCTGGCCCTTCCCAGACTCTGTCTAAGAGTATAAGGTAAAACACAACAAAAGGTAAGTGACATATAAGAATGAGCGTTTTACTATAAAGTGGAATTTTTTAGCTCGTGAGGAGGTAAAAAGGTTTTATGGTCCACTACCAATGTTTATTATGAAGCCAAACTTGAAATGTTTTTTGGGTTTTTCTGAGTTATTTTGGTCTTATAGGTTAAGAGAGTGTTCTAAGTCTGATTTTTCACTTAGCTAAGGTGTTCAAACAAACAGAGTTGCTCTTATGGCTTGGTAACTGGTTCCTTCAAGGTTTGGTAAGGCTTTAGGAGAATCCTAAGGGTTACTTAGATTGTCACTGATTCAATTGAGTCCTATCATGATTACCATTTGTTAGGTAGTGCTTGAAGAAAGTTACTTATGTTATATTGGACCTAAAAAGTTTAAAGGAAGGTTTTGAAACCTCTAATTCTCAGTAGGTCCCACCGTGATCGCCATTATGTTGGTGGCGATGAGGTGGCTAATAATCACTGGATATTCTTGGAAATAAGGGATTTCTGAGCACTAAAGGGTACCTAGATTGTTTCTTACTCAGAAGTGTCCCACTGTGATCGCCATTATGTTGGTCTCTCGTGTTTTGACAGTTTGGAAAATCAAAAGACAAGGCAACATCAGAACCAATCTTTAGAGTTCCAGGATCTAATCCTCCTGTTCTCAGAGAGGGATCTCTCAAATATTTGTTTGCAAAGGTTTATCTTGTGTGCTTTGATTATGGATTTTAGACTAGTTATTAAGTGCATATGTTTGTTTGGTTGGATTGAGTTGATACAACAGAACATGAAAGGTCTAGGAAAGATAGACAGAAAGAGGAAATATCTGGTTCATTGGGCAATGGAGTCAAAATCAGGTCATGACAAATATTTTCAAGGGATATGGGATATCAAAGGGCAAATCTAACTTGGCCACAGGATCCTTTTGTTTTTGGAATGAGATGGACATTAATGATTTGGAAAGAGAAGTTTTAATTCTCAACAAAGGGAACTTGAAAAACATAACTTAGCAATAAAGAGATATTTGATAGACATGGCTAACCATAAATTCTACAAACATTCTTTAAGCAAATAATGACTTCAAGACAACTTTTAAAATGAAACCTAAGATTCGGGGAACTCCCTATTTCCTCAAATATTTTATTTTAAAGGAATTAGAAAACATATAAGATTCATTGATAATTGCAGTCATAGAAGAGGGAACACCTAAATAACATCTATGATTACAACTATAAAGACCTTCAAAACAACTGTTCAAGCGATAGCAAAGGGCAAGATCAACACCGAACTCTTTGATTAACTTGAAACAATGGTACTTCAAAGGGAGACTTCAATAACAGCTTTCAAGTGATAGCAGACAAGCAGGGAGAACCATAAATCATGCTGAAACCAACTATTTGAGCTATTAAGGAAATAAACGAGCATGAAGACTAAAAAGAAAGATTAAAGACTCTAAAATACTTCAACAGAAGAAAACATAAAATAGTGAAGGGTGAACAGGTCTAAGGTGCTTCCAAGAGTCATTTCTTAGCCTAAAACGTTCAGCCTACTATAGTAAGAAATTATGGAACATAATGAAAATAGGGGAAAAACATGGAACAGTTCAGAATACTTCACCAACAGCCAAGCTCATGGATCCAATGATAGAGCCTTCTCAGGAATAAGCATGCAACAACATCATCAAGACATCCAAGACCTCAATTTATTTTTCAACTTCAACAGACTTGTATATTTATTCAGAGAGTTTCAATGTTACAACTTGTAATCAAACAACAACCAACACTCACTCATCTTCTGCTGTAGTATATATAGAAGGATGAGGAGGTGAGATCTGATAAAAGATCTCAATTACAATTAATACAGAATTAAATGGCTCATTGGCCTTCAATGAGGAGACTTACATACATATCCTATGTATTAAATGATTTACATCATGATTTCAAGCTTGGTAGGAGTTTTGTTGACCTTTGAGGCATTGTGCGACGTCGAAGTAACTCTGCAGATATTATTTGCATTGAAGTTCCTGGCAGAAATAACTTCTTCGGCTGTGTCGAGGCAAAATATCTAATCCTGATCAATAAATTCAGCTCCTGATTGAATACTTTGAGGCACAGGTGGCGCCGTGGTAGCTAGAGGGATCAATTTGCCTCAATTTGTGGCGGCGAAGGGTTTCCTGTCGGTGAAACCCTTTAGATTTTTTTTGAACTCTATTTTAACCCGGGGATTAGGTTTATAATGATCATTTTGGGCCATAATCCTCGTAAACAGTCCATTAATCCTCTGCTCTGATAATTTCCCGGTCTTCAGCATTGATACTCTTTTTATGCGCTTAAATCATGTTTTCTTGCTGTTGCGCAGGGCTGTACAGGGTCTGTAATGCATCAATGGTTCATGAAACATTGATAAATATGAAATTTTAAACCTAGTGGTCGATTTCCTTTGGTAAATCGAAAGCAAGAGAGTCGTCACCCTCTTCTTTCAAATTTTCTTCGTTCATAGTGAAAACCTTCGAAACCCTGCAAAATACAAACAAAACGTTATAAAATCCTGCGTTTATAGGTCAATCTGCATCGGAGGATGTGCGGAGGAAGCAGGGCCGTTGGATGGCATCATCCAACGGTCGGGATTTAATCTCAGAATGGTCAAAAAAGCATGGAAGGAGGATTAGATCAGAGCCGTCGATTTGCGCTGAAATCGACGGCCGTGGATGATTGCGGGGGGTCCAGGTGTACGGAGGAAAAATCTTGGAGGTATACCCCCGCAGTGAAACTAAGCCGTTGATCTGGATCAATTTAGACAGTGAAAATGCTTAACAATGGCAGCAATCACAAAATTCAACAAGTCAGTCATGTAAACCATTCTAGAAGTAATTTTAACTATTTTTATTGATCAATTGGGTTTAAAATAGAAATGGACAAGGGAGAATGAGGTAAAATGAGGTGAAGGAAAGCACAAATTTGAGGCTCACTTGAGGCTCCACTTGGGGATGGTGCCTTTTTTGAAGGCATCAAGAACTGCAGACTTGCATTCTCTGGGAGGCTGATCAGTTGCCTCATCCATTGGGCTGTTTTCTTCTACTTGAATGATCTCCTTTTTCTCTGGAAACAAGTTATCAGTCATTCAAAAACAATGGAACTTTCATCAACAAACTTCCTACCTACCCAATCCTACTGATCTAACATTTTTTCTTCATCAGAGTGCACTTGGATTGGCAAACTCTCTTACAACATTTTATTCTTTTGAAAACAAAAATCTATCATTATACTTCTTATGTCTTCATGGATCCAGTTAAATAGTTGGATCCATATTATTCTACCTAATCTCTTGTCAGTAGGATTAAACATCCCATGAGACTTTCATTCTCTAAATTACGTATATAAATTTAAAGCAGTCAAGTCAAGAGTTAAGTTGTTTGACTGGCATGATAAAATAGCAAAAAAAACAGAATTACACATAAGATTTATTATTTCATAGAAAATTAAATCTAAAAATAGAAGGCTTAAGATCTGAAAACTCAAAGTGCTGCCTTCTCTTTTTACAGCTCTGTTTTAAACTTGTTTTTGAGTTGTCTTTGCTTTTCTTTTGGTTCAAGTTTTAAGCTGATTAGAACCAGATATTTACATTTCTTTGACTCATAATTTAACATAGATTTGAGTCATCTCCTTTTGGAAACTTTGGTTCAGATTTTGAGTTTGTTTGAACCTTCAATTTCTATCCTAATCTATCTACTGATAAGCCAAGATTGAACAGTTTGGAAAATCAAATTCACTATCCTATCAGCAGAAAATTTAAAACTAATTAGTCAAGATTAAACTGTTTGACTAACTAGAAGTGTGTTTTGTAGGAGTGGCATTTAAGCTTGCACACTTTCAGATTTATTTCTCTTTTTTGGCATGGGGCTTTGCCTTTCTTGTTTTCACAATCTGCCCTCTTTTCTTTCTTTTCTTTGTTTTTGTATTTTTGATTTTTCATAACTTTTGAATGAAATGGCTAGACTATGATATTTACAATGGTAAAACAAAAATGCTTTGAAACTTAAGATTCTTGGCAGAAGTAATGCTTGAGCATCCTGCCATTGACAGGACCTCCATATAGGTCTTCTCCATTCAATTCTTTCAAGAAAAATGTATTATGACCCCTCTCAGTATGAACAATATAGGGCCCTTTCCACAAGTTCTCAAACTTGCCATGTTTCCCCTTCTCTTCTCTTCTTGAATCCCATTTAAGAACAACACTTCCAACCTGGAAATCGTTTTCCTTAGTCCTCTTATCAAATAGTTTCTTCATATTTTCTTGGACTAATTATGTTCGTTCATAAACTTCTTCTCTGGTCTGCTGTAAATGGATTGTTTGGTTGATCCTCCTCTGCATATCATTTTCTTCAATCTGCACTTCTTGAAGGAGTTTCATGACTGGAACTCCCAATGAGGTAGGAAAAACTGCATCCATGCCATAAACTAATTGATAGGGGGACATATTTATTGATTTCTTTGTAGTTAATCTATCAACCCATAAGGCATGAACCAACTTACTGTGCCATGATTTTTTATTCTGTTCCAACAGCTTCTTAATGATATTGATGAGACTCTTGTTGGAGGATTCAGCTAATCCATTTCCTTGGGGATAGTAAGCAGTGGAATGGCCCAAGGTTATATGGTATTTGTGACAGAAATCAACCATCTTCTTAGATTTGAAAGCAGCAGCATTGTCTGTTATGATTTTTCTGGGGCAACCAAATCTGGATAGGATATGGGTTTCAAGAAACTTGATAATGACAGAGTCATTAGCATTCCTGGTAGGTATAGCTTCTATCCATTTGGTGAAGAAGTCAGTGGCTGTGAGGATCCACTTATGTTGAGCTGAGGAAGATGGATGAATATCCCCAACTAAGTCCAGCCCCCATTGTTGAAAAGGTGCTTCAACTCTGATAGGATGTAAAGGTAAGGGAAGGAGTTTCCTCTTGCCATCAAAGATTTGACACTTATGGCAAGACATGACCAACTTCTGAGTGTCTGGGAAAATGGTAGGCCAATAGTAACCTGATCTAAGAATTTTTTTGCTGTGGCCTTCCAGTAGAGGTGACCTCCACATTCTCCATCATGCAATTCATGCATGATCTTTCCTGCATCATCTTCAAGTAAACATTTAAGCAAAATTCCAACAACATTTTTCCAATATAATACTCCATCTAAGATACAAAAACTCAAAGCCTTTTGTTTCAAGAATCTAGCTTTAGTTTTAGACAAAGAAGGAGGGGCATTTAAATATAAAATCACATAAACAATGTCAGCATACCAAAGAGAATTTAGAAATGTTTCCTTAATAAAAGGAGCATCAGATTCTTCCATTTCTTCCAACACATCCACCATATTCATGTGTAGTGCTTGGAAATTAGACTCAGCCATAATTTTTGCTAATCCTTGCCCTTTAACTAGTTTGGTGGGCCTAATTTCTAAGTCATATTCAAGAATGGTTGCAATCCATTTTCCCCTTTTACCATCAGGGTCTTGACTTAGAATGTCTTTGACAACAGTATGTGGAACAAAAGCAATTATGTGAGAGTGTAAAATATAGGCCCTAAAGTCCTTTAATGCTTTCACTAATGCTAAGGCTTGCTTCTCCATGATACTATATTTGAGAGGAGCATCTCTTAAGGCCCTACTAAAAAAGGATATTGGTTGTTCTTGCCCCAAATCATTCTTTTGAAGCAAAACTGCAGCTATTGTATGTTCAGATGCAAAAGAAAAAATGTAAAAGTCTTTGGTAAAATCAGGACTAATCAGGATTGGTGTTTGGGTAAGAGATTGTTTGACCAGTTCGAATGATTGTTTAGCTGGTAAAGTCCATTTTACACCCATGTTTTTCTTAAGCATGTTTGTAATGTTTTTTAATAGCTCAGCAAGGTTGGGAATAAACCTTCTCAAAAAATTTATCTTTCCAATGAAGGATTGCAATTCTTTGAGGCTTCTAGGATGGCTAATTTGCAATATGCCATCTATCCTTGTAGGGTCTATTTTGATTCCTTCTTCTGAAATTATGTGACCAAGGAGTTTCCCTTCTTGGAGTCCAAAGAGGGTCTTCTTTGGATTCAGTGACAAGCCAAATTTCCTACATTTCTTGAAAACCTTCCTTAGGTGAATCAAATGGTCTTCATCAGTTTTTGAGAAAACAGTTATGTCATCAAGGTAAATAATTATAAAATAGCCAATATCTTCAGAGAAGGCTATGTCCATGGCCCTTTGGAAGGTGGCCCCTGTGTTCATTAATCCGAAAGGCATTTTGACATACATAAAGGTGCCCCAAGGTGTGGTAAAAGCAGTTTTGATTTGATCACTTGGGAACACTAACACCTGATTGTAACCCAAGAACCCATCTAATAGGGATATTCTTCTTGACCCAACTACCCTTTGAAGTATATGGTCCATGTTGGGTAAGGGGTATTTTTCTTTTAAAGAGACTCTGTTTAAATTTCTAAAGTCAATACAGAGCCTGATTTCCCCTATTTTCTTTCTAACAGAAACTAAGTTTGATACCCATTCTGAAAATCTAATGGGTACTATGATCCCAACATTATACATTTTCTCAATTTCTGCCTTAACTAAAGGTAATAAAAGGGGATTTATTCTCCTTATTTTTTGCTTAAAAGGCTTTTGATTTTCCTTCAAGGGGATTTTATGCTGGATGATGCTGGTATCATATGATTTTAAGTCTTTGTATTCCCAAGCAAACACATCTTTAAATTCTTTGAAAAGCTCTATGTATTGCAATTTTATGTGAGCTAGGAGGGTGCTGGAAAGCTTGATCATCTTGGGTTCTGCTAGAATGCCTATGTTATTCTCTTCTACATTTGTTTCCACAGGCTCCATTCTTCGTTCTTTGGCTACATAATTGAGATCAAACAGGTGTTCTAAAGGTGTGAGACCTCTTGGGATTTTATCATTTTTGCATTGTAAGACTTCCAAGTCTTCTTGGTCTTCATTGTTCATTATCTCTGCTTCAAACAGATTTTCACAATAATTTATATTAGCAGGATATGTCATTTCAGCCTCAGGGATTTGTTCAATATACAAACAGTTTTCTTTATGGCTAGTCTCTGGTGTTGGTATGCTGAAATCACTTTCTAATTTCAAAAAATCATCGATGTGTCTGTCAGATTCAAATACCTGCCAGTGATCTTCATTATCAGGCACAGCGGGTCTATGTTTCACCTTTATACTGAGTTGTTCATTTATCTCAGGTACTTGGCAATTGCTGGAAACGAAGGCAAGTTCATTTGCTAGATGATTCAGTGCTCTAGGGATGAAAATGAGCTCATATTTCTCGAAAGTTTTTAATAGGTCAAGGGAAGCATTTCGATATTCCCTAAGCCTTGGATTCTTGGCTGAGTATTCTCCTTTGATTTGTTTAATGATAAGTTCAGAATCCCCTAAAATAGATATCTTTTGGGCTTCTAATTCTTTAAGCAGTTGTAAGCCTAGGAGAACTGCTTCATACTCAGCAATATTGTTAGTGCATGGGAAGTCTAACTTGTATCAAAAACTTTGATTTGTGTTTTGAATCCAGACACCTGCCCCTGCACTGGTTTTATTACAGGATCCATCAAAATTTGTTTTCCAAAGTATATTTGACTTATTTTCATTTTCTTGTTGCTGTTGATTGTCAATGTTTTGAAGTTGATTCGAGGTAAGATTGGATTGTTCTGGTGAATTGATTGGGTCCATGTTTTTTTTACCTTGTTGAGTAATTTCATCTTCGTTACACAAGATAAAGGAATCTATACTTGATTGAATAGAATAGATTGGAGTGTTGTTTGGTTTGTCCATGTTACTCACCATGTACTTCATGTGGGATTCTCTGTATAGTCTTCTGTTTTGGTTAAAAACAAGGATGGTGGCATAAGACATATCCATTTGAAGGCTTCCCTGAAGTTTGGCTCCCCATGATCTTGATAAGAGCATGCCATACTTAGGGGGAATTTCAGCTACAACTATATCCATTACTAGATTCTTGGCGGGGATCTGAGCTAAGTTAACACATAAATATTTGATTAAACCCAAACATTTGACTCTGCTTGAGTCAAAAGAATACAAATCTTTGTATGGTTTAGTAATCTCTAAGCCTAGACTTTCCATTACTACTTTGGGCATTAGATTGTGTGAAGCTCCAGAATCTAACATGGCATTGTGTAGAATTTTATCGTGTATGTTCAAACTAACATAGAAGGGAGGGACTGGTCCTTCTTGATATTTTCCTTCAACCTCTGGGCCAAACAACAACTCAGGTTTGTCATCTGCCAAGTTTAAGGTGTCAGTATCACTTCCTAAATTCAAAGCTTTCAAAACTTGGTTTTTGTACACTTCTTGGGTTATTAGTTCAGCTAGGGGGATGGTAATTTTTATCTTAGCAATCTCTCCCTGAAGGCTGAAAGGAATAATTGATTTGTTAATATTTACATCTGTTTTTTCAATCGAATTCTTTTCAGCAGCTTTGATTTGCTGAACCTTATTTGAACTAGTGATAGGAATAGTTTTATTAGTACCACTAGCTGAATTGCTAGGGGTACTTTGTTCAACATCTGGCCGGACTCCCTTGTCTTTATTTAAATCTGGTTTTTTGGCCGAAATGTTGGTTTTTTCTGCTATCTTTTTGGGCTGGTTTTCTGTGTTTTTCTTGACAGCAGTACTAGTATTCTTATCTTTTGAATTCTCTATACTTCCCTTGCTCCTAAGATCATACTGTTTGTGTACCTCCATGATTGCATTTTCAAAACCTACTCTATAGTCATCAGAATCTTCATAGGTGTTTTTATTTTGATCATCCGAGAAGAAACCTTGTTCCTCCTCAGTGAGGAAAAAGTCATCCCCACTGTCTGATCCAACCAAGTTTACATGCGATTCTTCTAACCTTTCCAACTCCCTGTCTTCTTCATATTGATCTACATAGTTCTGTTGAAAGGGAGGTCTAATTTGTTGGTCACTTTCTTTTTGCTTATCTTGATTGTTATCTCTTCTATAATTCTGTTTCTATTTCTGTTTTGATTGTTTTGAAGTGCGGTCTGGTTTTGATTTGCTTGTGCTTTCTTAATTATGCTCATCTCCTTCATCATTTCTTCCAACATTCTCTCCATTTTTGAACTTGAAGTGGAAGGAGGGGATTCCTCTCTGAAATATACTCTCTTTTCAGTTTTCATTCTCGCTCTTTTTTCTATTAAGTTGACTTCCACAGAAAGAGCACCCCATTGCATATCTTCGAGAGTTGCAAAATCTCTTTCTCTTAATGAATAAGTCATATTAGAGTCAAATCCTTTGGGAAACTTGTTTAAGGCTGAGCCTTGTGGAGGTTTTAGTTCTGGGGAAAGTGCATTATATACACTGTTAAATCTAGTACAATAGGATTGTATGCTTTCCCCAGGGTTTCTACAGAGGTTATTGTAATCAGCAAGGACTTGGAGAGGATTATTCTTCACTTCCCATTTGTTTAGGAACATTTTATGGAAGGCTTGGAGATCATTAATACTACGGGGGGCTAAACCTTTGAACCATTTTCTCACTTCTCCCCCTAAACTTTGAGCAAATAATCTAAGCTTGACAGAATCATCATCGATCTCATTTCTGTCAAAGTAGTCATCCATCTTATCCACATGTTGTGATGCAGTTACAACATTGCTAGCATCATATAATGGAATTTTGGACTGATAGTCCTGTGGAAGTTTGACTAATGGTACAGGAAGGACTAAGGGAGCATACCATGAGGCCATGATATGTGGTGGGGGCGGATTAACCAGCGGTGGATTGACAAGAGGAGGAGTGGGCTGAAGTGAGGTGGTTTGAATTGTGGATGAAGGGTGGATAGCAGCGGATGGAACAACAGTAGATTGCTGAGCTGATCTTGGATGAGAGACACCTAGGTTATGAAGGAAGTGTAAATCAGGAGGTGTTGTTTCTCTACTATCAGGATGTTCACTCCTCTTAGGAGATGAAAGTGAAGACTCAGAATCTAGTCAATCTAAATCACCAAATGACTTAGTCCTAAAGGGATTAACTAAGTTAGCTTGTGATTGTTGTAGAGCTAAAAGATTTTCAGGGACTGAATTAGCTCTTGGAGGTGATCTAAAAATAGTTGAAGATTATATCTTAGGAGACTTCCTAAGGATTATTTCTGGGTCATCAACTATCTCAGGTGGATCAGGGTCAGGATGGGTTCTAGTGTGGATCTTTCGAGGAGCCACTATGTTGTGTTTTTAGACCCAAATAACAAGAAAAGTTCAACCAAGTATGACAATATTTGAGAGGTTAACTGATCTGTTTACACAAATTTTAATCCTACAGTCATCTAACTGGATTTAAATGATATTATAATGATAAGGGTTCTTCCCAGTGGAGCCTTAAGGTCTGTTCAGGATTGTGGAGTCGACAGGTGGGAAGTTTAGAATTTTTTCTAAGAGGTACACTGTCCACCACAGTGTTTGTGAAATATCCTTTTGCGAGGATATTCGGAAATGCAACAAACTCTAACCAGAGATTGACTGGGAGGGCATTCACCAGATACTTCACCTCAAAAAGAGGATGAGACCCGGAGGCTACCTGGCCCATCCCAGACTCTGTCTAAGAGTATAAGGTAAAACACAACAAAAGGTAAGTGATATATAAGAATGAGTGTTTTACTAAAAAGTGGAAGTTTTTAGCTCCTAAGGAGGCAAATGATTTTATGGTCCACTACCATGTTTATTATGAAGCCAAACTTTGAATTTTTTTTGGGTTTTTCTGAGTTATTTTGGTTTTATAGGTTAAGAGAGTGTTCTAAGTCTAATTTTGCACTTAGCTAAGGTGTTCAAACAAACAGAGTTGCTCTTATGGCTTGGTAACTGGTTCCTTCAAGGTTTGGTAAGGCTTAACGAGAATCCTAAGTGTTACTTAGTTTGTCACTGATTCAATTAAGTCCTATCATAATTACCATTTGTTAGGTAGTGCTTGAAAAAAAGCTACTTATGTTATACTGGACCTAAAAAGTTTAAAGAAAGGTTTTGAAACCTCTAATTCTCAGTAGGTCCCACCGTGATCGCCATTATGTTGGTGGCGATGAGGTGGCTAATAATCACTGGATATTTTTAAAAATAAGGGATTTCTGGAGTCCTGAAGGGTACTTAGATTGTTGCTTACTCAGAAGGGTCCCATTGTGATCGCCATTATTTTGGTGTCCCGTGTTTTGATAGTTTGGCAAATCAAAAGACAAGGCAACTCAGAACCAATCTTTAGAGTTCTTCTCAGAGAGGGATCTCTCAAATATTTGTTTGCAAAGGTTTATCTTGTGTGCTTTGAGTATGGATTTTAGACTAGTTATTAAGTGCAGATGTTTGTTTGGTTGGATTGAGTTGATACAACAGAACATGAAAGGTCTAGGAAAGATAGACAGAAAGAGGAAATATCTGGTTCATTGGGAAATGGAGTCAAAATAAGGTCATGACAATCTCTTCAAGGGAATTGGGATATCAAAGGGCAAATCTAACTTGGCCACATGATCCTTTTGTTTTTGGAATGAGATGGACATTAATGATTTGGAAAGAGAAGTTTAATTCTCAACAAAGGGAACTTGAAAACATAACTTAGCAATAAAGAGATATTTGATAGACAGGGCTAACCATAAATTCTACAAACATTCTTTAAGCAAATAATGACTTCAAGAAAACTTTTAAAATGAAATCTAAGATTCGGGGAACACCCTATTTCCTCAAATATTTTATTTTAAAGGACTTAGAAAACATAAAAGATTCACTGATAATTGCAGTCATAGAAGAGGGAACACCTAAATAACATCTATGCTTACAACTATAAAGACCTTCAAAACAACTGTTCAAGCAATGGCAAAGGGCAAGATCAAAAATGACCTCTTTGATTAACTTAAAACAATGGTACTTCAAATGGAGACTTCAATAACAGCTTTCAAGTGATAGCAGACAAGCAGGGAGAACCATAAATCATGCTGAAACAAACTATTTGAGCCATTAAGGAAATAAACAAGCATGAAGACTAAAGAGAAATTTCAAAGCCTCTAAAATACTTCATCAGAAGGAAACATAAAACAGTGAAGGATGAACAGGTCTAAGGTGCTTCCAGGAGTCATTTCTTAGCCTAAAACTTTCAACCTACTGTAGCAAGAATTTATGGAACATAATGAAAACAGGGGAAAAAACATAGAACAGTTCAGAATACTTCACCAACAGCCAAGCTCATGGATCCAATGATAGAGCCTTCTCAGGAACAAGCATGCAACAACATCATCAAGACATCCAAGACTTCAATTTGTTTTTCAACTTCAACACGCTTGTATATTTATTTCAAAGAGTTTCAGTGTTACAACTTGTAATCAAACAACAACCAACACTCACTCATCTTCTGCTATAGTATATATAGAAGGATGAGGAGGTGAGATCTGATAAAAGATCTCAATTACAATTAATATAGAATTAAATGGCTCATTGGCCTTCGTGGAGCTCAATGAGGAGACTTACATACATATCCTCTGTATTAAATGATTTACATAATGATTTCAAGCTTGGTGGGAGTTCTTGTTGACCTTTGAGGCACTGTGTGGTGTCAAAGTAACTCTACAGATATTCTTTGTATTGAAGTTCCTGGTAGAAATAACTTCTTCGACTGTGTCGAGGAAAAATATCTGATCCTGATCAATAAATTCGGCTCTTGAGGCACAGGTGGCGCCGTGGTAGCTCGAGGGATAAATTTTCCTCAATTTGTGGCGGTGGAGGGTTTTCTTGATAAAACACTTTTAGGTTTTCCTTTAAACTGTGTTTTAGATTGGGGATTAGGCTTTTGATAACAATCTTAGCCGTAATCCATATAAAACTGTCTTATGTCATCATTCTGCTGCGTTTTGTCTTCTTCAACTGATACTCTTTCTCTGTGCTTCATTAATGTTTTTCAGGTTTAACAGGGGCATACGACGCCAAAGGCTCATGAAACCTTGCTGAAAAACGTGTATCTATACCCTGTGGATGATTTATCTGATGTATTCAAAGGCCGGAGGACCGTCATCCTCGGCCTACGAAATTTATTCATTTAAGCGGAAAAACATTAAACCCCGCAAAAACAAACAAATGTTACAAAATCCCGTGTTTATAGCTCAATCTGCATCGGAGGATGTGCGGAGGAAGCAGGGATGTTGGATGGCATCATCCAACGGTCGGGATTTAATCTCAGAATGGTCGAAAAATCATGGGGAAAGGAGGATTAGATCAGAGCCATCGATTCGCGCTGAGATCGACGGTCGGGGATGATTGCAGGGGGTCCAGGTGTACGGAGGAAAAATCTTGGGGGTATGCCCCCGCAGTGAAACTGCGCCGTTGATGTGGATCAATTTGGACGATCAAGATGGAATCAGGGGATGTTGAAAGTCAAACGGAGGGAATCTGGGTGATGAATTTTGGACCGTCGATCTGCAGATCAGATCGACGGCGGAGATGTCGTTGCCACTGTACGATGGCCTGGTTATCGTGTGGGCGATTTGGTTATCCATCGGACACCTTCGAAGAGCGATAGCCATTGGATGAGTGGGCCCAGATCGGATGGTCGTGGTAAATTTCACTGGATGCGCTGGCCCGAACGTTAATGCGCGGGGACGGTTGTTTTGAAAAAGGTATAGGGGACGTGTGGCGGCAAGTGTATGGAATCGCTGCCGATTTGGGAGAAACCACCTTTCGCCCCAAGGCGGTGTGAAAGATACCACGCAGGTTTGGAAAACAGTGTCTGGAGGGGGGGTCCACAGGGAGGCGTGCTCCGCACCGTCCGATATGTGGAGCAGATCAATGGTGGCGATTTGAAGTTTGAACCGGCGGGGACCACAAGGTAAGTCGCGCTTCGCACCGTCAGATCTGCGAGTTGGATGAACGGCTGTGATGCGTTTGCGCGGCGAGTCCACCCATTTTAAAATAAAAACACGTGACTTTTTTTTTCACGTTAAAACTTTGGAAATGTGGGTTTTCAGACTTTACAAAGGAAAAACAGGACCGGCAATGGATTTATTCCTTGGTTTAGTGCCTGATTGCTTAGCGACTGGTTCTGGCGCCAGGACGCATGGATGGAGAAAGGGTTAGGGACTTAGTGAAAGGGGCTAAAGTCTGATCCATAGAAAATATGCGTTTTTTATGGTTTTTCAACGTTTTTTCAAAGGAGATGAAGGTTCCGATAAGGCTAAGAAGGGGTCTTAAACCTTATAAAATGGATTTTATGAAATGGAAAGGGGAGAAAACATGAAATTATAGGATTTTCATGGGAGCTGGAGGGATAGAAAAAATGAGGTTAGTTTTGGAAGAAAGGAAGGGGAAAATGATGTTTGCAGCAGTATTTGGATTTGGATTTTTGTAGGATTTTAGAGGTTTTTAGGATGTAAAATCGCAGTGTGGGATCTGGACAGAGGCATGAAGCCTTCAGGAGTTTTCAAGAGCCAACAGTTTTTAGTAATGAAAATTGTTCCTTGAAGGCTATCCAACATCATTTAGCCACCATCTGATATGACAGAATTTTATGGGTGGCTAACAGTGGCTCCACTTGGGGATGGTGCCTTTTTTGAAGGCATCAAGAACTGCAGACTTGTATTCTCTGGGAGGCTGATCCGTTGCCTCATCCATTGGGCTATTTTATTCTACTTGAATGATCTTCTTTTGCTCTGGAAACAAGTTATCAGTCATTGAAAAATAATGGAACTTTCATCAACAAACTTCCTACCTACCTAATCCTACTGATCTAACATTTTTTCTTCATCAGAGTGCACTTGGATTGGAAAAATCTCTTACAACATTTTATTCTTTTTGAAAACAAAAATCTAATCTAGTTCTACTTCTTATCTCTTCATGGATCCAGATTAAACAGTTGGATCCATATTATTCTCTACCTAATCTACTGTCTATTGGGATTAAACTGTCCAACAGACTTTCATTCTCTAAATTCTATAACATAAATTTAAAAAACAGTCAAGTCAAGGTTAAGCTGTTTGACTTGCTGTGATCTATGGCATAAAAACAAGCTGCACATAGATTATTATTTGCAGAAAATAACAATAAAATGGAAGGCTTAAGATCTGAAAGTTTCTCGTCATGGCCTTCTCTTTTCTTCATAGCTCTGTTTTTGCTTTTGTTTTTGAGCTGTCTTTTTCTTTTCTTCTGGTTCAGGTTTTAAGTTGATTAGAACCAGATCTTGACATTTCTTTGACTCAGAATTTAACATAGATTTGAGTCATTTCCTTTGGGAAACTTTGGTTCAGATTTTGAGTTTGTTTGAACCTTCAATTTCTATCCTAATCTATCTACTGATAAGCCAAGATTGAACAGTTTGGAAAATCAAATTCACTATCCTATCAGCAGAAAATTTAAAACTAATTAGTCAAGATTAAACTGTTTGACTAACTAGAAGTGTGTTTTGTAGGAGTGGCATTTAAGCTTGCACACTTTCAGATTTATTTCTCTTTTTTGGCATGGGGCTTTGCCTTTCTTGTTTTCACAATCTGCCCTCTTTTCTTTCTTTTATTTGTTTTTGTATTTTTGATTTTTCATAACTTTGAATGCAATGGTTAGACTATGATATTTACAATGGTAAAACAAAAATGCTTTGAAACTTAAGATTCTTGGCAGAAGTAATGCTTGAGCATCCTGCCATTGACAGAACCTCCATATAGGTCTTCTCCATTCAATTATTCCAAGAAAAATGTATTGTGACCCCTCTCAGCATGAATAATATAGGGCCCTTTCCACAAGTTCTCAAACTTGCCATGTTTCCCCTTCTCTTCTCTTCTTGAATCCCATTTAAGAACAACACTTCCAACCTGGAAATTGTTTTCCTTAGTCCTCTTATCAAATAGTTTCTTCATATTTTCTTGGACTAACTGTGTTCTTTCATAAACTTCTTCTCTGGTCTGCTGTAAATGGATTGTTTGGTTGATCCTCCTCTGCATATCATTTTCTTCAACCTACACTTCTTGAAGGAGCTTCATGACTGGAACTCCCAATGAGGTAGGAAAAATTTCATCCATGCCATAAACTAACTGATAGGGGGACATATTTATTGATTTCTTTGTAGTTAATCTATCAGCCCATAAGGCATGAACCAGCTTACTGTGCCATGATTTTTGATTCTGTTCCAACAGCCTTTTAATGATATTGATGAGACTCTTGTTGGAGGATTCAGCTAATCCATTCCCTTGGGGATAGTAAGCAGTGGAATGGCCCAAGGTTATATGGTATTTGTGACAGAAATCAACCATCTTCTTATATTTGAAAGCAGCAGCATTGTCTGTTATGATTTTTCTGGGACAACCAAATCTGGATAGGATATGGGTTTCAAGAAACTTGATAATGACGGAGTCATTAGCATTCCTGGTAGGTATAGCTTCTATCCATTTGGTGAAGAAGTCAGTGGCTATGAGGATCCACTTATGTTGAGCTGAGGAGGATGGATGAATTTCCCCAATGAAGTCCAGCCCCCATTGTTGAAAAGGTGCCTCAACTCTGATAGGATGTAAAGGTAAGGGAAGGAGTTTTCTCTTGCCATCAAAGATTTGACACTTATGGCAAGACATGACCAATTTCTGAGTGTCTGGGAAAAGGGTAGGCCAATAGTAACCTGATCTAAGAATTTTGTTTGCAGTGGCCTTCCAGTAGAGGTGTCCTCCACATTCTCCGTCATGCAACTCATGCATGATTTTTCCTGCATCATCTTCAAGTAAACATTTAAGCAAAATTCCAACAGCATTTTTCCAATATAATACTCCATCTAATATACAAAAACTCAAAGCCTTTTGTTTCAGAAATCTAGCTTTAGTTTTAGTCAAAGAAGGAGGGGCATTTAAATATAAAAGCACATAAACAATGTCAACATACCAAGGGGATTTGAGAAATGTTTCTTTAATAAAAGGAGCATCAGATTCTTCCATTTCTTCCAACACATCCACCATATTCATGTCTAGTGCTTGGAAGTTAGATTCAGCCATAAGTTTTGCTAATCCCTGCCCCTTAACTAGTTTGGTGGGCCTTATTTCTAAGTCATATTCAAGAATAGTTGCAATCCATTTTCCCCTTTTACCATCAGGGTCTTGACTTAGAATGTCTTTGACAACAGTATGTGGAACAAAAGCAATTATGTGAGAGTGTAAAATATAGGCCCTAAAGTCCTTTAATGCTTTCACTAATGCTAAGGCTTGCTTCTCCATGATACTATATTTGAGAGGAGCATCTCTTAAGGCCCTACTAAAAAAGGATATTGGTTGTTCCCACCCCAAATCATTCTTTTGAAGCAAAATTGCAGCTATTGTATGTTCAGATGCAAAAGAAAAAATGTAAAAGTCTTTGGTAAAATCAGGACTAATCAGGACTGGTGTTTGGGTAAGAGCTTGTTTGACCAGTTCGAATGATTGTTTAGCTGGTAAAGTCCATTTTACACCCACGTTTTTCTTAAGCATGTTTGTAATGTTTTTTAATAGCTCAGCAAGGTTGGGAATAAACCTTCTCAAAAAATTAATCTTTCCAATGAAATATTGCAATTCTTTGAGGCTTCTAGGATGGCTAATTTGCAATATGCCATCTATCCTTGTAGGGTCTATTTTGATTCCTTCTTCTGAAATTATATGACCAAGAAGTTTCCCTTCTTGGAGACCAAAGAGGGTCTTCTTGGGATTCAGTGATAAGCCAATCATTATCTCTCGCTTCAAACGGATTTTCACAATGATATTTATATTACAGATATGTCGTAAAAGCCTCCGGGATTTGTTCAATATACAAATGTTTCCTTTTATGGCTAGTTTCTCGTGCTTCGGTATGTCAAATCATTTTCTGATTTCAAGAAATCATCTATGTGTTTGTCAGATTCAAACACCTGCCAGTGATCTTCGTTATCAGGCACAGCAGGTCTATGTTTCACCTTTATACTAAGTTGTTCATTTATTTCAGGTACTTGGCAATTGCTGGCCATGAAGGCAAGTGCATTTGCTAGATGATTCAGTGCTCTAGGAATGTAAATGAGTTCATATTTTTCGAAATTTTTTAGTAGGTCTAGGGCAGCATTTCAATATTCCCTAAGCCTTGGATTCTTGGCTGAGTATTCTCCTTTGATTTGTTTGATGATAAGTTCAGAATCCCCTAAAATAGATATCCTTTGGGCTTCTAATTCTTTAAGCAGTTGTAAGCCTAGGAGAAGTGCTTCATACTCAGCAACATTGTTAGTGCATGGGAAGTCTAACTTGTATGAAAAACTTTGATTTGTGTTTTGAATCCAGACACCTTCCCCTGCACTAGTTTATTACAGGATCCATAGAAATTTATTGTCCAAAGTATATTTGACTCATTTTCATTTTCTTGTTGCTGTTGATTGTCAATGTTTTGAAGTTGATTCGAGGTAAGATTGGATTGTTCTGGTGAACTGATTGGATCCATGTTTTCTTTACCTTGCTGAGTAATTTCATCTTCGTTACACAAGATAAAGGAGTCTAAACTTGATTGAATAGAATAGATTGGAGTGTTGTTTGGTTTTTCCATGTTACTCACCATGTACTTCATGTGGGATTCTCTGTATAGTCTTCTGTTTTGGTTAAAAATAGGGATGGTGGCATAAGACATGTCCATTTGAAGGCTTCCCTAAAGTTTGGCTCCCCATGATCTTGATAAGAGCATGCCATACTTAGGGGGAATGTCAGCTACAACGATATCCATCACTAGATTCTTGGCAGGGATTTGAGCTAAGTTAACACATAAATCTTTGATTAAACCCAAACATTTGACTCTACTTGAGTTAAAGGAATACAAATCTTTGTATGGTTTAGTAATTTCCAAGCCTAAGCTTTCCATTACTACCTTGGGCATTAGATTGTGTGAAGCTCCAGAATCTAACATGGCATTGTGTAAAATTTTATCGTGTATGTTCAAACTAACATAGAAGGGAGGGACTGGTCCTTCTTGATATTTTCCTTCAACCTCTGGGCCAAACAACAACTCAGGTTTGTCATCTGTCAAGTTTAAGGTGTCAGTATCACTTCCTAAGTTTAAAGCTTTCAAAACTTGGTTTTTGTACACTTCTTAAGTTACTAGTTCAGCTAGGGGGATGGTGATTTTTATCTTAGCAATCTCTCCTTCAAGGCTGAAAGGAATAATTGACTTGTTAATATTTACGTCTGTTTTTTCAATTGAATTATTTTCAGCAGCTTTGATTTGCTGAACCTTGTTTGGACTAGTGATAGGAATAGTTCTATCAGGACCACTAGCTGAAGTGCTAGGGGTACTCTGTTCAACATTTGGCTGGATTCCCTTGTCTTTGTTTAAATCTGGTTTCTTGGCCGAAATGTTGGTTTTTTCTACTGTCTTTTTGGGCTAGCTTTCCGTGTTTTTCTTGACAGCAGTGCTAGTATTCTTATCTTTTGAATTCTCTATACTTCCCTTGCTCCTAAGATCATACTGTTTGTGTACTTCCATGATTGCATTTTCAAAACCCAATCTATAGTCATCAGAATCTTCATAGGTGTTTGTATTTTGATCATTAGAGAAGAAACCTTGTTCTTCCTCAGTGAGGAAAACATCATCCCCACTGTTTGATCCAATCAAGTTTACATGTGATTCTTCCAACCTTTCCAGCTCCCTGTCTTCCTCATATTGATCTACATAATTCTGTTGAAAGGGAGGTCTAATTTGTTGGTCACTTTCCTTTTGCTTATCTTGATTGTTATCTCTTCTATAATTCTAATTTCTATTCCTGTTTTGATTGTTTTGAAGTGCAGTCTGGTTTTGATTTGCTTGTGCTTTCTTAATTATGCTCATCTCTTTCATCATTTCTTCCAACATTCTCTCCATTTTTGAGCTTGAAGTAGAAGGAGGGGATTCCTCTTTAAAAGATACTCTCTTCTCAGTTTTCATTCTTTCTCTCTTTTCTATTAAGTTGACTTCCACAAAAAGAGCACCCCTTTGCATATCTTCGAGAGTTGCAAAATCTCTTTCTCTTAGTGAATAAGTCATGTCAGAGTCAAATCCTTCAGGAAACTTGTTTAAGGTTGAGCCTTGTGGAGGTTTTAGTTCTGGGGAAAGTGCATTATATACACTGTTAAATCTAGTACAATAGGCTTGTACACTTTCCCCAGGGTTCCTACGAAGGTTGTTGTAATCAGCAAGGACTTGAAGAGGATTCTTCTTTACTTCCCATTTGTTTAGGAACGTTTGATGGAAGGCTTGGAGATCATTAACACTACGGGGGGCTAAACCTTTAAACCATTTTCTTACTTCTCCCCCTAAGCTTTGAGCAAATAATCTAAGCTTGACAGAATCATCATCGATCTCATTTCTGTCAAAGTATTCATCCATCTTATCCACATGTTGTCATGCAGTTGTAGCATTATTAGCATCATATAATGGAATTTTGGACTGATAGTCCTGTGGAAGATTGACTAATGGTACAGGAAGGACTAAGGGAGCATACCATGCTGCCATGATATGTGGTGGGGGTAGGTTTACAAGGGTGGATTGACAAGAGGAGGTGTGAGCTGAAGTGGAGTGGTTTGAATAGTGGATGAAGGATGAACAAGAGTGGATGGAATAGAAGTGGATTGCTGAGCTGATCTTGGGTGAGAGACACCTAGGTTATGAAGGAAGTGTAAATCAGGAGGTGTTGTTTCTCTGCTGCCAGGATGTTCACTTGTCTTAGGAGATGAAAGTGAAGACTCAGAATCTAGTTGATCTAAATCACCAAATGACCTAGTCCTAAAGGGATTAACTAAGTCAGCTTGTGATTGTTGTAGAGCTAAAAGATTTTCAGGGACTGAATTAGCTCTTGGAGGTGATCTGAAAATAGTTGAAGATTCTATCTTAGGAGACTTCCTAAGGATTCTTTCTGGGTCATCAACTATCTCAGGTGGATCAGGGTCAGGATGGGTTCTAGTGTGGATCTTTCTAGGAGCCACTATGCTGTGTTTTTAGACCCAAATAACAAGAAAATTTCAACCAAGTATGACAATCTTTGAGAGGTTAACTGATCTGTTTACACAAATTTTAATCCTACAGTCCTCTAACTGGATTTGAATGATATTATAATGATAAGGGTTCTTCCCAGTGGAGTCTTAAGGTCTGTTCAGGATTGTGGAGTCGCCAGGTGGAAAGTTTAGAATGTTTTCTAAGAGATACACTATCCACCTCAGTGTTTGTGAAATATCCTTTTGCAAGGATATTCTGAAACACAACAAACTCTAACCAGAGATTGACTGGGAGGGCATTCACCAGATATTTCACCTCAAAAAGAGGATGAGATCCGGAGGCTACCTGGCCCTTTCCAGACTCTGTCTAAGAGTATAAGGTAAAACACCACAAAAGGTAAGTGATATATAAGAATGAGTGTTTTACTACAAAGTGGAAGTTTTTAGCTCGTGAGGAGGTAAAAGGTTTTATGGTCCACTACCATGTTTATTATGAAGCCAAACTTGAAATGTTTTTGGGTTTTTCTGAGTTATTTTGGTTTTATAGGTTAAGAGAGTGTTCTAAGTCTGATTTTTCACTTAGCTAAGGTGTTCAAACAAACAGAGTTGCTCTTATGGCTTGGTAACTGGTTCCTTCAAGGTTTGGTAAGGCTTTA